>OW285239.1:134609754-135209754 GCA_935421215.2 Melolontha melolontha
CTGTGTTTCGGGACAGTTGTAGATCTTGAATTGCAGCAGTAATTTCGCTCTTGTTCTTAAAATCATTAAAAAGGGAATCCGAGATTTCCAAGAACATTTCCTTTACAAATTCACCATCAGAAAATGGTTTACATTTTTTAGCTAATAGATAGCTTACTTTGAAGGATGCAGTTGTTACTGCTTGTGACTTCAATATTGGCTTTTTGAAAATATTTTGTTGATTTGTTAATTGAGTTTTAAGATCCCGAACTTTACGTTTTCGTAATTCGGAATTTGGTGGATAATCTGTTTGATACTTGTTATGTAAAGATAAGAAATGTCTCTCCAAATTACCCTTTTTAGCAATGGCTATCGAGCTAAGACATATTAAGCAGCAACATTTATCATTCACCATCGTAAAAAAATAGTTAATTTCCCATTCTTCATTGAAATGATATGTTTTCGATTTTTTTGGTTTGCTATCCATGTTCATAAATAGGTATACTAAAATGCAAAAAATATACGACTTAATAATAGGGCATGTAATAAAAGTATTAAACAGTAACAATATAAATTACAATTAATACCTGGTGTAGGTTTAGCCGATAAACGAAATAGCTAATCATACTTAATAGTTGCGAATAATTAAATTATTATTTTAAATAATGCTTATAAATATTTAATTAAGATTTAAATAATTTTATTTAAAATATATCTCTTATATACTTGCACAATTAATTTAAAGAACACTAATATTTCATTAATACTTACAAATGAAACAATCCGCAAGAGAAATTGACTGTAGCGTACAAACACTAACTTCAGAATGAAAATTTAACACTATATTCTGCAAAATTAGATTCCAAGAATTAATCCTAATGGCATGCAATTTAAATGTTATTATTTTAATAGTCATAAATTTCTCAGAAGTGTAAATACAAGTCAATTTTAAACGCACTGTATTTCAGATTTATTAAATAAACATAATTTATATACGTTTTTATATGTATTGTATAAGTTTTTATCATAAGCCGAAGTATTATGCTGATTTTGTAATATCCCAATTCAAATAAATTTTATATAGGTAGCAAAAAGTAGCAGCAGCAAAAAAGTTATCTACCGACAAAAGCTTTAAATAGAAAACAGAATTGCAAAAGTGCAAAGAAAAAGAACTTAATAAAACCATTTCAAATGTCAAAACAAACTAATAAAAATAATGATAATATAAAAATTATATCCTTTCTATGAGCTAATCACAGAAAACATTTGAATAAAAAGTATTTGTACTTTTTAAGTTAAAAGTTTTTATGAGATACTTTTCGCAAACCCCGAACTTGCGAGTGATCGACCAAAATTGGTCTCGCGATCGACCGGTCGATCGCGATCGACTTGTTGGCCACCCCTGATGTATAACATGCCTGAAAAATTTTTATTTATAGGGAAAATATTAATAAAAACGTAAATTAATCTTTAATATGAAATTAGTAGGCTGAAAAATTAAACACCAATGTCAAATGAAAGTGAAAAGATATTCTAAGTAATACTGTAAACAAACGAAACGATAAAAAAATTATAGAAATAAAAAGTAAAGGTACAGAACTTAAAGTTCACATTCACTTAAAGAAATTGTTCAATATGACGACCATTCTGTTCCACACAATTTTGACACCTTGTTCGAGTAGAGTTACAAACTCTACGTAGCGTGTTTCCGTTTACTGATCGTAGCACATCTAGTACTCTTTGTTCTAAAATTTCCCGAGTTTCTGGCGGTTCAAAATCAAATACTTCGTTTTTAGTGGTACCCCATAAATAAAAGTCAAGCGGGGTAAGGTCGGGTGATCTCGCAGGCCATTGCACGGGTCCATTATTTGAAATCACTCTCTCATTAAAGTTTTCTCTCAAAAAATGTTGCACGTTACGAGTGTTATGGGCCGGGGAACCATCTTGCTGGAACCAGATGTTTTGCATGTTCTCGGGATTAATAATTTGCCTCAAAGCAGGCATTATCTCGTTTGTTAGTAGCTCCAAATATCTGTTACCAGTTAAATTGTAATCAAAGATGAAAGGACCTATTAACTGATTATCTAAAACGAAAAAAAGAGTTTAAAAAACAAAAAAAATGTAAACAAAATGTCATACCAATTAAACCGCACCAGACATTAAAACCAAATCGAACTTGAAATCTTCTTTGATTTACCAAATGTGGATTTTCAGTAGACCAATGATGATAGTTATTCCTATTGAACACTCCACAATTGGTAAATCGTGTTTCATCTGTCCATAGTATTTTCCTAGGAAAATTAGCGTCATATTCACATTTTTGAAGGTACCACCTGCTAAACTGTAATCGTCGGAGATTGTCATTGTCACTTAAACCTTGTACAATTTGCACAGTAGATTTTGAAATCCCTGTTTCTCGTGTCACACGACGAACTGATGTGCTGGGATTGTTCCTAACGTTCTGCAAAATATTATTTCGACGTATATCAGCATCATTAACTTCATAGTTAGCTCGTTTTTGTTCGAAGCTTCCAAAGTTTTTTAATTTGCTAACTAGTCTTCTATAAATTGTCCTGTGTGGCTGTTGTCTTTCTGAAAAACGCTCTGCATAACTCGTGCACGCATTTTTAGTATTTCTATTTGCTTTGAAATACACTTCCAACATATCAACTTTTTCTTCGTTTGAATATGTATGTGCCATTATCAATACTTATAAATCTTAATACTTGACAATAATTACTTATCACTAACTACAAGTAGTTTTAATTAACTTATCTCTGCAGCACTAATTGTACTTTGACAGGTTATCGTTTTGTTTCATTGTCAGAATACATTTGTGATACACGCTCAGAGGTTAGAATTATCTGACATTTGATGTAAAACCAAATACAAATCTCCCCACTACTTTTAATCCTGCGCGAACTTACCCTCCTCGCGCCAACTTAATTGGCGTTTGCTATACTTAGAATATCTTTTCACTTTCATTTGACATTGGTGTTTAATTTTTCAGCCTACTAATTTCATATTAAAGATTAATTTACGTTTTTATTAATATTTTCCTTATAAATAAAAATTTTTCAGGCATGTTATACATCGTTGAAAAGCACATTTTGAGGACTACCTAACAAACCCAAAATCCAATATGGCCGCCATATGAAAAACAAAAGATAGTGGTAATAACTTAAAAACAAATGACAATCGGGGGTTTCTGTTTGTATCAAATAATTTGTTTTAAAAAAGTGTCTCAACAATGTAAAATTTTAAAAGAGGTCAGACTAAGCGTTATAGAGTTATTGAGGAATAACGAAATCGGCAAATTTTTGATTTTTCAAAATATTTTAAAAAATTAAAAAGTTAGGTCTAATTTGAAATGGGATTTGCCCCGAGTATTGAATTCTGCAAAACATTCCCCATTTAACCGTTGTTCTATATCTTCTAATAACCGAGATACCAGTGGTGAGCATCGAAATTGGGACACACGGTATACCAGTTAAATAATAAGTGTTTCTCGGGAATGGCGGCCAGATAATTAAAACAATACTTAATTTTGTTTACATTTCGGTTCTATATATAGAGCCTTTTTCACAAATTATATTGTATTGTTTGATTTCATTTCAACTATGACTAACTGTGTTATACTTATTGTCTAGTATTCATTTCAATGAAATGAAATATATATTTAAAAAAGGTATATAACCCCTTACCACAATTATTAATCGTATCCTAAATACGTATTTCGACAACTAAGTTGTCATCATCAGTAGGTAAAACCACTAATTAAAAGTCGCACATGGGGCACAGTAAAGTTAGAAAACCGCTTACGCAACAACTACTTTACACCGCGTCCACGTATAGACTAATTTTAACATGCGAATATAACCTACGAAAAGATCGAAAAGCACTTACCTCTTAGGGAAAAGGCATTCACAAATGTTTATTCTCCAAGTTGAAATATATCGAACGAAAGAACGACAAACATTCCTTTCTTAAGGGAACGGCACTCAACATGTCCAAATAACTTCAATTTTAAAACGACGATGACACAATTATGGTAATAAAAATGAAAAGACACAACTGAAAGGAATACCAAAAAAAAGGAATTTCAAATTTCCAGTACAATACGTGAGCAGTCATATTATTTTCATTTATTCAGTATTATTATTCACGTTAATATTAATTATAAAAATTTATTAATATGGGTATTCTTAAAAAATATATGTATCATAAAAATGCTAATTTAGCATATAAAATCCCTTATAGAAAAATCAACATTCAGGCAACGACCATACCATACTGAATAGACCAGTTCTCGTCCGATCCCTGAAGTCAAACAGTATCGGGCGCGGTTAGTACTTGGATGGGTGACCGCTTGGGAATACCGCGTGTCGTTGCCCTCCTTTTTTTTGCTTTTCAAGAATGAAAATTGTACTCATTAAATTAATATTTTTCTAAAAAAAATCTCAAATTTTATACTTATATAATGTTATTTGAACGAAAAATACATTTAAAATTTTTACTATTAAATATATGATTTCATATATTTAATACCCAGTTCGTATATAAATATGAATTCCGGTACATTGTGAATGGGGGATTTAAGAAAATGCTTTATTGCACGTTATAAAATCGAAACAGAAATAAAAGGCAAATGATGGTATATAAATGCAACATCAAGTTGAAATTATGGTAAAGATGCAAATCCATTATTATTTACGCATGCGCGTAGTCAATCATATATCGAAAATTTGCAAGTGGCGTTGCCTAATCGAATATTTATAATAAATATTGATATAGTGTGATCTGTAAGTTAACAAATCGACATTAAAATTTCAATTAATTTATTATGTAAACACAATTCTTTAAAAATTGTGTGCCTTGCAATACCTTCTCTACCTGCCATTTCAATGAAAATTAAATATTGGAATAAATATGAATCAAATAATATTCAAATATATAATAATATAATAATTGGCACTGATATAAGCCACAGAAGGAAACTACCAAAATTTGGCAACGTTGCGGATAATTATCTAAGAATGTTTGTAGCGGGCAATTCGGATGGGAGCTGGATTCTGTAGGTTTACCAAAATTATTTCTCAAACTATAGCAAGCGCCAAATAAGATGGCGAACTGTGGGAGTAAGTTCGCGCAGCATTAGAAATAGTGGGAATCTTTCTATTTGGTTTTACATAAAGTTGCAAGTAAGTGGGTAAGTGGGCGTGCCCGTTTTTAAAAACGACTTAAAAACGACTAGGGCACATCCCTCTCGCTCGCCATCTTATTTGGCGTTTGCATACATACATATATTTTGGGAGTTTGAAGGAAACTTTTTGTAAAAAAAAATATTTTATTATTCGTGTTATCATTATTTATTCATTTATTACGGGGTCCATTCATTACTTCAGAAAAGCAAGCTTTACTAAACTGTTCCAACTTCTCACTCGACGCAAATTTCTTGTCATCTAATATCCAATTAATTTGATTTGATTTGTCTCAATTTCTGTGTTTATTTGTTTTTAATAAAATTCTGTTATTGTTAGTTAATTTATATACTAGATAAAACGAATTTACCAAAAACCACTGCAGTCGCTACATTTTCAAATTTCAAGTACAATACGTGAGCAGGCATATTATTTTCATTTATTCAGTATTATTATTCACGTTAATATTAATTATAAAAATTTATTAATATAGATATTATTAAAAAACATATGTATCATAAAAATTCTAAAATAGCATGTAAAAACCCTGATAGAGAAACTAAATTTTAGGCAACGACCATACCATACTGAATAGACCAGTTCTCGTCCGATCCCTGAAGTCAAACAGTATCGGGCGCGGTTAGTACTTGGATGGGTGACCGCTTGGGAATACCGCGTGTCGTTGCCTTTCCTTTTTTGTCTTTTGAATTTCCAAATTTATCTAATAAATTCTTATTTTTCTAAGAAAAAAAATACTATATACAGTATTAAAAATTAATTATATTATATTTAATAATCCAGTATTAAAGATTGTCCATTTTCGAAGCTGAATCTTTCTTGGACTAATTCAAATACATACGTTTTAGTTACAACGGTCTGTTTCATTTTATAAATTATAAAGGATTTATAAAATTTTCGATATATGATTGACTACGCGCATGCGTAAATAATAATGGATTTTGCACTTTACCATAATTTCAATTTGATGTTGTATTTATATACCATCATTTGCCTTTTATTTCTGTTTCGATTTTATAACGTGCAATAAAGCATTTTCTTAAATCCCCCATTCACAATGTACCGGAATTCATATTTATATACGAACTGGGTATTAAATATATGAAATCATATATTTAATAGTAAACATTTTAAATGTATTTTTCGTTCAAATAACATTATATACCGTAAACGTACCAGTTGCTGACAGTGGCCCGGTAGCTGACATTAATTTCAATTAAATGAAGAAAATAAGGTCTGATATTGTGTGAGTTTAGATTTTTTAAAACTAGGAAAATCTTTAAACTTTGGTAGTGCTGTTGGCACCGCTGATTTCACTCTCAGGCGAAAGTTGTAATGGCGGGATACCGTAAAATGTGAGTGTCTTCTTGTGATTTGTGCATTGTTCTGAATCCTTCCCAGGTAAGCTAAGAAAGTTTTATTAGTTTTTATTAGTCACTACACGTAAAAATATTAACTCTTTGGATATATTGTCGTTTTTATATATTTAAACTAGCTTAAATAATGACTATAAAACACTATTTAACCTCCAAAATTTTTCTCTTTAGTAATAAAGTCGCATGTCAGGCTTGGGTACATTAAAATCCGTATGTCTCCTGAAGCTGATAGCTACATGTCAGGCTCTAGGACTTGCTATTAAAAACATACTCACATTTAATATAGAACTCTGTGAGGTTGATTAGTGATTTTAACAAAATTAACATCATTTTTCCCATAAAATTCAAGGGACCAGAGCCTGACATGCGTTTTAAGCTTACACAGTTGTCTTTATGCATTTTTGATATTCCATCAGCTACTGAGACATCAGCTTTAGGTGCAAATAGTATAGGATGTATTTAAATGGCACATTGTTCATAAGAAAATTTTATGCGCATGTCAGGCTCTGGTCCCTTGAATTTTATGGGAAAAATGATGTTAATTTTGTTAAAATCACTAATCAACCTCACAGAGTTCTATATTAAATGTGAGTATGTTTTTAATAGCAAGTCCTAGAGCCTGACATGTAGCTATCAGCTTCAGGAGACATACGGATTTTAATGTACCCAAGCCTGACATGCGACTTTATTACTAAAGAGAAAAATTTTGGAGGTTAAATAGTGTTTTATAGTCATTATTTAAGCTAGTTTAAATATATAAAAACGACAATATATCCAAAGAGTTAATATTTTTACGTGTAGTGACTAATAAAAACTAATAAAACTTTCTTAGCTTACCTGGGAAGGATTCAGAACAATGCACAAATCACAAGAAGACACTCACATTTTACGGTATCCCGCCATTACAACTTTCGCCTGAGAGTGAAATCAGCGGTGCCAACAGCACTACCAAAGTTTAAAGATTTTCCTAGTTTTAAAAAATCTAAACTCACACAATATCAGACCTTATTTTCTTCATTTAATTGAAATTAATGTCAGCTACCGGGCCACTGTCAGCAACTGGTACGTTTACGGTATATAATGTTATTTGAACGAAAAATACATTTAAAATGTTTACTATTAAATATATGATTTCATATATTTAATACCCAGTTCGTATATAAATATGAATTCCGGTACATTGTGAATGGGGGATTTAAGAAAATGCTTTATTGCACGTTATAAAATCGAAACAGAAATAAAAGGCAAATGATGGTATATAAATACAACATCAAATTGAAATTATGGTAAAGATGCAAAATCCATTATTATTTACGCATGCGCGTAGTCAATCATATATCGAAAATTTTATAAATCCTTTATAATTTATAAAATGAAACAGACCGTTGTAACTAAAACGTATGTATTTGAATTAGTCCAAGAAAGATTCAGCTTCGAAAATGGACAATCTTTAATACTGGATTATTAAATATAATATAATTAATTTTTAATACTGTATATAGTATTTTTTTTCTTAGAAAAATAAGAATTTATTAGATAAATTTGGAAATTCAAAAGACAAAAAAGGAAAGGCAACGACACGCGGTATTCCCAAGCGGTCACCCATCCAAGTACTAACCGCGCCCGATACTGTTTGACTTCAGGGATCGGACGAGAACTCAACTCAACTCAACTCAACAAAATCTTTATTTACATATTACATAATTGCATACAGATATCTACATGTAGCTCTAACATTTGTGTTTATAAAATTTTCCTACATAATATTCTATGTTTACAATTTTGTTGGGAATGTGTCTTTAATAACCCATATGTGTTTGTCGCTATTTACACGCACGCACAGATCACTGGCGCACACGAGAAACATTTTGCGTCATTTTCGCTTAATAACAGGCACTGTCACATGTTCACTAGAGGAAAAACTTCTAAAAAACCTCTAACGTTTTCGTTGTTCCACTGAAGAGACGATTCCGATTGATTTTTAATCTAGATCTAATCTGGAAAGGGCATTTGGAATATTGGCAAACGTTGATATTGATGGGGATGTTTTGCCGGAGTTTGACGCGTTTTGGTAATCTTCTTTATTAAAGGATTTTCGTGATAGATGGTCTTGTTGTAGAATTTGTTGGCGATTGTCGTAATAAAATCTTGTATCGTCTGTATTTTTGCAAGTTCGTGCAGCGTTCGTACCGATACGTATCGGTCTTTATCGAGTAAGATACGAAGGCATTTATTTTGAATGCGTTGTAGTGTGGTGAGCCTAGTTTGGGCTACATTTGCGAAGGCGGGTGCTCCGTATGTTAGGATAGGCCGTAACACCTGTTTGTATAGTAGTATTTTGTTTTCGAAGGTCGTATTTGAATTCTTGATTATTGGATAGATTTTTCTGAGAGCAGCTATAGTTCTGTTGCTGTTGTTCTCTATCTGATTTTTGTATGTCAGTCTTTTGTCTAACTGTACTCCGAGATATTTGATGTTGTCTTGAATTGGGATATGGGTGTTTTGAAACTGAAGTTGCTTTGGCAAGTGCAGAGGTCGTGTTCTTTTCGTAAATACAATGGAAGAAGATTTTGTTGGATTTACGGAAAGTTTCCATTTTGTGACGTAGTTCTGAAGATGGTGTAAGTGGTTTTGTACTTTTTGAATGGCAACTATCGGGGAAAACGAATGAGCATATATGGCTATATCATCGGCGTACAGTGCGACGTTGTTGTTGTGGAATTTTGGAATGTCTGCCGTAAATATATTGTATAAAATAGGCCCCAGCACAGAGCCTTGTGGAACTCCAGCCGTGGCCACCAGTGGATCAGATAAGGTATTATTAACCTTTACCTGATATTCTCTATTGGTAAGGTAGGAATAGATGAGTTTGACTATATGACACGGAAATCGAAATTTGATTAATTTGTAGATGAGCCCTTCTGTCCACACCCTATCGAAAGCCTTCTCCATATCCATCAGTACAAACGCGGTGTGGTTCCTTCTGTTGAAGGCATTGGTCGTGTCTGCAGAGATCCGAGCGGTTTGATGAATAGTGCTGTGCTCCGATCGAAATCCGAACTGTTCATCTGGCATTATGCTGTTAGCTTCTAAGTGGTCTTGTATCTGTTCGTGAATGATTTTTTCTGCTATTTTCGAGAGGGTGCATAGTAGAGATATGGGACGGTAGGAAGTGGGATCGGTGGGATTCTTGCCGGGCTTGGGTATCGGGATAACAATTGATTTTTTCCAGTCTTCGGGAAAATATTGAAGCCTGAGGATGCCATTAATGATTTGTGTGATATGTATTACCGTTTTCCTGGGGATGTTTTTTAACAAAAGATTTTGAATACTATCTGGTCCTGGGGCTTTGGTTGAGGATGTGCGCTTTATCATGGAATGGATTTGGGACGGTTTTACCAGTAAACGCTCCGCGTGGAAGGGATCGGTGGGATTTTGCAATAGAAAATGTTGGATGGTTTCTTCTATTTCATTTTCAGTGGCGTCATCGGTTTGTGGAATTCTATGTTGAACTTCGAAGGCTTTCGCCAGCGTGTTTGCTAAGTCCTTGTCTGTGGCAACAATGGTACCATCTTCCTTCTTCAAAGTATTGATGGTTGTATAGGTCGATCTTAAGTGCTTTGTAAGACGCCACAGCGAGCCGTCTTGTGGTTTCAGATTTTGTATTCTTCTGTTCCAGCTATTTCTTCGGTGTTCGGTTATTCTTTTCTTGATATGTCTAGTAAGTGTTACCGTTTCTTCGTGATATCGCATATCCCTGGTTCTTTGGAACTGTTTTCTTAAGGAGTTTCTGTTTTTGATTGCGTTTATAATGTCTGCAGGTAAAGTGTCATGAACATATCTATCGCTTGTTTTTGTCGGAATGGCTTTCTTGACGGCTTTATTGATGTTGGATGTTAGTTTTTGCACCTCCTCTTGGAGCTTGTTTTGATTCATTATCACATTTGGGATTTTTGTGATGCGGTGAAGCTCTTCTCTATACGCACGCCAGTTTGCTTTGCCATACTCTAGATGTTTTCTCGTTGTATCTGAACGATATTCTGAGTTCAGAGCAAAGATTACTGGGAGGTGGTCAGAGGGTAGCTGTCCCGTGACAAGTTCTCCTATGTTGACAATGTTTTTGGTTATTACTAGATCAATGGTGCTAGGGGTCATGCCATTTGTAGGATAGTGTGTAGGGTTAGGGGTATTATGTAGGAATATGTTGTTCATGGTAACATACCTATGCAGAATTCTACCATTGCTGTTCACCCGGTTACAATTCCAGAAATGATGATTGGCATTAAAATCTGCGGCAATTATGACCTTTCTGGAAATGTTAAATAACCTGTCTAGACTTGCAGCTTGTATTGTTTTTTTGGGACTATTATATAATGTTGCGATGGTGGTATTGTCAGCTGTTTGGATCGCTATTGCTTCTAGGTCTTGAATATCCCTATGGAGTTCTATGCGTTGAAATGGCACACCTTCTCTTATAAACATGGCCACACCTCCATGTCCATTGCGGCCGTCCTTCCTTTCGATGCGAAATCCACGTACCCGTGGATGATCTTGGTCCCAAAGTCTAGTTTCGTTGACCAGAGCCACATCTATGTTTTCGCTATGGATAAAATGTATAAATTCGCCCATTTTGTTAATGAGTCCATTTGCATTCCACAGTACGATTTTAAGGTTCATTTTGTCTATTAAAGTCGTCTAAGGCCATTACGTACTCTACTAGGTTGTTGCAGGTTAACAGCTTAGAATGTAATTCTTTTAACTTACCAGCCAGCCAGCGGAGATTCACTATGTCGTTGATTTTCTTTAGTGTGCTGGAGATGTCTTCCATATAGTTTAGATCCTCGCCGTGGCTGGAGGTATTGCTGTGTGCCTGTGGCCTGGAAAACAATGTTGACGCGTTCTGATGTGTGGAAGAGTGTTCCGCCTTTGGTTGCTCAGATGTAGTTGAATTCACTTGACTTGGAGACTTAATTATTCCCTTCGATGTTGGAGACAAACGTGGAAATTCATCTTTCCTGCTACTCCATGGGTTTTTGCTTGGCAGGGGTGCTGGTACAAACCGTTTATTAGCAGCAGCAACTACGGCTTCCTGCCTTTCTTTTTTATGTTGCTTCTCAGCAATAAGATCTTGATATTTTACGCACTCAGTGCTGCTGGCAGGGTGATCTTTACCGCAATTGCAGCACTTTGCAGGAGTTGTGGGAGGTTTTTCACACTCGAAGGATCGATGATCGCCAGCGCATTTTACACACCGGGTTATCTTCATGAAGCAGTTTAGTGTCGAATGGCCCCACTGCTGGCATTTCCTGCATTGGATTATTTCCTTTTTGGAAACGTGCGGCTCATAGTAGACCCGCATTTGTTGAAGATAACGAGCCTTTGTCTCTAAATCTTTTCTGGTAGTACCTTTAGACACTACAACCATAAAAATGGGGTGCTTGGAATTTTTAAACTTGACTATGTTGTGAACTTTGATGTCTAGTTCCAATAATTCATTTTTGACGTCACCTTCTTCGACGTCGCTATGTAGGCCTTTTATGACATATGCCTGTGTTTTTTCACCACGCGGTGTGTATGTGTAAAATGGCAATGTCTCTTTGTGTAACTCTATATATTTCTTATAGTGAGACAATTCGCGGAAATAAATCAATGTATTGTCCCCCGTGAATTGTATGTAATAATTTTTGGTTATCGCATCGATTTTAGATCGAAATTCTTTGTAATTTTTTGTAATTCGCGAAACAAAACATATTGGTGGTGGTTTCCCTTTTCTCGTATTATTTTCAGAAGACTGAGTTTCAGTTTCTTCTCTTGTTTTAGAAGCCTTTGCCTGAATTTGTTCCGCCGCTTGGGATGACGGCTCTCCCATTTGTATGTCGTTTGTGGTATCAGATAGGATACCATAGCGATTTGCAACCTCTACAGAAAAATAATCGAGAAGACCATTAGAGGTGTTCTTTTTATTTCCTTCCATGTTTGAAACCTGCGTATTATTGCGATCACTTAATTTCGGTTCAGTGGATGCATCGAACCGTCCTTTAGTGTCCTCAAATTTGTTGATTTTAATTACTTTATTTTCTTGATTGTCTTTAATTTTAGTAAATAGCAAACTATCGGAGTCCGTATCATTGAATTTATTATATCCAGTCAAACGTTTTACGCTAACCATTCACAGTTATTAATACCTAAATTCACTTACAATTATTTGCCGTAATACCGGGCTTGTCCTTACAATGTCCTCATTAATATTCAGGAATTTGTGATCAAGCAACAAATTCCTGGAATTATCGGTTAGTTTGTTACACTGAACACCCTCACTGGTACTCGGTCTAATGCTATAGACCGAGCGCGCGCCGCGCACTTTCTCTCTCGCACGCTGCCTACGAAAGAGACTCAGGTAAAATTATTATATGTACACACGACTATATTTTTACAGAACGTAAACTACCCTGCACATCAACCCTAGTGAACGCTAGGAGAGTCGGACGAGAACTGGTCTATTCAGTATGGTATGGTCGTTGCCTAAAATTTAGTTTCTCTATCAGGGTTTTTACATGCTATTTGAGAATTTTTATGATACATATGTTTTTTAATAATATCTATATTAATAAATTTTTATAATTAATATTAACGTGAATAATAATACTGAATAAATGAAAATAATATGCCTGCTCACGTATTGTACTTGAAATTTGAAAATGTAGCGACTGCAGTGGTTTTTGGTAAATTCGTTTTATCTAGTATATAAATTAACTAACAATAACAGAATTTTATTAAAAACAAATAAACACAGAAATTGAGACAAATCAAATCAAATTAATTGGATATTAGATGACAAGAAATTTGCGTCGAGTGAGAAGTTGGAACAGTTTAGTAAAGCTTGCTTTTCTGAAGTAATGAATGGACCCCGTAATAAATGAATAAATAATGATAACACGAATAATAAAATATTTTTTTTTACAAAAAGTTTCCTTCAAACTCCCAAAATATATGTATGTATGCAAACGCCAAATAAGATGGCGAGCGAGAGGGATGTGCCCTAGTCGTTTTTAAGTCGTTTTTAAAAACGGGCACGCCCACTTACCCACTTACTTGCAACTTTATGTAAAACCAAATAGAAAGATTCCCACTATTTCTAATGCTGCGCGAACTTACTCCCACAGTTCGCCATCTTATTTGGCGCTTGCTATAGTTTGAGAAATAATTTTGGTAAACCTACAGAATCCAGCTCCCATCCGAATTGCCCGCTACAAACATTCTTAGATAATTATCCGCAACGTTGCCAAATTTTGGTAGTTTCCTTCTGTGGCTTATATCAGTGCCAATTATTATATTATTATATATTTGAATATTATTTGATTCATATTTATTCCAATATTTAATTTTCATTGAAATGGCAGGTAGAGAAGGTATTGCAAGGCACACAATTTTTAAAGAATTGTGTTTACATAATAAATTAATTGAAATTTTAATGTCGATTTGTTAACTTACAGATCACACTATATCAATATTTATTATAAATATTCGATTAGGCAACGCCACTTGCAAATTTTCGATATATGATTGACTACGCGCATGCGTAAATAATAATGGATTTGCATCTTTACCATAATTTCAACTTGATGTTGCATTTATATACCATCATTTGCCTTTTATTTCTGTTTCGATTTTATAACGTGCAATAAAGCATTTTCTTAAATCCCCCATTCACAATGTACCGGAATTCATATTTATATACGAACTGGGTATTAAATATATGAAATCATATATTTAATAGTAAAAATTTTAAATGTATTTTTCGTTCAAATAACATTATATAAGTATAAAATTTGAGATTTTTTTTAGAAAAATATTAATTTAATGAGTACAATTTTCATTCTTGAAAAGCAAAAAAAAGGAGGGCAACGACACGCGGTATTCCCAAGCGGTCACCCATCCAAGTACTAACCGCGCCCGATACTGTTTGACTTCAGGGATCGGACGAGAACTGGTCTATTCAGTATGGTATGGTCGTTGCCTGAATGTTGATTTTTCTATAAGGGATTTTATATGCTAAATTAGCATTTTTATGATACATATATTTTTTAAGAATACCCATATTAATAAATTTTTATAATTAATATTAACGTGAATAATAATACTGAATAAATGAAAATAATATGAATAGAAATAAAACTACGGTTTTAATCTTCACTTTTACTCTTTATTCGTAAAACGACAATTGTTTCGCCAGCACAGTGGCTTCCTCAGGTGTTTACATCTAAACAGTACTTTACAAACTAAATAAAAATAAAAAATATATCTATAAAATCAAAGAGGATGGTATTTAAAATATTTTTACAGAAATCTATACAAGTATTGTCGGTATTGAAAAATGTGCATGTGGTCGGCCCTAACTGTATATTATGAGGTACCTACTAAACGTGTTTACGCATAAATTTGTTTAATAAACTACATATACATTTGTATTATGGTCTAAACAGATTTTAAGTAAATAAATTTAATAAAGGCGAGTTATTTAAATCTAATTTATCATTTAATAAAATTTGTGACTGTTTTAATTTATTTATTTCTAAACTTTCCAGTAAATTTAATTTCTTGCCTTTATTTTCTAAATGCAGAATTTGAAAATCTTTATCGAAAGGGTGGTTTTCTTCTAATAGATGATTCGCAAAAGTAGAATCTTGTTTTTTATTTTTAAACGAAGAACAATGTTCGGCAATGCGTTTTTCAAACGATCTTCCTGTTTGACCGACATATATCTTACCGCATCCACACATTAACTTATAGACTCCGGATTTCTTATTTTTGTCTGTTTTATCTTTATTGTTTTTGATGTGTTTGGATAACTTATTATTAGTTTTAAAAACTGTGTTAATATTAAGTTTTTTTAAATAACTTGAAATATGCTTATTAGGTGTCCCAATGTACGTAAGTAATCTAAATTTTGAATTTTCTTTATCCTTTATTGCAGGGTATACCATAGAGATTGCTTTTTTGAAAAGTTTTTTTGTCAGCATATTTTCAATTAAAGTATCTGTGTAGCCGTTATTGATAGCTATTTGTTTGACTAAATTTAATTCTTTTTCATAATTTTCTTTAGATAGTGGATAATTAATTAATCTATGTAAAGAACTATGGAAACTCGCTAATTTGTGTTGTATGGGATGTGTTGATGAATTATGTATACTTATGTCAGTATGAGATACTTTATGGTAAATATCAAACTCTAATTTATTGTTTATTTTTTTAATAGTTAGATCCAAAAAATTAATACTATTGTTTACTTCTTGTTCCATTGTAAATTCCATATTTTTATGAATAGAATTGACGAATTCTAATAGCAAGTTTAATTGTCTTTGTGTTCCTGTGAAACAAAGTACAATATCGTCTGCATATCTATGCCAAAAGAAAATATGCTGTCTTAGGGCATTATTAAAAATGATGGATTCTAAGTGGTTCATGAAAATTTCAGAAAGTAACGGACTTAAGTGGTTACCCATAATTAGTCCTTCCTTACAAGTGTATATTGAATTATTAAATTGGAAATAATTTTGTTTCAGAACTATATTTAACAAATCTAAAATTTCAGCTTTAATTATAATAATAATAATAATAATATGACTGCTCACGTATTGTACTTGAAATTTGAAAATGTAGCGACTTACTTTGGTGGCTTTTGTTATTCCTTTCAGTTGTGTCTTTTCATTTTTATTACCATAATTGTGTCATCGTCGTTTTAAAATTGAAGTTATTAGGGCATGTTGAGTGCCGTTCCCTTCAGAAAGGAATGTTTGTCGTTCTTTCGTTCGATATATTTCAACTTGGAGAATAAACATATGTGAATGCCTTTTCCCTAAGAGGTAAGTGCTTTTCGATCTTTTCGTAGGTTATATTCGCATGTTAAAATTAGTCTATACGTGGACGCGGTGTAAAGTAGTTGTTGCGTAAGAGGTTTTCTAACTTTACTGTGCCCCATGTGCGACTTTTAATTAGTGGTTATACCTACTGATGATGACAACTTAGTTGTCGAAATACGTATTTAGGATACGATTAATAATTGTGGTAAGGGGTTATATACCTTTTTTAAGTTTTTACTTAACCACAGTCTCCAAAGAAAGAATTTTCACAATGACTTCCCACTCAAAGGAGTTTAATAGATTTCACAAGTTATATATTAAAGTTAAACTTATAAGTACAGATATCAATTTCCTGAAACGGTGTAAAAGTAACAATGTTTTTCCTAAATTCATGAACGTAAATGTAACGACAAATTGTAGAAATAACGCTAAGGTCATTTCATATGCAAAAATAAAATGGTTGAACCTAGAAATGAAATATCTGTACAGTAAACGTAGTAAATTAAATTAGAACTATATAATTTGCATTTAAAATTAACTAAAAGCATAAACAATAATGAATTCGAAGAGTGATGTAACTTTTATACGAAAATTAGGGAAATTAAAGACCATAAATTGAAAAAGAAATGTTTAAAACTTAATAAGTAATTCAGAAAGTTATGTCCACCAAAAAAAAAGGATATTAATAGAATTCCTATAAAAGAAACACTAGTGATCAATCAATCATCCGTGAATTTTAGTGATGTAGAAATAGATTTGTTAAACAAAGGTTTAAAATACTGTTTGCCAAGCCGTCAGATTCCTAAGGAACAGGTGATTGCAAGTATCGAAACTTCGATTAAGTATTTGGAACAAGGGCCAAAAAACATTATTCGAGAAGCTTGTAAAACCCAAATCGATAAGAATTTGCAGCGGCACAAACAGAAGTCGGTCAATAAAGAATGGAATATCATTAAAACTCTTAGATCGAAGGATTGTTTTTACCTAAAAGCAGATAAAGGGAACAAGTTAGTAATTATGGACAAAATCGACTATTTTCAAAGAGTCACAAATTTAATTGCCGAAGGTCCGTATTTAGAAATTAAGAGAAACCCGTTACCTAAAATGATTAGTGACACAAAAGACGCGATTAAGAAATGTCCACTTTTAATAACTTCTACCCAAAAGTATAAATTGAATGTTAGTAATCCTGTAGTACCAAGAATGTATTGTTTGCCGAAGATACATAAACCGGGTAACTCGATGAGACCTATAGTTTCAGGTATCAACTCACCGACTTACTTGATTTACAAATGGTTAGTGAATGAATTTAAAAATTTAACCGTAAAGCCAGAAAACTTGTCAGTCAGTAATCCCTTAGAATTTGTTAAATTAATTAAAGATTGTGAACTGGAAACCGGGGAAATTTTAGTTTCATTCGATGTAACGTCTTTATTCCCCTCGGTACCTATATCAGAGACTATGAAATATTTAGAAAGCTTGCTCCACAAGAATAACGTTGAACCTTCAAAAATAAAGGAATACATGAGATTGACAACTCTGTGCATGACGCAAAATTGTTTCCAAGTAGGAGAAAAATTTTATGAACAGAAACAAGGCACAACAATGGGTAACTGCCTATCTCCTTTCATAGCCAATTTATTCATGAGTCAATTTGAAGTAGAATTTAAAAATAACGCTAAATATTTCCCGAGAGTCTGGATTAGGTATGTGGATGACATTCCCGCGATTTTTGATACCCGGAAATGCGAATTAGACATGTTCGCTAATCAATTAAATTTGAAATTTCCGACGATTAAATTTACGGTGGAAAAGGAACACAATGGCAGGATACCATTTTTAGATACTTTACTGATAAGGAATAAACATAAAATAGAAATCGATATTTTCCGGAAAGAAACCAATGTTAATAGATTCATCACCGCGGATTCAAATCATAGTTATCAACATAAGACAGCTTCCTTTAATTTCTTAGTCAATCGGTTACTAAATTTTCCGTTAACAAAAGAGAGATATGAAATAGAACTGGATTTCATTAAAAATATCGCGACATACAATGGCTTTGACACAGAAATAATCAATAAATTAATTAGAAAAACAAAAATAAAAAATACAATCCGCGAATCCACAAGTTTGATATCTCAAAGTAACTAGGAGAAAAAGTACATGTGTTTACCATACCACCCCGTCACAAAAAACATTAATAAAGTTGTGAAAGAAAGAGGTCTCCAGGTTGCCTTTCGATCCGAAAATACTATCAAAAGTCTCCTAGGGAGTACTAAAGATAGAGTTAATTTTAATTCGAAATCAGGTATATACGAAATTAGTTGGGAGGATTGTAATTTGAAATATATAGGCCAAACAAAACGACCAATAATAACCCGTTTTAAAGAACACATATCACATATTAAATACAATAGACCGGATAAATCTAACGTTGCCAACCACGCTTTAAGAACACTACACAATATGTCGATAACAGGGTTGAAGCTGGTCAAAGGAATTAATAAACCCCGCGAACTTGATGCTTATGAAAGTATACATATCGCGAAAAATAAACAATATTCCATGAATAGCGATAGATCACCGATTCCTTTCAGTTGTCTCTTTTCATTTTTATTACCATAATTGTGTCATCGTCTTTTTAAAATTGAAGTTATTAGGACATGCTGAGTGCCGTTCCCTTAAGAAAGGAATGTTTGTCGTTCTTTCGTTCGATATATTTCAACTTGGAGAATAAACATATGTGAATGCCTTTTCCCTAAGAGGTAAGTGCTTTTCGATCTTTTCGTAGGTTATATTCACATGTTAAAATTAGTCTATACGTGGACGCGGTGTAAAGTAGTTGTTGCGTAAGCGGTTTTCTAACTTTACTGTGCCCCATGTGCGACTTTTAATTAGTGGTTTTACCTACTGATGATGACAACTTAGTTGTCGAAATACGTATTTAGGATACGATTAATAATTGTGGTAAGGGGTTATATACCGTTTTTAAGTTTTTACTTAACCACAGTCTCCAAAGAAAGAATTTTTGAAATATATATGTATATACACTGTGTCCATAAAGTATGGACACAAGCCCGTAATAACGTTATTGTGCATTATTTGACAAAATGCAAAGATATATCGATTATTGTTTTTTATTAGCTATATTTAGTGCTACCATTTTGTTTTTTCCGCCGACCTTGAATAAGTTATGACGTCATTGATAATTTTTTTAGATGTCAACCCTACTTTTTCTTTTGTGGATTTTGAAAGCTTTTACAATTCTTAATCGATGTTGTAAAAATTTTGGTATGTTATATTAGAAAATTTTTGAGTAAACTGTGTTATAATTCTAAGTTTTATTTTTGACATTTTCAGTATCAAATTTATAACAAATGCTCAAAATGTTTTGCTTCATTTTGCTGACAAAATCCTGAGCGATGATAAATTCCATTTCGCACATTCTGTAATATTTCGGGAGTGATTAGTCTGGTTTCGTAGATGATGCGTTGTCGTAAAACGTTCAAATTTTCCGGTTGTGTCGCATAGACTTTTCTGATGTAACACTAACACCAAAATGTGTAAATAATCGAATAAAGAATTGTAAAAGCTTTCAAAATCCATAAAAAAAAATGGGGTTGACATTTAAAAAAATTATCAATGACGTCATAACTTATTCAAGGCCGACGGAAAAAACAAAATAGTAGCATCTAAATATAGATAATAAAAAACATTAATCGACATATCTTTGCATTTTGTCAAATAATGCACAATGACGTTATTACGGGCTTGTGTCCATACTTTATGGACACAGTGTGTATATATATATATATTGTAATGGGATAAACCTCCATTATATGGATGAGCTATTTCTAATATTATGTCTATAAGATTTTTTTTTTATATTGTAACATATGCAAGAAATATTTTGATTTGTTTGAATTTGTAATAGTTGTCATATTTATTAAAGGATTGGATATCTTATTATTAATATATTAGTTTTATAAATATCGATAGAGTTCAATCTTGGTATATATATTTTTAGTTTATCATATCTCTTAAAATTGTACAATCGCGTAAATTATAGTTAGTCAATTTATATATATTATTGTTAAATTTAACTTATGCAAGTGAATAGTTTTAATATTCGTAATTAAATGTCATTTCCAAATTTGAATTTTAAAAGAGACTAACTGACTTGGATGTATATGAAAGTATAGAAGATAACCATGGCGATTGAAAAAAAAAGGATTATTATTTTTTTGACGTGAAAAATAAGGGACATAATATTTTAAAACTGAATTTTTGATTTAATAAATAGCAGTTTACTAATTTTGAATACACCAAGAAGAATTCAGAAGACTGGATTACTGTTAATCTTAAAAAAAACAGGCTATATTTTGTCATACAGAGTGTATTTGGAAGTATAATATATGGTGTATCTTGGATTGGAAATATATCAGTAGTTGGCCCGAGTCTGGCAATCTTCTCTATAGATAGTTAATAAATCTATGCGTGGATTGGAAATATATCAGTAGTCTGGCAATCTTCTCTATAGATAGTTGTAATAAATCTATGCGTGGATTGGAAATATATCAGTAGTTGGCCCGAGTCTGGCAATCTTCTCTATAAATACTCGTCATAAATCTATTCGTAGATTGGAAATATATCAACAATTGGTCTGAGTGTGTCAAAATTCCCCCAAGGATAGTTATAATAAGATCTATTCGTGTAAGTAATAAGCTAAAAAAATACTTATACCAAGAAATTTTCTTATACATGTTCAAAGATACAGTTTTACCAAGTTCATTTAATATAGTTACTAATTGTCGATCCTTTGAATTCAGAGTTCTTGCATAAGTTATTTCTTTTTTTTTATGGATTATGTATATTTGAAATATTAATATTTAAATTTGTTTATTTAATAATATTAGAAATGGCTACATTTGTAAATATATCAGATTTAATCATACATAGTGAATAAATAGTATATTTGATATAAAAGATTCTTTTATCTATTAAATTAGCTAGTTATTGTGAATCGCACCCTGAGTACAAGAGTAGATTCATCTCTTTGACTAAGTTTCTGCCGGAAGACATTTAACGAGAAAATATATATATTTTTTTTTGCATTCATCGTCTTATTACAATATATATATATATATATATATATATATATATATATATATATATATATATATATGAACTTCATGTGTATGAGAATTAATAATTATTAAATCTCATTTTACATGCGATTGTCGCTATAATTTGTTGCATTTAATTCTACAATTCGGCAAATCACTTTTGCCCTAGATTGTAGACGCAACAAGCCGCGACATCAACTGTACAAGTTGTCAGTACAAATGAAAAATTTTGTGAAAAACTTATCTGCGCGGAATGTGCATATATCGATATTTCACTGTTTTTTACAGATCATCAGTGCACCTTACCGAAGACAGACATGATATTCACTTCTATACTACGTGTATATATACGAACTGTAATGAACTTCATGTGTATGAGAATTAATAATTATTAAATCTCATTTTACATGCGATTGTCGCTATAATTTGTTGCATTTAATTCTACAATTCGGCAAATCACTTTTGCCCTAGATTGTAGACGCAACAAGCCGCGACATCAACTGTACAAGTTGTTAGTACAAATGAAAAATTTTGTGAAAAACTTATCTGCGCGGAATGTGCATATATCGATATTTCACTGTTTTTTACAGATCATCAGTGCACCTTACCGAAGACAGACATGATATTCACTTCTATACTACGTGTATATATACGAACTGTAATGAACTTCATGTGTATGAGAATTAATAATTATTAAATCTCATTTTACATGCGATTGTCGCTATAATTTGTTGCATTTAATTCTACAATTCGGCAAATCACTTTTGCCCTAGATTGTAGACGCAACAAGCCGCGACATCAACTGTACAAGTTGTCAGTACAAATGAAAAATTTTGTGAAAAACTTATCTGCGCGGAATGTGCATATATCGATATTTCACTGTTTTTTTACAGATCATCAGTGCACCTTAGCGAAGACAGACATGATATTCACTTCTATACTACGTGTATATATACGAACTGTAATGAACTTCATGTGTATGAGAATTAATAATTATTAAATCTCATTTTACATGCGATTGTCGCTATAATTTGTTGCATTTAATTCTACAATTCGGCAAATCACTTTTGCCCTAGATTGTAGACGCAACAAGCCGCGACATCAACTGTACAAGTTGTCAGTACAAATGAAAAATTTTGTGAAAAACTTATCTGCGCGGAATGTGCATATATCGATATTTCACTGTTTTTTACAGATCATCAGTGCACCTTACCGAAGACAGACATGATATTCACTTCTATACTACGTGTATATATACGAACTGTAATGAACTTCATGTGTATGAGAATTAATAATTATTAAATCTCATTTTACATGCGATTGTCGCTATAATTTGTTGCATTTAATTCTACAATTCGGCAAATCACTTTTGCCCTAGATTGTAGACGCAACAAGCCGCGACATCAACTGTACAAGTTGTCAGTACAAATGAAAAATTTTGTGAAAAACTTATCTGCGCGGAATGTGCATATATCGATATTTCACTGTTTTTTACAGATCATCAGTGCACCTTACCGAAGACAGACATGATATTCACTTCTATACTACGTGTATATATACGAACTGTAATGAACTTCATGTGTATGAGAATTAATAATTATTAAATCTCATTTTACATGCGATTGTCGCTATAATTTGTTGCATTTAATTCTACAATTCGGCAAATCACTTTTGCCCTAGATTGTAGACGCAACAAGCCGCGACATCAACTGTACAAGTTGTCAGTACAAATGAAAAATTTTGTGAAAAACTTATCTGCGCGGAATGTGCATATATCGATATTTCACTGTTTTTTACAGATCATCAGTGCACCTTACCGAAGACAGACATGATATTCACTTCTATACTACGTGTATATATACGAACTGTAATGAACTTCATGTGTATGAGAATTAATAATTATTAAATCTCATTTTACATGCGATTGTCGCTATAATTTGTTGCATTTTACTGCACTGTTGCATTTGTACTGACAACTTGTACAGTTGATGTCGCGGCTTGTTGCGTCTACAATCTAGGGCAAAAGTGATTTGCCGAATTGTAGAATTAAATGCAACAAATTATAGCGACAATCGCATGTAAAATGAGATTTAATAATTATTAATTCTCATACACATGAAGTTCATTACAGTTCGTATATATACACGTAGTATAGAAGTGAATATCATGTCTGTCTTCGGTAAGGTGCACTGATGATCTGTAAAAAACAGTGAAATATCGATATATGCACATTCCGCGCAGATAAGTTTTTCACAAAATTTTTCATATATATATATATATATATATATAAGTGTTTATATAATTTCTTAGCAGTTAATTAAATATAACAATTGATAAATTATTGGAGTTTTTCGGCTTTTTATATGAAATATTTACAAATATCAAATTAGAATGTATGTAATTGCAGAGTAAGTGGAGATGCAAACATTGCTGTCTACAAATTACAAAGCAAATCATACGAAATTTTTTATTTGAAAAATATGGTCTACGTTTATTTATATTTCTAAATAGCTTGAACCTGGGTCTATTGTGGTTTAGTGGTAAAAACGACAGCCCGGCAAGCTGTAGACTTGGGTTCGAGTCCCAACGTAGACCATATTTTTCAAATAAAAAATTTCGTATGATTTGCTTTGTAATTTGTAGACAGCAATGTTTGCATTCCCACTTACTCTGCAATTACATACATTCTAATTTGATATTTGTAAATATTTCATATAAAAAGCCGAAAAACTCCAATAATTTATCAATTGTTATATATATATATATATATATATATATATATATATAAATATATATGCACATATATTACATCAAATATTTTATTATTGCGTATTTATTGCAAAGACTCCTATAAAATACTCTTCAAATTGAATAATTTAAGGATGGCTTTCCCTTCCTACACCTATCGTATTTACTACGGACAAAATCGTGTAGTCGTAGAGTTTTCGAAACCCGTAACTAAGATAAAAATACGTTACAGTTATATGAAATATCCAACATTTTGATAGATATGCGCACAAGATTCAGTCCTTATACGTTGCTCTTGGTTTATTTTCACATATCCGATTAGTTAGAATTTTAGACGTTTATCAAATTTGTGTACCTCGCAAGCAATATCAAGTGTCTGCAGTTGGCGATACAATACTTAGAATGGCATCGGTGCAATATTGGCTATATTCTTTGCACTTCTTGACATTTATCATATTATTTCTCACCAGATGTTACGACATTAACCTATCATAATAATGTATGTGAGTTATTCAATTGACAATTTAATAGTACAAGATATTTTATATTCCATACTTTTATTGAAAGTGTCAACAAATAATTTATCATATATTTTAAGGAATTGATTTCAATCTAACATTTGCAAAACAGTACCGTCTAGGATTAATAAGCATGTCCATTTAAAATAATGATTATACTTTATTTGACACAGATTTAAAAACCTAACGTATTGCATATTTAAAGTATTATGTACTCTAAGATATTCTGACCTCCGTTCGCTTCCAGACACACAGATTTATACGTCTTCTCATACTACTCTTTTTAGTGTTGCATATAGCCTCATAGAGGGCGCCTGTAATAACACGTCAGATGTCAAAATTTATTTAAATTTTCTTTAACCGAAATTTAAAGTTTCGTAAAGATACGGCAAGTGATCTAGTAATAGTGAATTTCTAAAATTAATTAGTTGGAAGAAAATTTTCGCGCAATAATTTTTTATAACTTACGATGAGGACTAACTCAACAACAATGCCTTCGATCACATAAATCGACAACTTCACGTTGGTACTGTGAATGCTAACTTATACGCACCAGTATCAGCGACGATCCTAGGGCAGATAATCGAAGCTGTGCGCCGTCTGATTGAGAATAATAGACATGTGACATATCGTGAAATTGAGACATCTATGGATATTTCGAAGACTTCGATCTAAACGTTCCTACATGATGAATTGGGTATGAGAAACTTAGTTTACAGTTGGATTGCGAATCTTTTAACTGAATAGCAAAGATCAGCTAGTGTTAATTGAGCCCTTGAGCAAAACTTTGAGCCGGTTCAATAACAGAAACTCAAAAAACAAGGTGAACCTCACTTGTGTCCTGCTCGATCCCCAGATTTAAACCCCTGGATTTTTTCGTATGGAGCCATCTAAAATCATTAGTTTACACTACTTCAGTAGAAAATGTGGACGATTCGAGAACTCTGATAATTGCTGGGCGAACTCAATTAGAAACGACCCTGGTGTTTTTGAAACAGTTCAGGAGTCCATGACGAGAAGATTGGATTCTTGCATCATATTTTTGAGGTAGTCATTTTCAACAGTTCTTGTAGATTACGTAGCTTTATATGTAATTGTTGGAAATAAAATGTTGTTTTGTGCAAAATTTTTCACCCTATATCTTCGAAACAAAGTAGCTTTTCAAAAATCATCAAAGGACAAAATATTCTTAGACTAGTCCAGGGATCAACCCCTTCAATTTTCGCCGTACATTTAATAAACACCATATATATATATATATATATATACAGGGTGATAACGAACTTCTTAAGGAGCAATGAAGTATGGTAGCCCATAGGGATGTAAACAGCATATAAAAAAATTAGGGTACTTTATGTATACAAATTGTGCAGAAAATTTTTTTTATTTAGAGTGTGTATAACCGTTTTGAATGGCACTCTATGCACACGATGTTATTGACGCTTTCGTATGCACAATGAAATAACTAATGCACTGTTACACGTGCGCTATCCGATACAATGATCAATTGATGTCTTTAATCTACCTCAACGTCTGAGAATGCGAAAAGAAAATAACGGATAGATAATGCGCTGTTAAAATAAATACGCTTTTATACGTACATTTTTTCACATCGCCACCGCAGATCCACATTTCGGAAACCGCTGAAGTGGGGAGTTATTATAGTAAATGCTCGAAGTAGCCACCTCCCTCTTCAATACAAAGGTTTAATCGTCGTGTCAATGATTCACGTATGCGTTCCATGTTGATGCTGTCTCTGATTGATTGTGCGCTTACGTAGATGCGATTGATCAACTCATTTACGTCGTTAACTGGGGTTGCGTAAACAATATTTTTTAAATGTCCCCACAGAAAGAAATCCAGCGGAGTTAGGTCTGGAGATCGGGGCGGCCATGCTTCGGGTCCAAGACGGCCAATCCATCTTCCCGGAAACTGATTGTTCAAGAAATTTCGCACTGCTTGTGCAAAATGAGCCGGGGCCCCGTCACACTGGAACCACATACGCTGGCGTACATCTAAGGTACATTTTCGAGAAGCTGTGGTAAGTCCTCTCTCAAAAAGTGTAGGTACGCTAGACCATTTAAACGCTGCGGCAGTACAAAGGGTCCTAGGATTTCATCGCCAATGATTCCGGCCCATACATTTACCGAGAATTGATGCTGGCTGTAGTGCCTGTGTATTGCTTGCGGATTTTCCACAGCCCATTGATGTGTATTGTGCATATTGAACATTCCATTTCGCGTAAAACCGGCTTCGTCGGTAAATAAAATATCGGCTAGAAAATTAGGATTGTCATGTTGCATATTCAAAAGTGATTGACAAAACCTAAGTTGTAGTGGATAATCAGCTGCTGTTAATGCTTGTACTCTTTGCACGTGGTATGGATGGTATTGGTATTCGTTTAGAATTTTCCACACAATCGGTTGTGATAAACCTGTTTGACGCGGAATTTGACGAGTACTTGTATCAGGAGATTCTTCAATCAAAAGCCAGCACTTCCTCTTCGGCGTTCGCTATGCGGCTGGGTCTCTGGCGACCTCCATCTCGTCCGAACTGAGGCTTTACACTGCCAGTGTCTCGAACACGCTGTACTGCAGCTAAAATTGTTTGAGCATTCGGCCGATGTCGCTGAGGAAAACGTTCATAATAAGCACGTACAGCAGCTTCCATATTTTGATGAAACAATCCGTACATTACAATCATATCTAGATATTCATGGTGCGTATAACGATGAGCCATTTTCATAAACAAAAAGTATATTAAGCTAGCGAGAACGGTATAGTAATTCGTAAAAAAAATTCACCCCGACAAATTAATAATTTTATTTAACACATGCACTCACTTCACTGGTTGAATTTCTACTAACTTAGACTGTTTGCTTTTCGCATTCTCAGACGTTGAGGTAGGTTAAAGACATCAATTGATCATTGCATCGGATAGCGCACGTGTAACAGTGCATTAGTTATTTCATTGTGCATACGAAAGCGTCAATAACATTGTGTGCATACAGTGCCATTCAAAACGGTTATACACACTCTAAATAAACAATTTTTTCTGCACAATTTGTATACATAAAGTACCCTAATTTTTTATATGCTATTTACATCCCTATGGGCTACTCATACTTCATTGCTCCTTAAGAAGTCCATTATCACCCGGTATATATATATATATATATATATATATATATATATATATATATAATTGTTTCTTGACCTTTGTATGTTATAGTAGATTCAATTAATCGGCGATTTAAGGCCTGTTTTATTTTAATATTTATACAGTGGAACTCCCCTAACTCGAAAATTCCTCTAACTCGAATATTTTTTATCCCGTGCTTTATCTATTAAATTTATATGCGTATGACTCCCCTTAATTTATCTTTAACACAAAAAAAATTTGACCAAATTTAAGACGAGGAATCTCTGTAACTCAAAATTTCCGGCAAAGGTACGCGATATGCCATCTGTTAGCAGATAGATCATAATATATATCTATTATACATGCCTAAATAAGTATAGATTCTTCAGCAAAGTGAAGGAATTCGGGAAAGCACCAATGACAACGGGTTTCATCATTCTTATTCACATGTGTGTTGCGCTATATTATTCATTCGTGTTCGTTAGTGTGTGTTATCAACATGCTCCCGCAACGAAAACTTAGAAGTTTGACAATATAACAGAAATTATAAATATTAAAGAAAGTGGATGATGGACTAAAAAAGAAGATAATAGCTGCGGAATATGACATACCAGCGAGTACATTGTCAACTATAATTAAAGACAAGCAACATATTCGAAGTTTCGCGAGTAAACTTACACGACCCTCTAATTTCAAGCGAAACCGGGTTTCAAACAAAAATTTAAATAGTGCGGTATTAGTGCTACTTCTACAGGAAAAAGCACTGGAATACAGTCAACATTTAGGAACAACAAATTTTAAGGCCAGTACCGGTTGGCTTCGTAAATTTAAAAAAAGGTCAAATTTACGTAATTGTGTTGGACATATACATATGCAATTTATATTTTATTTTTTAAATTTAGACGAGATTTATCGCATAAGAATATCTCTGGTGAAAGTGCCGCAGTGGATTGGCTTCGAAATGTATTGCCGGGGACTTTGGAGCAGTATAGCGAAGATAATATTTTCAATGCTGACGAGACCGGGTTATTCTTCAAATGTCTACCTAAGAACATTTCAGCTCTTAAAGACGATAAATGCTATGGTGGAAAACATAGTAAAAAGCGGGTCGCATATCTTTTAGCAACGAATATGAGTGGCACTGAAAAACTAAAACCTCTCGTAATTGGCAGAACTGCCGAGCAGCGATGTTTTAAAGGAGTAAAATGGCTTCCTGTAGACTACGAGAACAATGTAAAGGCATGGATGACCTCTGAAATTTTTGAAAATTGGTTGGTTAAACTGGACAAACAATTTTCAAGCGACAATCGAAAAATAATAATGTTTATAGACAACTGCCCTGCTCATCCTGCGATACAACAAAAGCTGAAGGCCATCAAATTGATATTTTTCCCACCAAACACAACTTCCAAACTGCAAACGTTAGATCATTAAAAGTTTCAAAGATCATTACAAAGGTAGAATCCTTAAAAAAGCTTTATATGCATTAGAGAATAACGATCCTCCTAGCATATCATTTCTCGACTGTGTGAGAGAGGTTGCCATGACATGGAATGTGGATGTTAAACAAAAAACCATTCAAAATTTCTTTAAAAAGGCTGGTTTTGGTAATGAATACGAGGGCGAAGACGAAATTCCCCTTGCTCAACTAAGAAGATGCAGAAGACACTGCAGAAGATAAAGGATTGCCTCTTGAGCTAAGGCAAGATTTTGAAGACTATATTCAGTTGCTAAATGTCGAGAATATAGCTCTTGACACTTATCTCTTGAAGTTGATAGTAACCTCTTAACTACTGACTCTCCGACAGACGAAGACATTCTGAAGAGTGTATCAAACATCACAGATGAAGAAACACCCGAACAAAGTGATGAAGAAATTGTGGAGCAACCTTCGCACAAACAAGTTTTACAAGCGTTCGGAACACTAATGAATTATTTTATGTCACAGGAACAAACATCCGATAAGACATATATGTTCATTAATAATATTCAAAAATCGTATGAACACATCCGAGCGGCCAATGTTCGGCAACAGGTGATGACGGATTTCTTTAAACCTGCGTATATACATAGGACAATTTTTGTTTAATTACACACAAAGATACATATACAAACATATACATACATAATACATATATCCTAATGTAGTTTGTATTTTCAGTTTGTTTTTAAAATGTTTTTATATACTTAAATGTATTTTAAAATGTTTTTATATATTGTTATTACATATAATATAATAAATTATAATAAATATACATATTGCTATGAACTGTGATTTTTATATTTACTGTACCACGGTTCACAACTAATCTACTCAACTAGGATCCTCAGTCGGTTTATTTCCAAAAATGGGACTGCTTTCTTCTCAGGGTTCCAATCGGAGACGTGGTTGTCTCTACGAAAATACTTGGCGCCAGTCAAAATGTATTGACAAATATAATAATTATATTTCTTTAAGTTACTTATTAAATTCGTGGTGAAAGGTTAATTAAATAATGAGCACAATATAAAATTTAAATGAATATTTAATACAAAAAAAAATCAAAAAAAGAAAAAAATGATCTTTATAAATTATAAAGATTGTGTAGTATAAATTACAACCAGAGGTAAAAGAATTCACTGGATATGACCGCTAAATGAATCCAAACGTCCTCCAATGACTACCGATCAACTTTTAAATAACAAAGTTTATTTTTAATTAGAACAAAATAAAATAAACAAACTTGACAACGCGATCAAAAATCTACCACATGCGCACTCACATGCCACAAAAAAACTCCTTTGAATTCCAAACGAATAAAATTTTATAGTTATATTTTTTTACGTAGAAATTTTAAAAATACTCTTTGTTGTCTACTTCAACTAATTAAGACTAAATCTCAATATAACAATATTAATACAATTGATATACAATATCTTTTAAATTAATAAGTCGACTTATAATATATATACATATTTTTACTTACATAAAAAATAATGTGAGACACGTTGACAAGAAAACGTTATTAAATCAAACATAAACAAAATCACGAGAACAAAATCTCGTAGAATATTCGGAAATTGAAATACAAACACCATCTATTAATTAATTCAAATTCAAACCGAATTTTACTCTAAATATATAATTATATACTTTTTTTTAAATAAAAAGAACGTTCTTGTCTAAAGGTTTAACTATGTCTGTCTCGTCCACATCAACCACGGTGGCTTCGCATAAGGCTGACCTTCAATAATACAAGTTTTTGCTCCAGGCACATGAATTACATCTTCAAAAATATACACTTAAGTTCAAAACAATAGTACATAGATATATAAATAAATTTTTAATATTTATTGGGGAAAAAACCATAGCAATATGTAATATAAATAAATTTTTGAATTTTAACATTTTTCGAGAAAATTTATTTGGGGATGTAGGTGGTTCGAGTTAGGAGAGTTCCACTGTATATTAAAAATAATCTTACATCTTTTGGCACATAATGCCTTTTTCAAATAAATTAAAAATATAAATGACATGGCACGTTACAAACTAGTAACGTTTGTAACGTGCTCTTTAGCTGGAACTACATGATGAAGCCACTGTGCTGGCGAAACAATTGTCGTTTTACGATTATGTATTAAAAAGTGAAGATTTTAACCATTAGTTTTATTTCTATTTTAAATTATGGATCTTCATGATGTAAAAACCGAATCAATTCAATTATTTTTTAGTTACATAAATAAAATATTCAGAAAACACACCAAGTTTCAATATAGCTGCCACCAACCAAACAAACAACCAGATTATACGGAAGTTACGCCCTGTGAGCGGTGGGTCAAGAAACAATTTATTCACGGTCCTTCACGAACCGAATACACGCCTAACATCTGTTCCTTCGAGAACCGGCTATAAATTATACACATGTACAGATATATTTTTAACATGTGTTACGTGTCCGTAACGCTTAACGTTTTATTACGCTATTTTGTAATTTAATTAATAATATCTTCAATATATTCCGCTCCATTTCAAACGAACCTACCTTTATAGGTATCGTTATTCGTTATTCTAATGTATATCTAATTTCTTTCAAGTTTTTTTTCCCTTTTTTCTCGAACCTGAGTGCTCGTTTTTTTTTTCTTCGAAAAGAAAAGTGCAGTACTCGCTCTCTACACACTTCGTCGTTAGCTATCGATCTCTGAACGTAGTTACGATCTTTTCCCAACACCGATATCGATCGATGTAGCCTTATTATAATCATTGTAATTACGGCCCCGTGAGGGATTTTTAATCGATCAGCATATCTAAAAAATTATTCGCTGAATGCGATATCTCCCTGGGAGGATTTAAAGTGTTGGGAAGGAAAAACTTGTAACACGTAAACAACATTGCTTAAATTTAACTTCCATCGAACGCAATATCCGGTATGTATAGGGCTTTCTCTGTTGTAACTTTCTTTTCGCTTATTTTCGTGTTATTCTTTATTTAGATGGTGTACCCGACGGGCAAGCAATCCCGAAACATCAACTGATTGTTCCCGCCAGTGACGCTTCTTTTTCCTGGAGAGAGAAGGACACGAGTGCAGTTCTTCCGTCAGATAAGCTCTCGTTTCGCTAATTTTATTCTTTTTCAATTGTCATACGTAACTTTATTATTTCTTTCATATATAAATTTTATTATTATTAATTAATAGATCGTCGTCAAAAGTCCCAGGTGTTTTCCCAACGGAAAAACCTGTGTGGCCTGACCTTCTTTTTTGTAGGTCATTTCTTATCTTTTTCGTTCGCTTCACGAACAATTGTAGCCGTTTCAATTTAACCTTGCGTTATACATAAATATTATTTGAACACTTTTATTGCTTACATTCCATATTTTTGCTAATTGATTTGAATACTGTAATTATAGGCACTACATATTGTTTTTTTTTACTAACTAATTTGAATTCTTGAATCATATGCCTTACAGATTTTTGTTAACTAATTTGAACATTTTAATTGTTTGTATTTCATATTTTTGGCTAATTAATTAGAATACTCTCATTATACGCAATTACATATTTTGCGGAATCTTACTTGAGTTTAGATCTTTCTAGCTCAAGGTCGTTTTATTTCAACTAATTGTTGAATTTGTATACACTGTGAACCGACAAGAAAGAAATAATACGTATTGTTTTTTTTAGGGCGTACTAAGGCCTTCAGCCGTTCTGTAAATTATTTTACTTATCGATTTATTGGTATCACATAGTATTATTCTTAATTAATTAATATTTTCTTTACTTTTGCCTGGCCATCAGCCGCAAAATTATAATCCTATATTTCAATTTAAAATTTAATTCTTTTTTTTTGTATCTAAATATACACTGGTTGATAATAAATAAGTTTTGTTTGGTTGGAAACAACGAATTTTCTTTTTCTTTCCCTCGTCTCTCGATCCTCGAGAATGGAACCAGTCTCGGTCGCGGAGCCGGCCTTCTGCCCCACGCAACCTGCCTTTTTTTGTTTATATTAAATTTTTATCAAGTTTCCGAGTTTGCGACGTCCAGCGGCAGAAATTCGGTGGCGCCCTTTTCCACTTTTGTTTTTAGTTTTTCACTTACCTCTGGGTCTCCCCACCCCTGAGCTGAGGCAGCCTCAGAAGCCGGGTGGGCTGTTGGACGTTGGCAAAAACGGGCGGGGGCAGTTTTGTTGACCGAGACCGAGTCTGCTCCGGGGAGCGTTTTCTAGTTTTTTTTTTATATATCTTAAGCTCGACGAGCGATCGTAGCACATGTTTTGTATTACTGTAAAATATGACTTGAAATTATTTATTAATTAAATAGGAATGTAAAAGTTTAAATAAGTTCTTGACATATAAATAGTCTTAGGAAAGAAGAGTTTAGTTACTGTTAATAAACCGCGAACAAATTGATCTCGATGTGTTGAAGTAAAGTATGTCTCATTTTCCTTCTTGGAAATAAATTATTATTATTAAAATATCTTGTATTAAAATATATACCTTAATAGATTATAAGATAATAATAGATGCTGAAGGTTTAGCGCCTATTATTAGCTTTGGTCGAACAAAAAAGGATATTTTTATTTGATATTTTGTATTTTATTATTAATATTTTCATAGGTGACGTTTGTTAATATCATTTCTTAAGTGTATGAGGATTAAGGCATTTCTAATCTTTTCATCGGGCTTCGTGTGGAACAAACAGAAGTTAGGGTCGCAGGGGTTAGCTTCTTCCATCGTTTCTCTATTTTTTGTTCCAATTACATCTAAACAAAATGTACATAAATACGCACAAGTCAGAAATATATTCACTAATTTCATAGCAAACAATGTAAATGAGATAATTATGTAATTTGCAGGCCCGGATAACGAGGGTAGAAAGTTTTAAGAAAGTTTTGAATTTCTGGTTTGCGATAATCTTCCCAAATCTGTTTGAATATAATTCACTGTAAGCGTATATCTGGAACAGGAGTTTGACGGTTAGTGAAGCAACTGTTTTAATCCCTTGTGATTATTATTATATTTAATTAATTTATAGAAATAATAACGAAAATAAAAAAACAATTATCTCAAATTTTGATGACAAAATTTGAGTTATTATTGAAGAAAATTTGTTTCTTATAGTCCGTTTGGGTTATACTATAAATTGAATTGATTCGGCATTTACTTGATGAAGATCCATAATTTAAAATAGAAATAAAACTACGGTTCTAATCTTCACTTTTAATCTTTAATCGTAATACGACAATTGTTTCGCCAGCACAGTGGCTTCCTCAGGTGCGTACATTTAAAGAGTACGTTACGAACTAAATTAAAATATATATACAAAATCAAGAAGGTTGGTATTATTTTACAATGTTTTTAAAGAAATCTATGAATTTACACAAAAATTGTCGGTAGTGAGGAAATGTGGCACATCGGGTCGGCCCTAACTATATATTATAGGGTACTAAACATGTTTACGCATAAAATTTGTTTAATAAACTACATATACATTTGTATTATCGTCTAAACAGATTTTAAGTAAATAAATTTAATAAAGGCGAGGTATTTAAATATTAATTAAAAGACCAATTAGATTTAAATTACTCGCCTTTATTAAATTTATATTTAGTTTGTAACGTACTCTTTAGATGTAAGAACCTGAGGAAGCCACTGTGCTGGCGAAACAATTGTCCTGTTACAATTAAAGATTAAAAGTGAAGATTAGAACCGTTGTTTTATTTCTATTTTATATTACAAAGGCAAGCTGACATAAAGTTATGCTCATAATTAAGCAAACGTTTTTCGTAAATTTCTGTGAAATTGAAATTATGAGACCCCTTTAATATTATTAATACACAAAAAACTATTACTTTGCTTTTATCACTTTATTATAACAGATGCGTTACTGCAGTTTCGACGTTTGAAAACATGTCATTCTCAAACAAACTCAAACGAAATTAATAATATGGATGAGAAGCAAAATAACAATTACACAGGTATTATTACTAACAGGCGTTTTGGTTGGCTGCGGTTGCTAACAATAATGGAGGTTATTTAATATAAATAATTGTGGTGCTGGTGAATTTGCATCAAAGGTCCAGGACGTGTGTGATAATGCTGAAATAAATATATTACCACTTACTAACTAAATAAAACACAACAACCTTGTCCTTAAAGTTTGTATTTATTATTATTTACAAGAAAGAAATTAAGCGTTGATATATATTTAGTAATTAAATAAAAGTAATACACACAAGGAACGTTAAATAAGTAATTAAAAATTAAGACACAAAAAGATATTGAAAGGAACGTTAAATTAGGCAGTAAATTAAATGTGAATTAGTTGTGATTAATATCAAATAACCTCTGTATTGAACAATACAGAGTTACCTTTGAGTTGCGAAGATGGTCGACCACGAGGTGCATCATATACTTGGACAAGTATAGAGAGCGATACATGGCAGGGGGACGAAGAAATTAATTAGTTAAATCAATTAAATTAATGCGGATTAGATTAAAAGAATAATATATATAGAACGATACAGATTACCTTAGAAACGAAGGTTTCTAAGGTACTTGAACTGTACGGCGAGTAAGATGTTTAACTTACGAAGGAACTAAGTAGAAGATCAATTTTGTATCGAAGAAACACTGGTCTAGGAAAACGGTTTTTATTTGATTACCCCTAAGTTGAAGAGAGGGATCGATGTTGTCGATGTCCTGACTAATGAATTAATCAAAAGCGAGAGCTAAGAGGTTGTGATATCGATGACGCAGATGTCATTAAAATATCCTTTGTGAGACAAGCTTTCAAATGATATGTAACACAATATATTAGTAAGAGATGAGTACGTAATTAAATTAATAACTTAATTTTAATGACGAAATGTAAAATTCAAACTATAGTTATATGCTTGCTGGACCGTTTAGGTCCAGGTAGATGTCGAAGGGTCTATCGGCTAGAGCGAAAACAAAAGAAAGGCTTTCTCTTTGCGAATTTACAGAAAAAATGTCTAAGAGAAGTTTAATATTTTAAAATGCGGAATATATTTCAAGAAATAAATATAATTTAAAAATAGAATTAAACATTCTTATATGTACACGAAGGTGTAACAGTATACATAAGCGACAACCAAAAATAATCACATATTATACAACTAGACACTTTGAAATACTCGATTATACGAGACGTATTTCCTGAAACACGACGAGACTAAAGTCGAGTGGTGTTTTTTAGGCAATACATCGAGTTTCGAGAATTTTCAAATGTCGAGTTGCATACAGATAAATTATATCATAAAAGTAATAAGAAAAAAAGGTAGTGCGACCTGGAATCGAACCCGGACCGCCTTCGTGGCGGGCGAGTATTTTAGAGCTGAGCTACAGGTGCCTGTGGAAGAATATATTTTCCTACGACACTATAATAAAGTTGTAAATTTCAGACAATTGAATGGGCATGAATGTCGACAATTTCATTCATCTGTTAAAGGCCCGTACGTATATTTCCGTTTTTACCGTGTTAGTTTATTATTTTCGATTATTTCATCATCTAACTTCGCGCAGATATTGCCGAAACGAGCTTTGATGATAAATAATTATAAGAAATATGACAATTTAGTACTGTCAAATTATTAAAGTCAAAATCATAGTAAACTAATCGTAGTTTTGACACTGAATATAAAAGAGTTCGCATAATACATAATAATACGTCAATAATCGCTGAAATACATGACAACTACGGAAAATCCTGCATTTTCATTAGTTCATAGTTTTAGAATGATATACTTACATGTGATTATCTTACAGAGATCGCTATAGATGTAATAAATAAGTTGGGACACTCAGTATAATTTCAAAGTAACAAGCATTCTCACAGACAACGCGGCTAATCTGAGCAGCATGAGAAATAATTGTCCGAGTTCCTGAATTTGAAATTATTCCATTATAACTTATGGATGTTCTGCCCATATACTGAATTGGCTTTCCAAGGATTTAGAAATTAAACAAATAAAGGAGCATGTCCTTTAAGTTGCAAAATATTTTGGCAGTACGCATTTGCCTGGTACAAACGAGAAGAGGCAAAGAATTAATACTACCTCACTGACAGTTTTGAAACATATGTCAGCGAATGGTCGAAATTATTACTAATTTGTGAAGAGCGTGAAGATGACATTGATTCAGGGATTTTTAAAAAAAATTCAAATCAGAAGAAACCTATATCTGCGACACTTGACAGAATTCAGCAAAAACTAGCCTGTTTATCTTATATGGTTGAAGAATGGAAAAAGTTAGACGCAGTCTTTACAAGTTCTGAAGAAACTGCATCCTACTAGATCCTACTAGAAATAAAAATGAATACCCGTTGTCATATCAAGAAGAAAAATCAGGTTTACAAAGAGTTTCCAAATATTATTCTGGTACTGGATTATTACCATTACTCATTAAGTTGGAAGCTAAATCAGATCCATTCTACGAAACAATGATTTCGCAACAAATATTACAAAATGTAAATGGAATACAATGGTGGAGATGTCAGAAAAATGTTCCGGAAATTAAACAAGGATTGGATATCATCATCATCACCGATTTTGTGTGCAAACGCTTCTTCTGCGGATGTCGAAGAAATTTTTTCATCATATGGGTTCCGAATGGGCAGAATTAACAAATAGATTGGTAATGTAAAAACATTTAAATTAGCGTTTCCTTTTAAACATTATAATACAACATAAGATTAAAAATAGCGTTTTTTTAAACTTTCGTTAAATTAGTTAATCTTCTGAAGGATATTTTAAATTTTAGTTTTGCATAATAAGGTGTATTTTTTATTAATATAAATCACATAATCATTTTTTCTTTGTATATTAAAATATTTTTTCGCATTTTGATAAGTAATGTGCTACTTTACTACAATCAAAATCGTTTATTAAAGTGGCACTTTACCACGTAGATACGTCACTTTACTACATAGTTATGTCATGTGAATAAAACACAGTTTGACAGAAAATTATTTATTTAAATATTGGAATTGGAACTATTGTGAAATATATTGAAAGTACAATTATGCAAATTTGAAAACCTAACAACACCCATTTTATTCAATTCTATTTGCTCTTTCTGAAAATTATTATAATTCTCCATCTGTATTCCTGAATGATTGTGAAGTGCCACTGGTTATTTCTGATGAAATATACTTCTTGAAATTTTCAGCTTATTGACAATGCTCTCCTCGATATACCCTTCCGCCACACTAGTTGACTGCCATCCTCCATGCCTTTTAAGTGTTTGAATATCAGCTCCACTGTCAGCGAGGAAGGTGGCCAGTAAAAGCAGACGCATCTGGGAGTTTTAAGTATTCTGTTACTTTTTGGGAAATTTTTGCAAAAGTGTTGATGCCAATAGCTTGGATTGTGCACTTACCGTGATTGTAGTAAATGAAAAATCTATTGTGTTTTACGGTTTTGGGTCTCAATCGTGAATACTTATGATAAATTTCATATCCGTTGCACTCTGATCCTACGGTAAATATACGTCTCTTTTTGGTTTTGGTATCATGTAAAAATGGGGCACGCCGACATGCCCCATTTAAACCAAATATCAGTACCACTTTCATTAATAGAAATTTGTCATCTGAAGCCTCTTCCAAAAATTTCATAACGTCTCCCATAGTCAACACTTTTGACTTCTTTGGTTTGTACCCGTCATTTTGACGTTTCAAGAATGCAGTTAGTTTTTTATATTGTGATATATCTATATTATCGTTAATTTATATAGTACTTTTCAACATTGAATATGTAGACCACAAACTGGATGCCTTAAGGACTTTTGCCTAAAATAATGAAAGACATTGTATGAATAACATTAAAATATATAGAAACAAATAGCTTACCTTCTCAAAAAATACGCTAGCATTACACTTTCATCAATTACACAGGCCTGCTTTTTTTAACTTTCTAAAAATTGTTTTAAATTTTGGTTTAAAATTTGATTTAAATTGGTTTAAATTTGATAGCTGATTCTAATGTGTTTCTGGGCGCTGAAACCAAATATGAACTCTATTTTTCTCCATCACGTAAGGATTTTTCACAAAAAAGCTTCAAATTATATTTTTTTAAAGTTAAAAATAATTTTTAGTTACATTTTGAATTTATTTACAAAGGATATAAAAAACAAAATTACTTACAAATATCATTAAATCTAATGAAAAGAAACAGTAAAATACTATTTATGTCTTTACATGTCCTTATAATATCTTTTTCTTTGTCTTTCCATACTCCTTTTTGTGCTTTTTCTTCTGTAATCTCGTAGTGGACCATCCCTTTTTAACATCCAACAATAATCAGCTATCATGCTTATATTCCATCTTCCTTGGTATCTTCTCTCCATCTCATTTAGGTCTTGGTGGAACCTTTCCCCCTGCTCCTCACTTACTGCACCAACATTTTCAGGGAAGTAGTCGAGATGCGAATCTAGAAAATGCACCTTCAAACTCATGTTACAGCCTAAGGATTTAAATGTTTCTAACATATTTTGCACAATATTTTTATAATCTTCATGTTTTTTGTTGCCAAGAAAATTTGTAACCACATTTTTGAAGGCTATCCATGCTTGTTTTTCTGCTTCCTCCATTTTAGATTCAAAATTTTCATCTTCCCAACAAAAACACCCTCCTTTATCTTTGCTTCTGACAAGCGAGGAAACTGACTGCAAAGATACTTGAAGCGCTCTCCATCTTTTTTTAATGTCTTCACAAACTGTTTTATTAACCCTAGTTTATATCTAATGGAGGAAGCAAAACTTTGCTCGGGTCTACTAAACTTTTTCTTTCAATGTTTTTCATTCCAGGTTGTAAGGTTTGTCTTGGTGGCCACATCTTTTTACAATAGTGCTGCTTTCTATCACCACTATCACACTTACACAAAAAACAAGGATATTTAGTATAACCGCTTTGTTGTCCAAGTAACAAACAAAGAACTTTCAAATGACCACAAATTGTCCAGCCTTGATCCTTGTAACGAATATTAATTAAAAGTAGCTCGAGATTTTCATAACACTCTTTTAAATGAACTGAGCCCGGGTACATCATTACAGAAAACTAGTGCATCTTCTTCGGAGTAATATCGAGCAAACCCTTTTTCTCTGTTCCTAAACCAGTAAAATGTTGTGCTAGGTGCTAACAAATTTTTTTCTTTCAACCTTGAGCCTAAAAGCTCAGCTGAGTCCTTAGGAAGGTTTAAGTCCCTCACCAAATCATTTAATTCAGATTGGTCAAACAGTTATGGCTCATCACTTCCAGTATCATAGTAATCACTTCCCTCATCCAGTTCACTTGCGCATGTACGTGAAACCATTTCGTCATTAGATACATCATCTAATGTATCTGGTAGTGATGGAACAGGTACTTCTGGTCCATGAGGTATAGGACGTGTTGCGGATCGAAGGTTTGGGTAAACGATGTCCTTTTTGTTTTTTAAATTGAATCCGTGTACTACACACGAACAAAAATAACAATCATCGCTATGATTGATCGGTTCTCTCCAAACCATAGGCACTCCAAAACGAAAAGACTGTTTTTTTCCCTGTGACCACTGGCCGAAGCTCTTCAACACACACTGAACAAACCTTATGAGGAGCCCAAGGTTTGTCTTGGTCTCCTAATTTCACACCAAAATATGCAAAATATACAGTAATGTTTCTTTGTTGTTTTTTTACTCTAAATTTTCCACAAATATAGCAGAAGGAGTTGGGTACATTGACACAGCCTCTTGATGCCATTGAAATTTAGTTTTAAAAAACTCGTAAAATAAAAATTAAATTAACTCAGCAACTAATCACAAATGTCAACTAATTACACAAATTCACACCACAGTTGTAAAGAAGATATTGAATGAACTAACTGTTTTGTCTAGAATAGCAATATGTTTGTAGTGGAGGTGGGGAGGTAGACAAGCAGTAACAGGAAGATGATGAGTCATGTCTTGCGACATGCTCAATTATTTCTATTTGTAACTTCTTTATCATAAATCTAGTGTATGTTCAGAATATCAACTTCTTGCATCATCATAAGATTCATAAGTAAAAAAATTATAATAGTTTATTTAAACAACGGTTTAACAAAATTGTCCTTTTCAAAAAGACTAATACATGCAGATAGGTCAAAAAACCCCAGATTGTAAAAAAACCTTACGTCATGGAATTTTTTAAATAATTTTCCCATTTTCAGCACTAAAAAATCTATTGAAATCACTGTATAAAATCCAGACAATTTTACCATCGCAGGCCTGTGTTATTAGTGCTTTTTTGTTATCTTCCAATTACAAAATATTTCATATGTCTTCTCGTATTTTTCTTTTGAGGAAGTAAACCCGAAGACGCTTCTCGAGCGGCATTTAAAATATCTTCAGAATAATGTTCTAAAGTATGTTTAGTAGCAAGACTCATTTTTAACTAAAACTCAAATCGACTTACAAAAAATGGAGTTTGTTTACTGTTACTGTGTCGTTACTATGTAAATAAACAAAGCCGAATCAGATTACGGAAAACCTGTACAAATACCTACTATAACATTTTAAATTTTTAAGTTTATAATGCTTATTCTTGCAAAATGCGAAAAAATAGTGTAAACAAACAGAGTAAGAAAAGCAGTTTTACTAAACTCTTACAGCTTTAAGTTACTCGCTCGCTCCGCTCGCTTGTACTCAAACGCTATATTCGTTTAGTAAAACATTGCTTTTCTATACTGGTTGTTTAAATTAATATACTATTATGTATTGCGATACTAAATAAATGTAAAATGGAATTTTTTATTTTAATTGCCAGAACATTCTGTTCATGCATTATTTTATAATTTAGTACATTATATACTATTAGATTGCTTTAAGTTGGGTTACATTTAATAATAATAGAAGTTTTGTCAAAATATTAACCTTCTGACAATGCGAAAATGTTGAATAGTTTGAATATGAAAGTTCCTATGAGCGCGCATAATTTAAGAACAGTTTGAACTAAGATTGCATAGAAGTTTTGGCGTATATGGGATCTTAAATAAATATCATTTTTAAAATAGATTCGTTAATAAAGGTAAACTTTCTAAACTTAATTAGAATTACAGTTACTTTGAGGCATAATTGAGGCGGATTGATATAGAGGATCGGACAGAAGCGACGGATGTTTTCTAAAATATCATAAAATTGATACTTCTTGCTTAAAAGAAATACTGGCAGCTTTGAATTAGTAATGACTAGAGGTTTGTAATTCCGGTAATTTTAATGGAGCTATGGCAAACCGTGACAGTTCCGAATAAGGATCGGTGACAAATCACCGTGATTTATCGGAACGGTTCTGAGAATGATATACGATACTCAATCGGAGTCACGTTTCACGTTGCTGTTCTCCATATCGCTGGGATAAACAACCGACAGATCAGCCTCGGTGTCTGAACAGGAATCGATGCGTATGTGATTCCCAATCAAAAAAATAATGTAGCATGTATTTATTACTATTTAATCAGTCAGTAGCAGTGTTGCTAGTGTAATGGGACACATTACGCCCATCTTATTTCAAAGCAGATATATCCATTTGTAAAATTTTAAAGAATATTAAAATAAATTTATTTAAACTAAAAAAGTCACATTGTATAAATTTTAATGCTTTTCCCGCCATTAAATATTATTGCAAAACATTTCGCAATAATATTACACACGTATTTCAATCAGTTCCTTCTATGCCAAATCACCATTTTGTATAGTTAAGTGTGTATAGTTAGCCATACATAAACTCTATTAGAATAACCTAGTGTCACATATACGAATCGTTAGAATCACTGTATTGCATCATCCACGAAACCAGTACGATCAAGAACTCTATAAGGAAGCCGGGGAATCACCAAGAGAAAACCGAAGTTAGGACGCATCAAGGAAAGCGAAACGAATCACTGAACTCAAGTCAGTCAAACAAGTCAAACGTGCTGCCCCTTAACGTGATAATAAAGTGAGGGAATATTGCAATAAAAGTACTTGGCTCAAGGGAGTCAACCGAGTAAAACGTGCGACCCTATAAAGCAAGAGTAAGAAAGGGTTAACCGCATTTTGTGTACTTAAGTACAATAAGTACAAAGTGTAGCAAAAGTATCACTTGCCTACAAGTGCAGTCATTTATTTCAAAGTGAATCCCCACGCTTAATACATCAGGGCTCTTTTCTGGAATACCAAGCACCCTGAGGCGTGAAGAAACAGTGTTAATACACTGAATAAGTGCATCACTCCAGAAGCACCGAGTCAACGATAAAGTGAACTGGCCATTAGTGCTGCGATGTAAAGGTTCGTCTTTATAAATACTGTTTATTAATCTGATCAGACTAAACAGTTCAAATCTGTGTTAAATTTACTGTATCTCGCCCCATATGTATATTAGTATTTAGCAAACTTTTCAGAATAACCCTAAGTAAATTTGTAATTAATTATATGTAAATTAACAAGCTTTATTTATCATTATAAGTATATTTAGTAATCATTTGTTCTTTTTTTTCAATTCATGTAATCTAAACTTACTGGAGAAGCATATTAAACAAAAGGAATTGATCAAAACATTTATTAAGTAAAAAAAGAGGGATTCATTTCTTTTCACCTTAGTTTTCATACACGCTTTGAGAGAGAAAGGCGTAAGTCGCATTTCGACTTGCCCGCTTTATTTAGCGTCTTTTTCTATATCTCTCCGCTATTTTTTTGCTAACCGGCAATTTTATAAGTACAATTATACCTTAGAGGGGGTAATCCTCTTGGCGCCCGACAAAGCGGTAATTGAAGAAGTCAATTATTCAATATTCATCTTTAATCTATATCTCAATATTTAGGATAACTGCGGCATTTAAGTATTTTCAGCACCAACGTTATCGGTTGTACAGCAACCTCGAATCCCTCGAAGCCCGGGACATTATTAATATAACGCCCAATGTTAGGTAGCCCTACCGATTTTTCGGTAGATCTACCAATTTCAGATGATTTCTACTGATCTATGAATTACTACAAATGATAAAAATAAAAGAATATTCAAAAATGTTTGTTGTAATTATGTAATCGTAATGTAATCTAATCATTACAATGTAATATTTTATGTTTTATTATTTTGATGCATGACATTGCATTGACCTAACAATTTTGTCTATGTTTGCCTTCACATTACTTATCTCCACACGTACAAGCAGAGGTGTCGATTCTTATTAATTCATTTCGATGTTTGCAAACACTTTTTCCAACATCGCTCTGTCAATTTGGGAGACTTCTACGCGAATAGCTTCTTTCAGTTCTTTCAATGTGCGGGGTTTCCATTGTGCGGTGTTCATCTGTACGTGTCTTGACGTGATCCCAGAAGAAGAAATCACATAGACAAATCAGGAGACCACCGAGGAGGCCATTAAATGTCACGAAACCTAGAAATGAAAAGATCAGGAAAGAAAGGACGAATAACGTCCATTGATGCTCTAGCTGAGTGGGTTGTCGCCCTATCCTGCTGAATCCATACACGTCGTATAAAACACGGTTTCCTAATTCAGGCAAAAAGAAGTGTTATATCATCTCGATATAGCATCTCCGAGTTCACGGTGACAGCCGTCTCATTGTTACTGTCGAAAAAAAACGGCCCGATTACGACAGCTTTGCTCCGAGCGATCAAACTTTCACTTTGGGGCTGTGTAACTGCCTTTCATGCAGTCCTCTCGAATCTTCGGTAGCCCAATATAGACAGTTCTGTGTTAATTAACTATACCATCGATATGCAAATGAGCTTCATCACTCATGAACAAAATCAGGTTGCCATTTTCCTCAAGATTTGGTTTCATCCGACGTGCAAAGTTCAGTTGCTGTTCGTGATCTCCTAATTTTAACTTTAGCACAATGGCCAATTTGCAGAGCTACAATTGCAGGTCTGAATGCAAAATACGTCTTACCGACCGGTTACTCAGGCCAAGTTCAGAAGAATGCTTCTTAGGAGATCGGCGAAGACTGCATACCAAGTTTTACATAACTCTTTCCACATTTTTAGGGTACGTGCTTTTCGTGGAGCCCCCAGCGATCTTTTACCCAGTACAGTAGCTCGTGTACGAAGTGCCTTAACCCTTAAACGGCGGAATTTTTTTTTTGGACAAAAAGTGTTCATATCCAAGAGTTTTATTCATAAACATGTTTTTATACATAAAAAGTAAATTTTGCAAAAAAAAATGTGTTTTTCTCTATAAAAATATGCGTTGCCATATGGCAACGCTAGCCAAATACAGGATCAAGTTTCTTTATTTGTTATGAAACATCAAATTACATTCTAAACATAAACCTATGTTACATTTTTTACAAATTGTTCTCACGATTGACGAACAGCCTTCTCCTGCACATCTTCTTCGTTTCTTGTCGGGATTGGAAATCAATAAATGGTCTCTACCGTCATACCTAACATCATCGGATATACGGTGTAACGTTACGCTTGACTTGGAAGTCGACTGTCTTCCTGCTCCTCTTGGTGCAACTCTATAACTAGTCAAGTAGGTTTGCACAATCTCTCTTCTATATTCCAATTGTGAAACATTGATTGATTTTGCCTTGCGTGTGATATCCCATGCGTTGGTCATTGAGGCATCTAACAGCCAGGTAAATATAGCCCACCACCACTTTTTTCTTCTAATGCTGATGCGATATCTATTCATATTTTCGTCTAATAAATCGGTTCCACCCATGAAACGGTTATATTCTGTTATAATAGAGGGTCTATTTATCTGTATTATTTTTTTCTCAGACTGAGAATAGCGTTTCACCTGCGAAATTGGTGAAATTCCGTGACAAGTAGATGCTGCTGAAACTGGAGCATTATCTAACCACTTCACTACAATAATGCCATCTTCTTTGTCCAACGCCGATGTATATTCGCCTCTTTTTCTGTTCTTTTTAAAAGCAGTTTTGGAAGGCAATGGGCAAGACTGGGGTAAACGGTTGTCCCTGATAGTACCTGTACCATCAAATTCCCTTGTTTTTAGGTAGTGCAAAACATTGAAGCCCGTAAACAAATTATCGAAGTAGAAACTAAATGGTAACTTACGCATTGGCTCAGAGAATTCATCGATCATGTTTATTAGTGGTGCTATGCATTTTCCAAATTCATTCTCGTACAAGGGATTACTATAAGGATTCTTTCCCTGATAAAGGTCAAAGTTTAGTAAGTAGCCCGACGGCGTATTTAGGCACCACATTTTATAGCCGAAACGTATAGGCTTACCGCGGATGAATTGCTTGCAGGAGTGCCGGCCAAAGTATTTTATCATGGATTCATCAAAATCCAAATATTTTTCTGCTACCCAGTTTCCCAAAAAATTAGCTTTGACCTTGTCCATCAGCGGCCGAAGCTTCCACATTTTGTCATTTGGAACTGGCTTTGTGTTGTCAGCGCAATGTAGGTACTTCAATATTTGTCTAAACCTATCTCGTCTCATTGCTTGGCTTACCATACGATTGTTCATATCGACTCGTGAATCCCAATAATAATCACGTCCCGGTAGCTCGCAATATCCTGTCAGGTATAAAATTGCAATGAAACTTTTCATTTCTTCTGGCGAAATTTTCGGATCGGCTTCATTTAAAAAAAGAGCATATCTGGTCGACTCTTCCACAAGATACTTTATGATATTGTCATCAATGAACTTTTCGAAAATTTCCACAAATGTAAGGTCTCGAAATCTGAGGTAATTCGGTTCTGGAAAATCTCTAGTTCTTGGAACGATATCACCACTTCCCCAGGTAATTTTGTTTTTACCAGGTCTTGTAAATTCGTATGCAATTTGCGGTCGTTCAGTCAAGTTTTCATTGACAACTTTTTCTTGGGTACCATCTATTCTATCATTATCAGGTAAGACAATTTCAACTTGTGAACGTAGTTGTTGTCTATTCAGGTTATCCAGTAAGGCGCCCTCATCCTCTTCTCCTGAATCTTCGTCTGTGAGAACGTTCGCTTCGGGTGGCTCGATATAGATTTGCACGGGATCAATTTCGTCATTGTAAGCCATATTTATCGCTTCTTCCAACGAAAAACCACGTCTAGAAATAAAAATGAAATGCATAAACATTTGCACCCATAGGTGGCTAGCGTTGCCGTACGGCAACACCTACCTATTCGATCTAATTTTACTAGACTAATAAATCTTTCTGCATGAAACAATATATCCTAACCTCAAAACACATCTTTACGATAAGTTTATTCAGGAATTATTTATTTTAGTCAATATTTTATAATTGTTTATATACTTACTCTAACCTGAAGTCCATCGTTGTTCTCGAATATAGAAACAATATTTTTAATCACGTGTACCACAGAACAACAGAACACCACGTGAAAACAATATACACGCGTCAGTTCGGCAACTATTCTAAAAGCAGAAAACTAGGCTCTGGCTCATCATTATGATATTGGCTGTTAGATGGAGCTACTAAGACTAACAATTGCTATCGTTGCCGTATGGCAACGCTAGCCGTTGATGGGTTAATGGTGTTATGACCAAGAACAGTCAGATTTCTAGGCATATTGATATGGTGACGAAATTCTTGCTGAACTGCCGCGACAGACCCGTTATTCTTTAGGAAACTATTGTATGCAAAAACGCGGTGCTCGATCGCCTACGACGCCATGGCCTCAACTGACAGTTATTTACACAAAATGCTAAGATCTCACGAATGCAGCGCCATCTGACGCATATTTGTCTCCCCATATAGTGCTGAATACCTGCCTTTTCAAAAACGTTCGTCTTTTCTGTCTAACTTTGGCTAACGTTTCCAACAACGTCATTGTGTGCCTAGAGGAGATTTTTAACCTACAAGCAGTAATCTCGTGTATCTCTTCTTAGTACGTAAAGTTTCGTTTTGCCTGTGTACCGTCGTTGTGCAACAGTGTCATTTATCGTGAGTTCAGTTTGGAGATGTGTACCAAGCAACGATCCGTGATAGAATTTATAACGCTAGAAAGTTGCGCGCCCATCGAAATTTGTTTCTGGCGACGATTGTATAAATGCGAAGGACGTTCACCAATGGATTCAACGTGTAAAACTCAGGCATATAGGCGAAATGAAACAAAAACAAGTGAATGCACTGACTCAAGGAGATTACCGGATTAGTAAACCGAAATTGTTTGGCAATTAGGCATTAGTCAAGAAAGACTCCATTACAGCTCTATTAAAAAAAAGGTTGACAATTTAAAACACAAAATCAATAAAATATTTTTAGGTCTGGCCTTATTTTCTTTATGAATGAAATTTTACTATACAATAGCGTTCAAGTTACATATAGAAGAGCGGTGGGTCCCCAGTGTTCGTAATTCAAACATGTTTGTATATTATGCTTATTTTTGATCATATACAACACCAGTGTTGTAAAATAAACAACATTAACTGGTGTGTTCTATGCTCGTTAAATTGAGATAATGTGTAGACAAGCTATTATTATAAGCGATATTGTTATCTTATACATGTTTATTTTTATTATATTTGCCGTTTTAAGGCCTGTCTATAGTTTAATAAAACGTTCCTTTCAAAAATCGATGTGTCAAAGTCATGTAAAGTATATTTTACCCTTGCCTTTCGTAAATTTAAAACGCAGGTGCAGTAGGTTACTGCTATTCATCCCGATAATGATTAACTATTTATATTTCGGGTAGAAGTATCTCTTCAAGAATTTTATAGTGTCGACGTTTTAAACTATGAAATATTTTATTAAATGTATAAAATTTCTAACACCCTATATTTTTGAATGATAGTTACACTTTAAGCCGAATATCCGCCGGTCAATTATAAAAGTTACACCATTCTAGAATCTAGTAATTATTATCGAAACTTGCAATGTCTAAACAGTGTAGTTTTGAATTGATAATTAATTCATTTTGTTTGTATGTTGAATGAATATTGACGAATTTGCAAGGAATTGATTTCCCAAACTTATTAGGAGTTACGGGACAAAGTCGAAACAGTTTGGGGTTATTTCAGATGAATATTGTAGAAAGATCATTCATTTAATGCGTTCAAGACTTTAAGAAGTCATCAGGAATTACGTACATTTGGCTCACAATTGAATTTTTTTCACTTCTTATCTGAAATAGTAACAGTGAGAGGGAGCTTCTTTGATGACAAAATTTTATTTTATTTTTATTACTTTATGTTTTGTGAAAATTCGTATATTATTTTCTGTTAAATATTGTTGTCGTTTTAGTTTTTAACATAGCATGTATAACACATATATGCTGTAGAATTAATTTAATTATAATTGTTGCATTATATTTTAATGAAAAATTACTTTTTGTTAACAAACAAATTAACAAAATTTGTTTATAAATTTAATACAAAAAGGTTTTGTTTAAGTATGACAATACGTTAAGCACGTATAAAGCGTTTGTACAATATGAAACAAACATGTAAATAATTTACATATCTGTAACTATGCACATGGACAATACACCTCGTATTTTCAGCATTTACTTCTGCTTAATACATATTGCTATGAACTGTGCCTAGCTCATGGGTACAGTTCACGACGAATGTCCGGTTGCTCAGTCGCTCAATCTCCAAGCCGGAATCTTCTAGTCTCAGGTCTTGCTCTCAAGCAAGCAAGAAACGTGTAAGCAAAAAAAACAATATAGCAGTCAATAAAATTCACACTTTCATCATTTTCGTTTATTAAAAAAAATAAAAAATAAAAAAAAAATCCCTTTACCGAGTGTATAGGGAGCTAAAGCAAAATTAACAGTAGCTTAGGAGGAAACACTCTTTATGATAATGGCACGCACAAAGAGAAAAACCCCCTGTGACTCTCGAGCAAACATGTAATTAATAAATAATTAAGAAACTTGTCAAGTTTGACCTCTAACTGTATCCCCAACAAAATCAAATGTCAACAACCACCAAGTTATCGAGTACGCGTGGCAGCCTTACAGTCATGCGCAATAAAACATGACAAAATCAAACCCAGCAACAAAAAACCAACCTGAATTTAAAACGATCTAGAACATCTTGACTAAAAAAAAAACTCCATTACCAAAAACATGACAATTTTCTTGAATTATTCATATACTAATATTTATATCAAAATTTATGCAAATTCTAAACTACCATTACAAACATAAGCAAATGATCGTAGTAGCAATTATATAAATTAATTGTTCAATGTACTTACATCGATCTAATCACATCCAACACTAAACTACGCGAGAGATACCATTATTTAAATTTACTATCAAAAAGAAACGAGATCACAAACACTCGTTCAAATCGTAATTAATTTTAAAATGCACAAATTAAAGCATCAAAAACAAATAACCCGAATTTACTTAAAAACAGGAGAATAAAAATGAGGTTTTTTATTCTCTCTGACCATCTGGTTTGCCAGTACTGGTATCTCTTAATAAAATTACCGCGAAAATCTCATACATCGAATTCACTAGTACAAAATCTGGCCGCACCAATCAATCTAATATAATATACATACAGGGCCAGTCAAAATATAAATTCAAACACAATAAATATAAATATACATAAAATTCAACAATGCATTTTAAATCCAAATTATACAAATACTGTTCAATATTTAATTCTTCTTTTTTCTATGGGGAAAAAACCACGACAATATGTTTCTGCCATATAGGCGTCCTCAGTTAAGCTAGTGAAGCAATGTATACAAATTAATACAAACCTGTTATAAACAACTGGTTTGTATCTGTATTTAAATTTACTGAAATAGCCCGCATAGATCAAGCAAGTTCCGTCCTATAAGAAGACAACTATTTAATAATTGACATCTTACGGGCGAAAGATACTTTGTCCGGAGGGCTACCTATCGTTCGAACAGCTATGCTGCTACGGGAAACGATAAAATACGTATGTAGATGTAGTCCATTAACAACCAACCAGGCAGCCTATATGGCAGAAACATATGTATTAAGCAGAAGTAAATGCTGAAAATACGAGGTGTATTGTCCATGTGCATAGTTACAGCTATGTAAATTATTTACATGTTTGTTTCATATTGTACAAACGCTTTATACGTGCTTAACGTATTGTCATACTTAAACAAAACCTTTTTGTATATTTACCGCCATCTGGCTGGTTGTTAATGGACTACATCTACATACGTATTTTATCGTTTCCCGTAGCAGCATAGCTGTTCGAACGATAGGTAGCCCTCCGGACAAAGTATCTTTCGCCCGTAAGATGTCAATTATTAAATAGTTGTCTTCTTATAGGACGGAACTTGCTTGATCTATGCGGGCTATTTCAGTAAATTTAAATACAGATACAAACCAGTTGTTTATAACAGGTTTGTATTAATTTGTATACATTGCTTCACTAGCTTAACTGAGGACGCCTATATGGCAGAAACATATGTATTAAGCAGAAGTAAATGCTGAAAATACGAGGTGTATTGTCCATGTGCATAGTTACAGATATGTAAATTATTTACATGTTTGTTTCATATTGTATAAATTTAATGTTAAATGGGAAACATCAAAAAAATATGTTTATTAATTATTGGTAAGACAATTGTGCAGGAACTTGTAAAATTAATTAGAAACACATATGTTGATTTTCAATTAATTAATTATATAGTAGTTTACAAGAATATACAGGTAGAATCTTTTAATTAAAAGAAAATGTTGATTAAGGACAACCAAATTTCAAAGAAGATTAGTCTTTTTTTTAATAATAAAAATATTGACATTTTTAATTGAAATTTAGTTCGAAAATCAGAAGAAATATGCAATTATAGTATTTTTTCATGAATTTTCCAATGTGAAGTTAAAATTTTTATTTTTTTATTTTTTAAATTCACTAAATCACTATAAATTATAACCAAATAACTCTAAAACAAGAACACAAAATATTCATTAATAAACACTATCCGGAAACACACATTAAAATACTTTTATTCATTAATGTTTTCTACTAAGGAAATATACTAAAACCAAGACGCAAATTATATTTTACAGCCCTCGTTGCGTCTTTTTAAAAAGCTTTGTTTTAATTATAATTTAAAATTAAGACATTTAGTTTAGTTTTAATATAGTTTATTAAAATAATAATCAAAGTACAGAATAACGTGAAGCGTGCGTTATAATAAGAATAAAAAACAGTACTTGATTACACAAGGACGGTTCTATAACACGCAAGAATCTGTTCACATTTATATTAATATATTTCTAGTAAGCAATTATGGGTGTTTATATTTAAACAAAAAAATGTTTACTAAACAAATGCGTGAACTGTTCGCTTTATCAATGAACGAAGCCTGTGCGTAAAGTGAAATACCGTCCCAAATGAGATCGGCTCTTGTAGATTGTCAATCTTTTTGTTAATATGACGGAACATTGTTCAGATGTTGAATTACAGAAAAAATTTTCGGCAGATGGTTTCTGCGACAGTTAACGAATACTACGAAAAATAAAAAAAAACATTAGTCAAGAACTTTTTAACCAGTATCGTTGTGAAGGAGATGATTTTCTCATTAACATCACCACCTGGGACGATTCTTGGGTTCATCGTTATGGCCCCGAAACCAAGCGGCAGCCAATGGAGTATCTGATTCTCCATGTCTCCACGTGTACGAAAATTCGTAAGTTACATCCACGCAGAAAATCATGCTCACTATTTTCTGAGATGCAATATGAGGCATTCATATCAAATATCTGTCCAAGTGATCAATGATTCAATAGGAGTAAAGCCGAAAAGAACAAATGAACGATGAAGACAGTACCGAGCCTGGTTGTTCACAAAGTTGGAGGTATTGTAAGGTTAACATTTTTTATCAGGCACTGAAATTCGGAAAAATAATTATTTATTATAATTTAAGTACAGGGTGGGGCAGAGGAACTTGCTTATTGCAGGCTAAGGTCACCCGAGAGGGCGTCGCTTAAAGTTTATATCCTACTCGGTTCAGTCGCCATCGTAGAGTGGACAAAGATTCAACGCGCATTCGCAGTTGAGGCGTACTTTTCTAATGGTCATTCCATCATCGCTACGCAAAGTGCATTCCGTGCCCGTTTCAATATTGCGCCCCGTGGCCGTGTTCCTTGCCGAGAGTCAATTGTTTTATGGGTAAAAAACTGCAGAGGCACTGGTGATGTGACGAAGAAAAAACCTGGACTTCGACGAACAGTGAGAACACCTCAAAACATTGACATGGTAAAGCGTTCTGTTTTGCAATCTCCTAAGCGTTCTGCACGTAAACATGCAGCTGCTGTTGGAATGTTTGCTCGTTCAATCAGACGAATCCTTCATGAGGAACTGAAATTCCATCCCTACAAATTGGCAGTGGTACAGGATCTCATCGCTCGTGATCTTGCTGCTCGACAAAGCGTGCGAGGCGCTACTCAACATTACTCAGGACGCCATAGTTTTCTTCACTGATGAGGCTCACTTCCATCTTTCGGGATGTGTCAACTTCCCTTCCGCTCGAAACGTGTTACTGTTTGGTGTGCGATATCGCAAGTTGGAATAATTGGTCCATGGCTTTTTGAAGAGAACAACCGGACAGTCACTGTGACTTCAGACCGATATGTCAATATGGTTCAAGAATTTTTCTTGCCAGCACTTGAAGAAATGGGTGTGGGACAAGTCTGGTTCCAGCAGGACAGCGCCACGGCACACACCGCACGAGTGTCAATGACTGTTTTGCGGCAACACTTTCCAGGGCGGCTCATCACCTCGAGAGGCGATCTGCATTGGCCGGCGCGGTCCCCTGATTTAACCCCCTGCGACTACTTTCTGTGGGGTTATCTCAAGTCATTGGTCTACAACGATCATCCTAGGACACTCATTGAATTGAAGAACAACATTCGTCACGCTGTTGCCAACATACCCGTGGATATGCTGCAGAGAGTTCACAATAACTTTCAAAATCGACTGAGACAGTGCATTCATAATAATGGACGCTATTTGCATGACATAATTTTTAAAACTTAGTAAACATAAATTTCTAATGCTATTCTTTATGTTGTTTTAAGAATAAAATTTGTATTTGTACATATTTTGTTTTTATTGAGTAACCAAATAAGCAGGTTCCTCTGCCCCATCCGGTATTAGAAGTACAATAAATTTACTTCAATTTGAGACTGATTTCGTTATTTTGTCTTTTCTTATTCTTATTTTATAAAGTTTGAGGGCTTATATGTTAGTCTGTCCTCGTATTTTTACTAGGTAGTTGAAGTTAGAAAAAAAGTAAGAAATAATTTAAATTCTTCTCGGCTGACTGCGAACAGGTGATGCGATGTTAAATTAAAATATGTCTACATCCCTTAAAATATAAATTTCCAAAATATTCATCTTCCACAAATTTGCATTTCATACATTCAAAATAAGCACAACAATATTTCGCACGAACGTCAAACATCGTTTCTGCTAAAACAATTTTATGTTTCGCTCGGAATGATGGTTCCCTCTTGTTTATTTATTCCGTCCAAGAGCACTCAAACTAATGTAAGATGAGTTTTCTTGGAAATGCGATTTCCGACATTACTTATAGAATGTGGCAATGTCACGCTATACATGAAGGAGGATGTTACGTTTACATATTGCTATGGTTTTTTCCCCGCAAACATTTTGAAAAACATTATTTTATATTGTACATTTATTTTAGATGCCAGTGTATAATTTATTATTTATGAATGCAGATTTTATTTTGATTTATTTTGACTGTTGTTAGTACGCCGATTTGCAATGCTATTTCTACAGATACTAACTGTTATCAGAGTTGTGAAGACGTGATTTATATGATAATTTTTATCTTAGTTTTTGTAGCTTCGCGATTATTATTAATTAGTTTTGGTGCTTTAATTTCATACCGATTTATTTACGAGTGTGCAGAACTCGTAGTTGCTTTAAATTTTGTACGTTCTTCTAACTCTGGTGTCTCGTATAAAAAAATACATTTTATTTAAGTAAGCAAAAGAAATTATTCTTATTGTCTTTATTATTATTTTATTGTATGTATTGATTTGTATTTTATCATTGTGGTAATTTTGATATATATTTTATCTTAGATATATATATAAATGACAAAGAACGTATTTTAAAATTTCCATATAAAAAAAAAAAATTTCTTTAACTTTAAAATTTTGCACGTTGGGATTCAAGAGCAGAGTTTTTTTTACATGTGACTGCGCATGTGTTAGAGATTTGCTTCGGTCTGTCAGTTCTGGCTGTTTATCTTTTTGAAGTTGTTTATTAGGGGTGAAATTTAAAAAACATCTTTGCAATTTATTAGATTTAATTTAGTTCGGGTGTCATCAGAGGACGTTTGGATTTGTTTTGCGGTCATTTTCAACAAATTCTTTTACCTCTAAGTGTAAGTTTGTATTACACAATTCTTTGTACTTTATAAAGAATTTTTTTTTTCTGTTTTATTTTTTTAAATTAAAGATTCATTTGAGTAAAGATGTGTATATCTTTTTAATTACCTTTCTACTTGTATGCTTAACAGTAACTTCAGTAAAACTAACTATATTCACAAATAAATTTTGTGTGGCGCCTGATTGTGGTATTAATTCAATTATTTTTCCACGTTTTCCATTGGAAACCCGGAGAGGAAAGCAGTCCCATTTAAAGAAAGTAACCGACTGAGTATCTAAGCTGGACAGAGTTGGTGTGAATAGTGGAACATCCAACTACTAACTCACTATTCATAGCAATATGTATATTTATATAAGACAATACGGGGACTGTATAGTTTTTGAATATTACTTGGGGATGAATGATAAGATGATAATCATAAAACAGTTCAGGTCGTATTCTTTTATGTCTTCTTCATACGATCAAGTTCTAATGCTAATGTAATTTGATTTATAAGAAGAGAAACAAAGAAATAGTGTAACAAAAAAAATTATTGTGAAAGCTGTTACTTAGTAATATTTTAATCATATTGATACACGAAGAAACTATTACCTTGTTTTTTTATCACTTTATTATAATAGATAACGTTGCTGTAGTCTTGACCTTAAAAATATGTCCTTCTCAAACGAAATTAACAATACGTATGAGAAACATAGGAACGCATAACGTATGGATCTTCCGGTACAAGAGGTTGATCCTCATGAGGAGCTGTCACAGTACCGTTATTATTGGAAAAAAATAAATCAAGAGTACGATTATCGACATTCATTACGGTATTAACTTGTGTTCAATAAAATAATTCACAAAGATTTCTCAAGAAAGACACTTTAGATGAAAATCAGGTGTGTTCGGAGATAAATTAGGGTACATTAAAGCCCCTAAAAAGTATGACGTATTTATTAACGAGATAAATTTCTAAAGTTTCAAGGAAGGATCCAAAAACAACAACATGCATGTCAGGAGGAATATAGATATTTAATAAAATAAAGTTAAATGATTTAAAACAACAATCACAAATTATGCAATCAAAATTAATGGCGCAAGCAAAGACAGCGCGGAGGTGTCTATAATTCGAAATCCAATCCTATTAGATAACGCAACAAGAACGCCACCACCAGTAGAGGCTTCGATAATTGCATATCTTCTATCAGATCGTATGACACTGTCATCAGCAGGAAAATCCTCAGAGTTATTAAAAGACTCTCCAATCCAAGTCTCAGAAATAAGTACATATATAATAAATAACCTTTTAGCCTGATGTGTAAGGTGTACGTAAAGTACAAAACGTATCTCCGTCGTGCGACACCTTATTATTACCGAAGTCCCAGAGCAGCGCTCTATTGGAATTCGTAAGAATGTTGTTACGCTCCGCATATAAGAATATTTTAATTTATTTTTAAATCATATTTCTTCTTTAATATCTCGATTTTAAAATAATATTTAACTTAAGACATTTTTCTTGTATGTATTCGTGTCCAAAGAGAAAGCATTTCTTTTGTTATATCCTAACCGAGACCCTTCGTTTTCTACCTGACCGTCAGGAACCCTAACGTTACTGTGGAATTTCTTTCTATTTACATTTCATTTTAAATTCTTTTAATTTAATTACATACATCTTCCTTTATATGTTGTGTTTCATATCATTAGAAAGCTTATGTCACAAGCGTTATTTTAATAATATTTATGCCATCGATAGAACAACTCTTCAGGTCCCGGTTCTTATTAATTAGAATTCAAGATATCGACCCCTTTCTTCAACAGGTCATAAAACAGACCGTTTTCAAAACCAGTGTTCTTTCGATACAAAACTATCAGATATCTTCTCGTTAGAACTCTCGTAACACACAGATCTTACTCATCGTACTGTCCAAGTACACGCCACGATGCCGCCCGGTGTCTTTCGCTTCTAAGAATCGCTCTACATATACTTGACCAGGTATATCTGCGAAGGCCACGTGACCATCTCCGCCAATCAAAGGTAACTCTGTATTGTTCGATACAGAGATTATTTTATATTAATCGTATTCAATTAACCCTCAATTTACTGCTCAATTAAACGTTCGTTTCAGTGTATTTTGTGTTCATTTTTAATTACTTATTTACCGCTCCTCGTGTATATATTACTTTGTTTAATTACTTTTAAATATACCAATTTCAATCTCTTCTTATGTAAATATAAATACAAACTTTAAGGACAACGCTTATGTGTTTTATTTATTTAGTAAGTAAGTTATATATATATTTTAATTAACAATCATCACGCACGTCCTGGACTTTTGAAGAAACTTCACGAGCACCACTAATTATTTTATTTATCTTAGAATAATTTCATTATTATTAGCACGGCACATCCACATCTCGATATCCAGCACAAGCCGCCGTTCGTAATAATGTGAAAGGTGTTTAATTTAAAATAACAAAGTTAACAGCGGTTCCGGCCAAATCGGAAATCTGATTCAGATGTAAGTATGTTCTACGAATTCTCGTTTTGCATTTAATTAATTGGTGAATGTCTTATTAAAACCTGGGTAGCCATATGAAAGATATTCGAATGGATTCATACATTTGCCTAACCTTGTATGTATCTGTATACAAGGGCATACACAACGTATTTAACCAACTATAGACACATGTGTTTGGATCTTAAAAAATCCTCAGTGTAGTTATGAAATAACGTCTTAAGATTCGCTCATGCAAGATAAGCATAATATTATACCGTCAGCTGACAAGAGATATCTCATGACTTCTGACGTCTTGTCTGACGTCTCTTGTACGTCAGATGTCCCGAAGTATCTCTTATCAGCTATTGGTATAAGATTGTGCTTATTTTGTGGGAGCGAAACTTAAGATGTCACTTTGTAACTGCACTGAGGAGATATTAAGATCGAAACCATGAGTCAATGGTTCAAATGATCATTTGTTAGAAACGTTGTGTATGTCTATTTATACAGATACACATATTGCTATGTATTTTGATTTTCAAAAATGTGCGCCAATAAAATAAACATGAACCATCATGCACACATATTTTTATTTTAGACTCTAAAAATTGCTCTCAGTGTTTTTGTTTTACACAAAAAGGGTTCCTTGCGACTAGGCCTATTATCTAATGTAATAAGAAGAGAAATAATGCGATAGCATGTTAAGTTTAATACATTTATTATTCACATTTTGTCAAATTATACATTAATCCTTATATGTGTGAAATGTCATCAATTATTAATAAAACATAGTATGTAAATCTTATATCTAGTCAGAGAATATTCACATTTATATATATATATATATATATATATATATATATATATATATATATTAAAATAATAAGTTTTTTGTGGTTTAGCGACCTTTATTGAAATTCAATTTATTTATCTAACGACGTTTCGACTTTTTTGTGTATAATTAAGTCTTTTTCAAGTGATTTTAGAACTAAAAAAAACAAAAAAATTACAAACGAAAGCCAATAATTATATTTACATTATATGAATGAATTAAACTTAAGATAATGAATTGAATGAAATTGAATTACAATAAATGTCGCTAAACCAAAAAAAAAGCTTATTATTTTAATATTATGCACACGGCCAATAAAATAAATAAGAAATAAATTTTAATTCTTATAAACACTAAATATATATATATATATATATATATATATATATATATATATATATATAAATAAAACTTTGACAATCTCGATAGATTCCAATATTAATCTTTCAAAATATAGCTATGTATTACTTTAGACCAGTGAGTTTTACACCCTACAAGAAGCTAAAACCTAGCACATGAGTGTTTTTATGCAAAATTTTATAAATTGGAAAGTTTGTGGGTTTAAAAGTAGTTTAGATTAATAATATTACAAAATAAAAATGTGTTATTTCATATTTCCGTGGCGAGATTTTACCATGCTACAGAAAATAGTCAATAACACACGATATATTTTAATTAATATCTAAAATATTTAACGAGAGTTTAAAATTGAGATTTCAATACCCATATATCATTAAGTGTTCGTGAGATTCTTTTCCCTACTTACAAGTTTAAAGTTAGCTGTGTTATATTTTCTGTTTTAAAACAGAAATTGAAATTATACACGATCAAATAAAATGTCCACATAAAACATATAAACTTAATTTTATTATGTACTTCAAAGTCTTGACTGTCTTTATTACATAATTTACCTGTCGAATTCACTATTATATATGTGATCAAATTCCGCATGATATTGATCCATTCCTAATTTTCCTAAAAAAATAAATAAAGTAAAATAATCGATATATATATATATATATATATATATATATATATATATATATATATATATATATATTGATAAATTTAAATTAAATATGACTCTACTTTCCCTTATAACTAAAAATATCAAAATTCTAATAATTTAATCCAAGCAAAATTTTATTTTAGACCATCGCTTTTAAACGATATTTCGATAAGTAACCCTTCTTCTTGAGAAAATTTTCTATATATATCCCCTGTGACGTCAATTCTTTTTGAAATACATTTGTAAGCTGTAATATCTTTTAAATGATCTCCCATACTTAAAAACTTTCGTTCTTATATTGATTTACGTTTCCTTAATAATTTTTTTCTAATAGTGTTTTATATTTTAAATGTGTTCTTGGTTTCTTCCGAACGCATGTTGTCTGTCTTCTTCTCATTTATACTGTCCTTATCTACCGTCCGATGCAGTGTCTTCTTTACAATCTGAAACATATTTACCTTGCAGTACTGGACTAAATTTGACAACTGCATTGTTTACAATATATAAACAAATACATATTGCTATGAATAGTGGGTTAGTAGTGAGATGTTCCACTATTCACACCAACTCTGTCCAGCTTAGATACTCAGTCGGTTACTTTCTTTAAATGGGACTGCTTTCCTCTCCGGGTTTCCAATGGAAAACGTGGAAAAATAATTTAATTAATACCACAATCAGGCGCCAAAATTTATTTGTGAATATTGTTAGTTTTACTGAAGTTACTGATAAGCACACAAGTAGAAAGGTAATTAAAAAGATATACACATATTTGCTCAAACGAATATTTAATTTAAAAAAATTAAAAAAGAAAAAAAAATTCTTTATAAAGTATAAAGAATTGTGCAATACAAACTTACACTTAGAGGTAAAAGAATTTGTTGACAATGACCGCAAAACAAATCCAAACGTCCTCTGATTACACCCGAATTAAATTTAAATCTAATAAATTCCAAAGATACTTCTATAATTTCACCTCAGATAATCAACTTCAAAAGTAAACAAACAGAACTGACAGACCGAAGCAAATGTCTAAGACATGCGCAGTCACATGTAATAAAAAACTCTGCCCTTGAACTCCAAGCGAATAAAATTTAAAAGTTATAGAAAATTTTTTATATAGAAATTTTAAAAATGTTCTTTGTCATTTATATATATCTAAGATAAAATATTTCAAAACATGCAAGATAATATTAATGATAATAAGAATAAAATCTTTACTTACGTAGAATAGTAAAAAAAATATATTTTTTTCTTTTCGAGACATATAAGTTTAGAAATATTTAAATAAACAATTACGAGTACAACAAACTCGTAAATAAACTAACGGTAATGAATTCACACACCAACACAATTAAATCAAATCACGAAGTTAATTAAATAAAGATAAAGGAATTTATCTTCTCATATACGTCTTTCTAAACTTGATGTGCAATAATGTCTGAACTCAGATAGCTCACAGGCTCTCTATCATAAAAAAATATAGTTTCAAGGTAAAATTTGCCCAGCCGAACAAACGGCGTGCGCCCACTGCCCAAGACAAAATAATAAATTCACAATTTATACACTAACAACCAAAATAACAGTTCAATCAAAAATAATAAAATTTTTCATAATATTGCGGGGAAAAGTCCATAGCATCATGTTAATTTCTAATGAATGAACAAATATTATATTGCATTCTATTTTGTATATTCTAAAATCTTTTGAATAGTTTTGATGTATTAATAATACACATTTTAAAACGAATGGTTTGCTTATCCTTATAGATAATTATCATAAAATGTTAATTCTAATTTGTGATGTATATCAAATAATAATATATATTTGATACTCTAAAAACCTCAATAGATTGTTGGAAATTTTACGTGCATCGGCAGCAGGTACAATAAACAATGTTCATGTATATAAAAAAAATATTTTTAAAATTCAAGTATTGATTATGAAGCTTGCCATGACTTAAAATATTCTTTTATAAGTTGGTATATATAGCATGCTTTTTTTAAATTTTAGTTATTAACATTTATAAACTAGAACGTAAGGAGATATAATAATTTATATGACATCTTACGTACAATATAACTTTACCAAATATACGCAGATGTGTTTTTTTCTTAACAGGATCTGTATTGTTGTATATTTAAACCTTAACAAAGAAAAGCAAGAAAACCCAATACCAACAGAGCAGTCTAGGAAATCAAAAAAAGTTACCAAAACATATAAATTGCAAGAGAAAGATACAGACAACAAATTCAGCGAAAAAACGGAAGAAAAGATATACGAAAGCAAGACCGAGTGGCAGGGTATGAATTTAGAACAGTTGTGGTACATGCTTAAAGAGATTATTTAAAAAACGGCTAGAGAAACATGCGGAGTAATTATTACAGATAATAACAAGAAACAAACAAGGTGGTGGAACCAGGACATAAAAAAAGAAGTAAAAATTTAAAAAAAGCTGTGGAAAGACCACCATAACGACAAAACAGAGCAACGCTACACATAGTATAAGAACAAAGAATTAAGGTTAAAGATATGGTTAAACAAGCGAAACAACAATCATGGGAAGAATTTGGGAGAAAAATTGAGGAAGGCAGCAAATCAAACCAGAAATAATTCTTCAAGGTATTAAGAAATTTAAGAAAAGGGAAACGCCGGAACCTGAAACATGTTAAAACAAAAGAAAATAAAACCATAGCCAATGACGATGAAGTAATGCAAAGGTGGAAGGAATATTTTGCAGAAGTTTTAAACACAGAAGGAAAAGACAATATTCCACCTGAAGAGAGAGCACATGCGATCTAGATTAAGGACAAGGAGGAAGACATCCAATTTATAGGAGTTATAGCAGCAGTCAAAAGCGCTAAAGGAGGCATATCTGTTGGCCATGATAGGATAACAGCGGAAATGATAAAATCCCTAACGGAAACCCTAACATATATTTTTAATAAAGTATGGGACACAGCAAAAGTACCAAAGAATTGGAAAATTAGGATAATTATACCCCGATATTCGAAAAAGGCGACACTAGAAATTGTGAAAATTATAGAGGCATTACATTATTAAGTGTTGTTTCAAAAATGTACGAATTTATTAGGGAAAAAAGGCTAAAAGTCGTCACAGAGGAACAGCTGTCAGAGGTCCAAAGTTGAAAGGTCGAAGCGCTCAAGATGTATATATTTAAAACAATCCTACATGTTTCGGCAAACCATGCCTTTTTCAAGAAATATAAAATATAAATGACAGTATATTAATGTCATACTTATATATTTGTAGTTGCTATGGATAAAATTATTCAAAGATACATTCCAATTTAATAATAATAAATCATGCCTTAGTATTCTAAAATAGATAGACAACAAAAACAGGGAAACAAAAAATAAATAAAATGATTATAAATAATTTGACTGATAGAGCAGTAAAACTATCAGATACTCAATACACAAATGATAACATCAAGAAAATTAAAACAATCTTAACAGATAATAATTATTCACCACAACTCAAATAATTAAAAAAAGAATCCACCAAATATACAACACTGCAGACACCAACAACAATTTAAACAATGATACAACATATATCACGATTCCATATGTTCCACAATTATCAGAAAAAATTAAATACACTTTAAAAAAATATGATATAGCTACAACATATAAACTTAGTAATACTAATAAACATTTATTTTCAAAACTTAAACCTAAAATAGAAAAAAATCGAGAAACACATGTCATTTATAAAATACCATGTCGCGATTGCGATAGTTACTACATAGGCCAAACGAAACAATATTTATACAAAAGAATACAAGCCCACAAATACTCTAAAACAGACAAAACTGCTTTATCTACACACAAACTACAACGCGATCACCATTTCGATTTTGAAAACACACAGATAATTGATAAAGAACAACACACAATGAAAAGGGAAATTAAAGAAATTATTAGTATTAAACAGGAAAAAAATTCAATTAACAACAGAAGCGATATAAAAAATTTAAGCAGTATATACTATAACTTAATTATGTAACGATCTGCAATTTACCATCATAATATATGTTGCTGTTATATAGTTATATAATCTTATGTTATTTAAATATATATACATTTGCTTATAATGCTGACAGTTCCGTGTTTTGATCCCTGTCTGGCTGTTCGAGTAGGTTTTCGTGGTTCTCCTTCTCGTTTAAGGCGAATGCCGACAGCTTAACGTCTTAAGTCGCTCCACGGGCGCATACATAATAATAACTCATGTCTTGTGTTTCCCTGTTTTTGTTGTCTATCTAGTTTAGAATACTAAGTCATGATTTATTATTATTAAATTGGAATGTATCTTTGAATAATTTTATCCATAGCAACTACAAATGTATACGTATGACATTAATATACTGTCATTTATATTTCATATTTCTTGAAAAACGCATCATTTGCCGAAACATGTAGGATTGTTTTAAATATATACATTTTGAAGTAAAACCAGACCTTAAATCGCCAACAAATTGAATTTCCCATAACATACAAATGTCACGAAATAATTATCTATATATATATATATACCGTGTGTCCCAATTTCGATGCTCACCATTGGTATCTCGGTTATTAGAAGATATAGAACAACGGTTAAATGGGGAATGTTTTGCAGAATTCAATACTCGGTGCAAATCCCATTTCAAATTAGACCTAACTTTTTAATTTTTTAAAATATTTTGAAAAATCAAAAATTTGCCGATTTCGTTATTCCTCAATAACTCGATAACGCTTAGTCTGACCTCTTTTAAAGTTTTACATTTTGAGATACTTTTTTAAAACAAATTATTTGATACAAACAGAAACCCCCGATTGTCATTTGTTTTTATATGTGTGTTTATATGTTTTTCATATGGCGGCCATATTGGATTTTGGGTTTGTTAGGTAGTCCTCAAAATGTGCTTTTCAACGATGTATAACATGCCTGAAAAATTTTTATTTATAAGGAAAATATTAATAAAAACGTAAATTAATCTTTAATATGAAATTAGTAGGCTGAAAAATTAAACACCAATGTCAAATGAAAGTGAAAAGATATTCTAAGTATAGCAAACGCCAATTAAGTTGGCGCGAGGAGGGGTAAGTTCGCGCACGATAAAAAGTAGTGGGGAGATTTGTATTTGGTTTTACATCAAATGTCAGATAATTCTAACCTCTGAGCGTGTATCACTAGCAAAGACATTATGTTCCGTCAAACGTCAATGACAAATGTATTCTGACAATGAAACAAAACGATAACCTGTCAAAGTACAATTAGTGCTGCAGAGATAAGTTAATTAAAACTACTTGTAGTTAGTGATAAGTAATTATTGTCAAGTATTAATATTTATAAGTATTGATAATGGCACATACATATTCAAACGAAGAAAAAGTTGATATGTTGGAAGTGTATTTTAAAGCAAATAGAAACACTGAAAATGCGTGCACGAGTTATGCAGAGCGTTTTCCAGAAAGACAACAGCCACACAGGACAATTTTTAGAAGACTAGTTAGCAAATTAAAAAACTTTGGAAGCTTCAAACAAAAACGAGCTAACTATGAAGTTAATGATGCTGATACACGTCGAAATAATATTTTGCAGAACGTTAGGAACAATCCCAGCACATCAGTTCGTCGTGTGACACGAGAAACAGGGATTTCAAAATCTACTGTTCACAGAACCTTGACGAAAAACAAGTATCACCCTTACAAACCAACAATTGTTGTACAAGGTTTAAGTGATAATGACAATCACCGACGATTACAGTTTAGCAGGTGGTACCTTTAAAAATGTGAATATGACGCTAATTTTCCTAGGAAAATACTATGGACACATGAAACACGATTTACCAATTGTGGAGTGTTCAATAGGATTAACTATCATCATTGGTCTACTGAAAATCCACATTTGGTAAATCAAAGAAGATTTCAAGTTCGATTTGGTTTTAATGTCTGGTGCGGTTTAATTGGTATGACATTTTGTTTACATTTTTTTTTGTTTTTTAAACTCTTTTTTTCGTTTTAGATAATCAGTTAATAGGTCCTTTCATCTTTGATTACAATTTAACTGGTAACAGATATTTGGAGCTACTAACAAACGAGATAATGCCTGCTTTGAGGCAAATTATTAATCCCGAGAACATGCAAAACATCTGGTTCCAGCAAGATGGTTGCCCGGCCCATAACACTCGTAACGTGCAACATTTTTTGAGAAAAAACTTTAATGAGAGAGTGATTTCAAATAATGGACCCGTGCAATGGCCTGCGAGATCACCCGACCTTACCCCGCTTGACTATTATTTATGGGGTACCACTAAAAACGAAGTATTTGATTTTGAACCGCCAGAAACTCGGGAAATTTTAGAACAAAGAGTACTAGATGTGCTACGATCAGTAAACGGAAACACGCTACGTAGAGTTTGTAACTCTACTCGAACAAGGTGTCAAAATTGTGTGGAACAGAATGGTCGTCATATTGAACAATTTCTTTAAGTGAATGTGAACTTTAAGTTCTGTATCTTTACTTTTTATTTCTATAATTTTCTTATCGTTTCGTTTGTTTACAGTATTACTTAGAATATCTTTTCACTTTCATTTGACATTGGTGTTTAATTTTTCAGCCTACTAATTTCATATTAAAGATTAATTTACGTTTTTATTAATATTTTCCTTATAAATAAAAATTTTTCAGGCATGTTATACATCGTTGAAAAGCACATTTTGAGGACTACCTAACAAACCCAAAATCAAATATGGCCGCCATATGAAAAACAAAAGATTATGGTAATAACTTAAAAACAAATGACAATCGGGGGTTTCTGTTTGTATCAAATAATTTGTTTTAAAAAAGTGTCTGAACAACGTAAAACTTTAAAAGAGGTCAAACTAAGCGTTATAGAGTTATTGAGGAATAACGAAATCGGCAAAATTTTGATTTTTCAAAATATTTTAAAAAATTAAAAAGTTAGGTCTAATTTGAAATGGGATTTGCCCCGAGTATTGAATTCTGCAAAACATTCCCCATTTAACCGTTGTTCTATATCTTCTAATAACCGAGATACTAATGGTGAGCATCGAAATTGGGACACACGGTATATATATATATATATATATATATATATATATATATATATATAAAACCTTCTTACAAAAAAACTCTACATGAAATGACTATGAGATTTATTTTATGACGATGTTCATACAGGGTGTATTTAAAATTTACTTATTTTAAATTTTTCATTACTGTTTTCAACTTTATTGAATTATTCAATTTATCTCAGTTAGAAAGTATCACAGAAATATGTTTTTAATATGTTTGTATTAATTTGTATTCACAATACTTGATGTGTTTACACATGGATATTTATTTTTTTGTTCAAATTTAGTTGTTCATTTGTTCACTAGTTCGGTATCAAAAAAGTCTATGTGAATAATTTAGTTACGGTCTTATGCATATTCGCATTTACAGTTTTAAATTGTAGGATATTCTAAATTTTGTGATTTTTCCTATAAAGTAAGAACTTTATATGAAAAATCACAAAATAAATATTTTATAAGAATAAAATATTCAATCAAATCGTTTGCACCGAAGTTCAGAAAACCGTTTCAAAGTAAATGACAAGCTGGCAATTTCATCTAATACAAAGCATAACTAGCTTCGAAACTTCGCCTTAAGTTTTGCACATAGTTTTCTACTCAACTGCCACTGCGGTTTATTGAGATTTCAAAGATAAATGCACTTTTCACCGCAGGATACAACAATGAAGAAAAGAGTTGATGGTAATTATGTTAGCGAGACGCCCACTTAAGTGACGAGCCGTTATCTATCGAATAATGTACTACGTACTATTGCCACCAGATGTCACTGACGTTGATGAAACTACTTTTTCAGAAAAAGTCGGTTTTAAAATATTTGGAAAATATCACATGTCAATAATTTTATAACTGTAGAAATTTACCAATGCGCGTTGATAACTTTAAACGTTTAAGCTTAACAAAATCATAGAAAAATATATTAAAATACATAACGAAATAATAATTCGGCATTCAATATGTTATGTCATGTAGTAACATAAGAAAGATGATCAAATAGGGAATAATATTTGCATGAATAGTAAAAAATAACACGATCTGTCCGACCGTGAATGACATTATCATATGATATAGGTGGCATCTGATAGAAAATGTCAGGATCGTTGCGAAAACGTTATATACAGCGCATTCAGTTAGATGACATCTTATAGCTATTTTCATGACATGAGGTTTTATTCCGTATTTTTTAACTTGCAACTTTCAAATATCACGAAAAATAAGCAGTTCACGATAAAAATGTCCAGATATATAAAATTTAATAATTCAATGGAGGAAATAAATTAGTGCTAGAATTAGACCCTCTCTCTTTCTATGTAGGTGGGGTGGGGGTAACTTTGAAAGCTTAAATAGGAACCCTTATATTTTATTACAGATTCGAATTTTACTGAAAAAAGAACGCAGGATTAGTTTGAAATTTTGTTTTCAATTCATGATTGCGCTGTAATCGATGAAATACAACAAAAAGCAGTGTATAGTAATCTTAAACAGATGATATTATTCAAATGTGTACAATTCCTTAATATAACACCTTAACTGCTATAGGTATTCTCTACTTTGTGTTATGTGCTTGGCGAAAGTAAATTTCCTATCAAATTTCACAGCCAGATTTTTATGTATTTCACAACAATGAAGTTTTTCGTCATCAATATTATAATTGCTAGTCAAAGTAATATGTTTCCTGAAATATGTCACAGCTTTGAACTTAGTAATATTTAAAGAAAGGTGGTTCTCTTTACACTATACACTAATCGCATGTAAGTCTCTTTAAATATCAAGCGAGCCACAAAATTTGTATCCTAGGTTGGCCATGAACGACTAAGACAGACGTATAAATCACGTCTGAGTTTAGAGAATTAACGAAATGTCATTTGTAAATAATTATCAAGTAAAATTGAAAAGTTACGATTTAACCTATTACTAATAGTACGAAATGTAGGTTAGATCACTTAATGAATTTAAGACATAATAAAAAATAATTCAAAAAATATATCTAAACACTATGTTTCACTAAGAGACCACTTCAATATTCATTAACAAGAAAAGCTTCTTTGTGATGACGCGCAATCTTATAGATGCGATAGTATAAAATATCTTAAAATATACAGGGTGACTTTAAATATATGCAACAAATTATATGGTCTGATTTCTATGGTTATTATGATCATACAAGTTCCTATGAATGTATGTCTTAAACGGCTTAGTTTTAAAGTTACGGAATGTTTAATAGTAAATTAAAAGTCCATACAATGAAATATACTAATACACAAAATTGACTTCTAAAATTGATGTTCTAAATTGTTGGAAATGACCGCCTTCAAGTGCAATGCAAGGTTTTACCCTCCGTTATATTGATTGGTGAGAGCGTTCAAGAATACCAGGGCCGTTTCGAATTGTCTCAGTTGCTGCAACAATACCATTCATTTGTTACAGTATAACTAATAAGATTTAATATCACACCTGTCTCTGCAAAAAACATTCATTTCATTAAATATGCTTCTACACTTGTTGCAGTCAAATAAGTACGGCGTGCGGAATAAATATTTTTCAATAATGAAAACGACCGTTCCACATCAGGTGATGTTATATTTGCAAATTTAAAGTAACCCTTGTGACAACTTAATGGATCTTTCGACGCACCTTCACAAATTTGTCTTTGTATGAGAAAATCTGAATCTTTGTCAATAACACTTTCAAATTTTCGTATTACACACTAATATTTTTCGCCTTCCGCCGCACATAGGTGTGATTGAACATCATCCACAATTTGAACAGAACGACACAAGAACACAAACGACATCGAATCATTTTGTAATTTTTCAATTCCCTCCGCTAGTCTACAGTAGTTCTTGCGAATAGTTTCTAAATCACTTTTTCGCTGACTATCTTGAAACATTTTCTGGCTTTTCTTTTTAGCTTCGGCATGTCTCGGATCGAATTGTAAAACTATCTTCTTTACGTCATCAAAATGTTCGCAGTAATAAAACGCAGCCTCTAACCATGTTCTCCAACGCGTAGTAATCGGCTTTGGTGGTTCAGGCACTTTTGGACACAGTTCCTAATTTTTTTGTACGTTTTGGTGGATTTAGAAACACTGCCTTCGTATGAGCTATTAAAGCATTTACTTGTGGTATCAATTGCGCCTTGCGCCACAGTGTTCAAGACGTGGATTTTACATGTTACATGTAACAGATTGTCACTCTCTTCTTTAAGAGATCGGCCTAATGAAAGCATATTAGCGGCACCGTCACTCACAAACATTAAAAGTTGGTTTGTTGAAACTTGTTCAATGCGCTCAACAACACTTTTAAAATTTCATCGCTAGTACATTTTGCAACTCTTTTGGAAGCAAGTAAGATAGAGGGTGACGGTTTAAATTCTTCCATTGTACGTACCATCACATTCACCATAGAATTTTTTTGCCTATCGGTTGTTTTGTCCACACATAACCACAATTTTTTATCTTTTAATTCTTCTTTCAACATAATCACGAGCAGATGACATAACGTTTCTTATCGATGTCCGACCTGTTAGTGTATAATCCGAATTCTTGATCCAGGAGACAAATGCTTTTTGGTCTAGCAACGTGAACGGTAGATTACATATAATTAAATTGAACACCTATATCAAATCTTATATGTTCGCTCTATCGTTTGCCACGGATTCCAAAGCAGTGTTTCATACTTTTTAGGTGGCGTTCACACTTCCACCTGCTGGTACACGCCAAATAGTCGGTATACTCGCTATTATGTTTTCTAGTTTCTTCGAAATACGCCGTTTCCGAAATGTACCTAACTGCGACATTTTCTAAGTATGTGTGTACTGACATGCACTCACAACGACCAGTGGAATAATACTGAACACGTGTGCTTTGATACGAACGCTTGTGTTTCCGTGTCGCGCGCATCTCCCCTTTACGTTGCTCTCGGCACTGCACCGGAAATTGCCCCTCTTTACTGAGTCTAGTTATGAATTAGGTAATATTAAAAATTTGAATTATGAGTATTCTACTCGCGTTATTCAAGGCATTGTTAAGGCAAGTATGAAAAAATCTGCTATAATGTTGAGGTAAATGATGTAATATTTGTACATTAGTTGCTTTTCAATATTATCTTACCCAATAGCTATTCTTTTAATTTATTGCTACGCGCAAAACGTGCAATAATAAGCCAACCAGTACCATAGCCACAGCTCAGTGAACACGGTCGTGCGATTCTTGACGAAACCTTGTTAAACTAACCGATCGATATTTACAAAGACGCGTATTGTAGGCTACTTATATAAGTGTTATATGTTAGGGGGAGGTTATACATGCGATAACGTACCCACGTAAAACCAGGTTGCATCCAAGGAAGGCAAATATATTAAAAGAAAACGAATAACAGCCAAATAAGAAGTAACAATATTTATTATAAGCATTTACGTTGAAAGTAAAAATATAAACAACTGAGAAATGTATCATGTGTCAAAATATAATGAAAGGGTGAAGTCCTGCATATATATTTAAATTATTACTATAAACAAATGCACAAACATTAAGTTATACTAAAAAGTTCGAAATAATTAACGGATCAAAACATTTGATCGTTCCGGTATATTACCATACGGTATAATATATCAGAACAAAAAACCAATATATCTATGTTATAATGAGTTAATATCAAAACAAATCTGACGCTAACTATATTTCAAAGTAAAATGGTGTACTAAATAATAATTATAATTAAATGTTCCAAAATGAATTAGTTGGTAAAGGTGAAGTTGATCGCTTAATATGGTATAATATACCAATATATGTAAAGCAAGTAATTAACTTTCGGACCATAGCCCGATATCTCGTCGATGGTGGTGTCTCTTCCCGTCTCTCTCTTTTCTCGCTATCGAGTTGATTTATTTATCCCTCATCTACCCCAGCTAACAACGGGACTAGTAACATGAGCTAGTAACGGGACCAGTAACGTGACCAGTAACGTGAACTCTAAGATAATATTTGTATACATTAGCAAGGGCGGAATGCGGGAACAATACATGTGAATGCCGCGTACAAAATGGGGTAGCTTTTCTTATTTTTTATATGTTCGAAAGGCACAATACAACCACTATCAGCATGGACAACGGCGCAAACCCAAGTAAATAAATTGGCAGTAATTAATACAGGTGTGTACAGCTACAAGATCCATATTTTCGATATCTAATTCAAATTTTTACGATATCTCGCACAATAACTAGCAAGTAGCAATACACAGGCACGTGTCCCTGCCGAGATCTAAAGCGGAAGTATGCAAAGACTAGACGCGATCCCCCGGACGATCGGGAAGTAATGGTAGTAATGTAGTAATCGAATATCCGTGCCGTGCGCGATACACACATACACATCCCACGCACTTTATTTTTAACACCGGGGTGTTTGGAATAATACACGTAACATTATGCCTTCAGGGAAACATTATTTTCCAACACATTGCATACATCATGCAGCGAACGTCCCTGATAGTATAATTTTATTATCGTTTTGTGATAATTAATATTACGTAGTACATATTAATTTTTAGATAAACTTGACCTTTACATAAAGAAACGTATGGTACGCACTTTGCAACTTTTGCATTCTTGCGTAAGTAGACATAAATAACATGGTATGCATGCATTAAATAAATGTTATTGTCTCTTATAAAACAAATAAACATTTTCACTCGCGAAATGTACGTAATTCATAGATATGAACGTCTTGCACTTTATTCTTATACACCGTAATATTTGTCTTTGTTAAATTTATTTTAAAGAATACCTGCATTTCTTCTTTCTTGTGGAGCTTCTGTTTGCTCTTGGAGATGATTTCCTCCGTTCCTTCGTCGCGCAATTGCCCATTTCTTGATTTTGACCTGCTAAACTGTAGGTTTTTCCTTCCTTGGTTCGTTCCAAATTTCCACTTGGTCTTTTTCGGCCTTAGATGGCTGGCAGAGCCATCTAGTGGTGTGGACAGGTAGGATCGCCATGTGATATTAGTGCCGTATGCGCACTCCGTGGCAGGACGCCACGTGATGTCAGCCTGGTCCTGAGGGCTACATCGTTGAGCCTTCACGCAGATATCGTTGTCCCGTTAAATAATACACATAGTCGGGTAACATATAATTTAATACATAACACTTAGAACTGCATAACAATTATATACATTCTTACTAACTAGTATGTAGACTGAAAGTGTGAATGTGAATGTCTGTCGTGAATCTGAATATGAATCTAAATGATCTTGCTTACACTACAGTATATATACATAAGAGAAGGTCCTCGGACTACTTAGGGAATGTAATACAAACCCTGACATGTAGTTGGTGTTTGCAAACAACTCGCGTTAGCGAGGACGTATTTGTAACACACGTTACACTTGCGTTACGGGAACGAGGCTATGACCTGATTGAGATTGCTTGCATACACACAACTGCATTACGTTATTACAGTTTCTTTTCATCAACTGTTAAGCATTGCCATCATAATATACGGGTAACAGCAATTTCCTTATACAACCGCAAATGTCACAGAACTTCTGTTTGCTATCTATATGCAGTACTATGTTTAGTCATGTTTGATCGTACAATTCCTATGTTCTTATATATTGTATACAACGTGTTCAAAGTTATCGGTGCACTGTTGCTATCTCTGTTATTTTTGGAGCCACGGTTTTGGTTAAATTAGCAACTTATTAGTGTTTTTGACGCTGATTAGCATGCAGTTCATGAAAAAAACAATTGAATTACGTACTTCTGAGAAATTTGAAATTTTGTTTTAATGGGACACCCCGTATATTTGTACATATTGTGAAAGATAATTTTATTTGTGGTGTGATGGCGGACGTGATCGTGATCGCCATGTGATGTCTGATCATCTAACTAAAGGCAGGATCGCCATGTGATGTGACCTGGTCCCGGAGGGCACATCGCTGCGTTAGTACGCAGGTTCACCAATATAATAAATAATAGACGGTCAGCGTTTGGATAACGATATATAATTAAATAACACCATAACAAAGATTCAACAATAACAATAGAACATAGTAATGAATAGACACCAGTCTTAAGGAGGGTTTCTATGATACACTCTCTCGGACTAGTGTCTGTTAGACTCTGTGTGTGTCTGTATCTCGAGATCTAGTAGGATCTCCTTATATGTCCGAGCGTGTCCTCCTTTAGCCTAGTGACCTAGTTACAAGATCAACAAAGTGGTGAAAGATTGTAACATATCGAGGTCGTGTTTGGACGCACCGAGGTCGTGTTTGTATTCAATCGAAACAAGACCGGGGTCGTACCTTGAAGGAGATGTGTTTTCAATACATGACCCGGTTTGGTTACCGCAGTGGTATAAAAACTTTAATACACTATTGTGCTTAAACGAGTAATAAAGTAGTTGTGTTGAATTTTAGTTAATGTCAAAGAAACATTATTAATAGTATGCTTCTTTCACTTTAAGCCAAAACAAATAATAAGCCCATTGAAATTGTTAATAGCGTACTGTGTCTGATTCTATTTCGCACTATAAGTCTTAATCTAAATTAGTTGATTATTTGAATTTGTGTTGTTTTCTATAGCTCTTTCTTATTAAACAATTTATTGCTAAAAAGTTTCAAAATCTAATCATTTGTTGTAATCACTTGTTCTTCCATATTTATTAAAAATAATGCCGTTTACGCATTTAGGAAAGTGTGATATTCTGGAGGCATATCTGATTTGTAGAAAAAATTCAAGAAATTCGCTTCGTTACTATCAGAACACATATGTGAATCGTCGATCACCAAATCAGCTTTACTTTCTAAGATTGTATAGAAAATTTCGAAGTAACGAAGAAACATTTAAGATACGAAGTAGGAAAAATGATTTTCTAATAGACGAAGAATCGGAAGTAAATTTGTTAGTTTATTTGGAAACCAATCCAGAAAAATCTATCCGAAGTTGTACCAGAGAATTAGATTTGAAGAAGAGTATAATGCACGGTATTTTAATGAAGCATAAGTTGCGTCTGTACAAACACCACAGACTTTACAGACTTTACTTCCCGGCGATGGAGACTGAAGATTAGTGTCCTGTAATTGGTTGAGAAATTTTTATAATGTACGTCCAGATAATTTAAATTACATTCTATGGTCGGAGGAATCTAATTTTTCTAATATAATGTATAGAATCCACGGTTGGCTCTTGGTGAAACATAATGAATAATTTACTAAAGAAAACACTCGGTATATTTGTTTCACAAAATATATTTATTAAATCTCTAACATATGTTTCGACTTTTCAGTCATTATCAAAGAGTTTGTAAACTAAAATAAAAAGTACACTTCCAACACTATTTATGAGTTTTTAAAAGGCTTTATTACGGCATCAATAGTAGGGGTGTTGAAAAAATCCAGCTGTGTATTTGTGACATGTCTATTAAGATTTATGGCTTTTTTAATTTCTAATATTTCGAGGAAGTCAAGTCTTTTTCCTTTATTACAAGTATGTAAAAGTTTAAAATTATTGGTACTGAACAAATGTGTATTTTCAATGCAATGTTCTGCGAATCCAGTATTCATATTACCATAAAGAATAGAACTTCTATGTTCTTTTATACGTTACTTTATTGAGCGTCCTGATTGGCCGATGTATATCGCATCACAATCACTGCAACTTAATTCGTAAACACCTGACTTATCACACAATTCTGTTTTTTCTTTATTATTTACTAAAATATTTCCTAGATTGACTTTATTCACTTGGATAACATTTAACCCTAATTTATTCAGTTTATTAGAAACTTTATACCTTTATACCTTTATACCTTTATACAACTATATACCTGGGGTTAGCAATAAAGTTTCTAATAAACTGAATAAATTAGGGTTAAATGTCATCCAAGTGAATAAAGTCAATCTAGGAAATACTTTAGTAAATAATAAAGAAAAAACAGAATTGTGTGATAAGTCAGGTGTTTACGAATTAAGTTGCAGTGATTGTGATGCGATATACATCGGCCAATCAGGACGCTTAAGAAAAGAACGTATAAAAGAGCATAGAAGTTCTATTATTTATGGTAATATGAATACGGGATTCGCAGAACATTGCATTGAAAATACACATTTGTTCAATACCAATAATTTTAAACTTTTACATACTTGTAATAAAGGAAAAAGACTTGACTTCCTCGAAATATTAGAAATTAAAAAAAGCCATAAATCTTAATAGACATGTCACAAATACACAGCTGGATTTTTTCAACACACCTACTATTGATGCCGTAATAAAGTCCTTTAAAAACTCATAAATAGTGTTGGAAGTGTACTTTTTATTTTAGTTTACAAACTCTTTGATAATGACTGAAATGTCGAAACATATGTTAGAGATTTAATAAATATATTTTGCGAAACAAATATACCGAGTGTTTTCTTTAGTAAATTACTAATTTTTCTAGTTCAGGTATGTGTAATAAGAAAAATCAGCATTATTGGAGTTGAGAAAATCCGCTGAAAGTTGATCTACGCAATCTCCAGCACCGGTTTAGTTTAAATGTGTGGTGCGGATTAATGGGCAAAAGAATCGTTGGTCTAGTTTTCCATCATGGTACTTTAACTGGAGACCGCTATGTATGGTTATTAATAGAAATTCTGGATCATCTCTAAGATGATATGTCAGTGCTTGATAGGCTCCGTATTTATTTTCAACAGGATGGGGCACCTCCTCATAATTACGTTAACACTTCCAATTTGTTAAACGAAACGTTTAATCAAAAATGGATAGGAACCAAAGCACCCATTCGTTGGCCTGTACGCTCTTCTGACTTGACACCTCTAGTTTCTCATCTTTGGGGTTTTGTAAAGGATGAGGTATACAATCGGCGATATCGAAATTTGATGGAACTTGAAACTGGTATTAGACAAACGCTAAATAATATTTACAGTCGAACTATTATAAAAGCTACTCAAATTGTTATCGTGAGAGCCGAGAAATGCATTGAACAGCAAGGCAATGTCTTTGAACATTTATTAAGTTAGGCAAAATGTTGAATAGGTAATACAAAATTACATTTATTTGATTATTGTGTTGTTTTTTTTTTTGTACCACGAACATTATATTTTGTTAGTGTTTTCCATGACCGACATAGAATTAAATGTTAACAAATTTTTTACGCTTCAAACGCTTCCCATTTGTTTATTTTTTAGTTAAAGATAGTTATATATTTTATATTTTTTGTTTGAGATATTATGCTCTTTCAAAATATGTACAAATATACGGGGTGTCAAATTAAAAAAATAATCAAAATTTCTCAGAAATACGTAATTCAATGGTTTTTCGTAAACAGCATACTAATCAGAGTTGAAAATACTATTTTTCTTTTACTAATTTAACCAAAACCGTAGCTCCAAAAATAACGGAGATAGCAATAGTCAACCGATAACTTTGGACACGGTGTATATGATACTATTATTTGCTTAATAATTAAAGAAGACAGAAACGTTTACAAAAGTGTATCTTAAAAGCTTGTACTAAAAGCTTGTGTTTATGTATGACAATACGTTATGCACGTATAAAGCATTGTTACAATATGAAACAGACATGTAAAAAATTTACATATCTGTTACTGTACACATGGACAACACACCTCGTATTTTCAGCATTTACTTCTGCTTAATACATATGTTTCTGTGTACATATGTGTCCTTCCGAGATAGTCTCTTTCGTTCAGTAAGATCTCACTTATTAAATAGTGTCACCTTATAGGACGAAACTTGCTTTATCTTTGTTGGGTGATTTCAGTAAAATGTAAATACAGATACAAATCATTTGTTTAATTGATTTGTATCAATTTGTATACATTGCTTCACTAGCTTGACTGATGAGGCCTAGATGGCAGAAACATATGTATTAAGCAAAAGTAAATGGTGAAAATACGAGGTGTATTGTCCATGTGTACAGTTACAGATATGTAAATTATTTACATGTCTGTTTCATACTGTAACAATGCTTTATACGTGCATAACGTATTGTCATACATAAACACAAGCTTTTTGTATATTTACCGCCATCTGGCACGTTGTTAATGGACTACACCGACATACGTATTTTTTTGTTCCTGTAATAGCATAGCTATTCGAACGATAGGTCGCCTTCCGACATAGTCTCTTTCGTTCCGTAAGATGTCACTTATTAAATAGTGTCACCTTATAGGACGAAACTTGCTTTATCTTTGTTGGGTGATTTCAGTAAAATGTAAATACAGATACAAATCATTTGTTTAATTGATTTGTGCCAATTTGTATACATTGCTTCACTAGCTTGACTGATGACGCCTAGATGGCAGAAACATATGTATTAAGCAGAAGTAAATGCTGAAAATACGAGGTGTATTGTCCATGTGTACAGTTACAGATATGTAAATTATTTACGTGTCTGTTTCATATTAAAAGCTTGGTATTTTTTTCAAAAAGTCAAGCTTTTGAAGGTGTGTGTTAAATGTCGAATCAAACTATAAATGCGAAAAAGTATTTAAATTAATTTCTGATTTATTATTGTATTCAAAACATTAAAAAGGTTTCATAGAAATTAATAGATTTCAATATTCAAAAATGTAAATAGCAAACTCAAACTTTATATACAAATGCACTTTCATTGTATAACTTGTATTAATTATTCAAGTAGTGTGAAATATTAGCTTCACCTCTATCATCAATTAAAACATCGCGTCGCTTACATCTCTTAGAAACCAGATGTCATGTAAATTGCATTAAAGGTAAATGTTGTAGGATAGAATAAAGCGCACTGTTTGTGGTGTCGTTTACGTAGAGATTAGATGTAATCTGGTTACGTATTGTTAAAGACTGGGTCAATAGACATAAGGAAGTTGGTTGTGAAAAATTTAAATCGAAATGAAATATGATTATGCGCAATTTAATCTAATTAATGACTACCACTATAAATGCTGCTGTAACCCAAATTTTAGATATATATTTTCTGAAGGTTTTTGTTTTGACGTAGAATTAAAATACCTACCTCCTTTATTCTTATTTATTAGACACTCTATTTAGTAGTATTATAAAATACATGCGGTTGCTACTTGCTTTGTAAAATATAATAAACGTTCTGCTTACTTTATGGAGAAACTTTTACTAGCTTTTCGAAAGTCACCCTTCCATTAAATCGCTTCATTAAATCACATATACCGTTAAGAAAATATTCTAAATGATTATATGCCAATAAAATACACACCATTACAAACTAATTTTATTTCTTACTAGCTGATCCGGTAGTCGTTGCTCAGCCTTAAATGGATTGTCTTTGTTTTAATATTTTGAAATCGAACGTTAGGTTTGTCAGTTCAAAAACACGATCGATAATAGATGGCGTTGTTTGTTGTCTGTTTCCGACAGATGTCGTTTAACATTGGCACTTGACAGCTAAAACATGTTGGATTTAACTAATCGATTGTGACAGTCGGCGAAAGTATCGCTTGATTGTTTTTTCCCGAAATAATTGTTTGCAGTCGTGGAAATTAGAGGTAAATAACGGGTGTTCAGAAACATTCGAAGTCAAGTGGGCTCTGAACAGAAAATCGTATATCTTTACTTAAGTATCTGATTTGTAATAATTATTAAATGTCAACTGCTGTCTGTCAAAAATCAATCTATCTCAGACATGACTTCATATTTTCAAGGACTACTTTGACTTTGAATGTTTCTGAACACCCGTTGTAAGGTTTGATAGTTTCATCGAGTATTGGTTCTGAATTTTGGTTTTGTATTTCAGTTCTAAGTAGTTTTTTGGTTAAATCATTCCAGGTGCTCGTTGATCGTGCAAATCATTGTTATGCTCGTTTGATTTGATTGTTTTTTCAATTTTTCTTTTTTTGAAAACATTTCGGATATTATATAAACTATCAAATCATTAAAAGAAATAAAGAATCCAACGATCCACACGTGAGTTGTTATCGAAAATGTGCGCTAGATTAAATTGCCATACAAAATTCCCATTCAATAAGTCATTTTGATTTTTCACGATTTTCCAAAAAGTTTAGCAATTTTTCCAAAAATTTAATTGACAAAAATTAAACTGACAAAACTGTAGCAAATCTGTCGATCGGATCGCGAGTTATGGCCCGAAGTACATTTTCCATAAATTGCCGTATACATCTCCAATGTCGGTTTTTAATGAATTTCCAAAAGTTTTCCTTAATTTTCGCAAATTATCTTTCCGCAAGAACCTGTCGCGGATTATTTCGAACACAATGAACAAAGAATCACGCAAATTGGGCGAACGGTTATCGAATTATGACGTGTCCAACAATTACCAATCCATTTATACAACGAGCGATCATTAAAATTTTCAATCGTAGCTGGCCGTGTATATAAAAATTATGTTGTAGCTTTAGTCATTAAGATGTTATTTCAAACATCTGTTAGTGTCAAATATATATTTTAAAGTTTCATCAAAAGAAAAAGTAATGGCCTTTAATGATATGCATAAAGCGTTTATGGTAGAATGTTACTTCCTGACATCTCAAAAAATTGATGGTATTTGGAAGCATTAAATAGAAAATTGCCTTGCGGAGTTTGAAGAGAGATATCCAAATACTGTTCCTAGCTATAAAACTTTCCGTGATACGCTAATGCATTGTGTAAATCTTTTTCGTCAAACAGGCAGTACTTTAAGGAAAAAAGGAAGCGGTCTTCCTCTCAAGAGAAGTCGCGGCGTAATTGAAAATGTCAGACAACTTATTAACGAATCTCCTCAAACATCTTTTCGCAGCAAGTAGGGCTTTCGTATGGAACATGTCAAAAAATTTTAAAAAAGGACTTGCACATGTATTCATATAAATTAACTTCTGTACAAAATCTATTACCTACGGATTATGAAAAAAGAACACAATTTTGCCAATGGTTTATTCAAACAATGACAGACAATATTTTAAATCATACTTTTTTCACCGATGAAGCTTGGTTTTATTTGAAAGATTATGTTAATTCGCAAAATATGCGTATCTGGTCCAGTGAAAATCCTCATTTCTACAGAGAAGTTCCTCTACATCCAGAAAAAATAGGCGTATGGGTAGGTATGAGTCGTCACCGATTAATAGGACCAATATTCTTTGAGGGCACGATAACATCGGAGAAATATAGTAACGAAATTCTCAGTATTTTTACTAATCAATTGACTAATGATGAACTCCAGGTCGGATATTTTCAACAGGATGGGGCTACATCTCACGTTACACTTGAAAATATTCAGTTTTTGCAACAATTTTATGGCGATAGGATAATAAGTAGAAATACAGCGATTCCATATCCACCACGGTCGTGTGATTTAACAGTCATGGATTTTTTTGTGTGGCCATATATAAAGAATATTATTTATGAAACACCAATTAATAATCTACAAGAGTTAAGACATAAAAACATAGAAAAATGTGAACACATCAATAACTCACCGCAAATACTGATCAATGTTTTCAATGCTCTACGAAATAGAGTGCGATTATGCTTGGTGGAGAATGGTCAACATTTTACACATTTTTTATAATATTCTATTACTTTGTATAAAAATTATAAATATATTTAATATAAAAGTCAGCATTTCAAATTATTTTTTAACAATCATGACGTTTGAAATTATAATGACAGATCTCCTCTAATAACTTAAGTTAAGACATACTTTTTGTGTACATGGCTTACTTGAACGAAAATTTTAATGATCATTCGTTATATTAGATAAGTACATTCATTCAGTTTCTGCTATTTATAATTTTTCCAAACATAAATTATTACGCTATAAAAACAAAATATACCTACACCTAGAGGCAGACACCTAGGACTAATGCTCGTGTTCTTCACCTCTAGATAATGTCTTTGATAGCTATCCTCAAGATAAATATATCTTATTGATAAAATATATTCCTTTATATATACAAGGTGACATTGAAAAACTTCAATGAATAGTAACACGCGATAGAAGACCATAAAATACTAAAAAAGTTCTTATACAATAATGTCCGATCGTCTTTTGTTTTTAAGATACAGGATCTTAACGAAACGAAAACTTCTTCGTTTTTTTTTAAATTTCGTCCGATTGTAATGACATTATTGAACCAAAATTACCGTATTCTAGTTTCGAGTATTATTAGAATATTATCATAGTAATTATGGCACCTGTCAAATTAATATTGCATTAATTTATTCAAGTTTGTCGTGTTCCTGATTACGTTTGTATTTGGTTGTGCTGTTTTCTAAAATTAATTTTGAAAATGGTTCTCTTTACCTTTGAAGAATACAGGGACATGATTATGTGTAATGAAGTTCGATCAAATTCTTCCGAAGCTCAACGTATCTAGAGAGATATCCATTAAGACATGCTCCTAATGTCAGAGCATTTATTAACGTGCATAGACGTTCGGGAGAAGATGGCTGTTTCAAAAAATCAAAAAAAGTTTATAACTGGGTCACCAGAACTTATTGTACAGTTGAAAATGAAGAAGCTGCTTTGCAAATAGTAGAAAATAATAAGCACCAGAAAAATACGTTCAGCTGTACGGAATGTTAACCGTGAATCAGTTAGAAAAGTCCTCAAAGAACAGCTTCATCATCCGTCTCATTTCCAAAAAGTTCATCACCTATTGGAACAGGATTATTTACCCAGTCTACAATATTGCGACTGGTTGCTAAATTCAGGGCAAAATTTTCTATTAATTTTGTTCACCGATGAAGCAGGTTTTAGTCGCGAGGTTGTTTTGAACCTACATAACATGAACTATTGGAGTGGTGAAAACCCTCATCAAACCATAATACGGAATTACCAGTATGGGTTTTCTATCAATGTGTGGGCGGATATAATCGACGAATTACGTAATTGGTCGATTTCGATTGACAGGCGAGCTCTATCGATATTTTTTGGAAAATGAACTTAACAATTTATTGGAGAATGTCCCATTGAACATTATTCAAAGAATGTACTACTTGCTATTGAAGAGAAATACATTTTCTAATGAAGTATGTTAAGATTATTATTTTTTAATCAGCAGTACGTCAATTTTTTATAAATTATTGGAATAATTAGGTTAACAGCTCTGTTATGGGGAAGAAATTAAAAAAATAATTTTCCGACAAACTTTTAAGATCCCGTATCCTGAAAACAAAAGACGATCGGACATTAGCGTATAAGAACTTTTTTAGTATTCTATAGTCTTCTATCACGTGGTACTATGCATTGTAGTTTTTTCAATGTCACCTTGTATATATATATAATAATTTCTTGACCTTTGTATAGTATAGTAGATTTAGATAGTCGGCGATTCAAGGTCTGTTTTACTATAATATGTATATATTTAGAATAATCTCTTACATGTTTCGGCAGTTACTGCCTTTTTCAAAGAATTTTAAATTATGAATGACAGTATATTGCCATATTTATATATGTGAAGTTGTCATGGATAAAAATGACATTATTAAAAAATACATTCAAGTTTAATAACAATAATTCATGCCTTAGCATTCCCTAACAGCTTGACACGAATTACAGGGGACATTGGCAAGCCCTGAGTTATTATTATTTCTGCGCCAGTGGAGTCACTTAAGATGTTCAGCCTTCCACATTCACCTAGAACGAGAAGAAAATCACGCAAACCTCTCTGACAGTCTAGTCCCAGATCCAAACTCGGGACTGCCAGCATGATAGGCCAGTGTTGTATAGTGCTTTGTATTACTTTGATTAGTTTTCGAGTTTCCATTTTTACTTGTTGTTTTGTTTGCTCATTATAATTTTTACGTTCAATGAATATGCCTATTTTAACATGACATACGGTGCCTGTCATCTAAGTAAAAATGTAGTTCGTAGGCTACACCAATGTGTTCGTGGAACACGGTCGGCAAAAGCGTACCGTTCAATTAGAAGAGAAAATACTAGCCACAATACAGGAAAATCCCTCTGCAAGTACCCAACAATTATATGATTGTTTCGGCCTTTACTTGATGAAATTCCATTATAACTATTAAGATAAAATAAAACAAATTTTATGAATTTCACTTTTTAACTTTTTAACTTTTTAAAAAGTGAAATTCATAAAACTTGTTTTATTTTATCTTAATAGTAATACCCATCAATTAGCTTCTACATTAAATATCCCCAGTAATAAGACTATTTATCTACTTCTACGAGAAAATTTACTTCACCCCTAGTTTCCAAAGTTCAGCCCCTCTACGGAAATGATAACCTATTTCGAATCAATTTTTGTAATACAATCTTAAAGAGGATTCAGGAAGAAGATGGTTTTCTAAAACGTATTCTTTGGAGTGATGTGTGTTTACCAGATATATTGTGTTTAATACCCCATAATTTTCATTATTTGGCAGATGAATATCCGCATAAATTTTGCGAATACGAGCACCAAAGAAGGTATTTGGCTGGGTATAATAAACTACAGGGTAGTTGGACCAATTTACTTACCGAATCGTTTAGATGCCAGTGAATATTTAAATGCTTTAGAACAAGTTATTGATGAGATTCCGCTGAACATACGATGTAATACGCTTTTTATATATGACCCTGCACACTTTGCTCCTAATGTAAAAGACTGACTGGATGAACACTTCTCAAACAGATGAATTAGTCGTGGCGGTCCCATATTATGACCTGCGATATGCCCCGATCTCAATCCATTAAATTTTTTTGTTTGGGGTTTCATTAAAGGAAAAGTTTATTGTACAGCTTCTAAAAAAGCTGAATAAGTTAGAACCCGAATCGACGCTGCAGTATTAGAAATCATGCCAGAAAGATTCGAGCTAATAGTACAAACGATACCACAGATTGCAGCTATGTCTACAAACTGATGGGTTTCATTTCGGACAATTTTGTAAGTCATAATGACATTCATTTCTGTCAAAAATAATTCAATACTATCACAAAATTTTAAAACTTTGTCATATTTTCACAATATACAGGGTTAGTTAAAAGTATGGAGACGGCGATTTATTGTCGTTAATATTCATTTTAGGGAATTATGTTCAATATAAAAGTTTGTTAAGATATTTTGATCTACATTTGTGATTATTTGTTTTTTTTTCTTCAATTGTTTTTTTAGATACGCCTGTTCGCGCATTTTTTTTTAATGGGAACTGGTAAATTTTGCTCTTCCATTCGATAGAGGTTTTTTTTCTTTACAATAATATTTTTGTTTTTTTTTAATTCATTTTAATAACTTTTTTACAAGAAAAATTAAACAAATTAATAACAAAGTAAATTAAAGTAAGTGTTCAAATTGTCGTCCATTAGTAATTTGACAATGACCCAATCGATTTACAAAACCCCGAACAGAGTTCTGTAAAAAATCTCGGGGAATTTCTTGTATCGTTCTGGTAATTCGGATTTGTAAATCTTCGACGTTATCGGGCTTATCTTTGTAAACTTTGTTTTTTACGTATCCCCTAAGAAAAAAATCTAAAGGACTTAAATCTGGCGAACGGGCTGGCCATTCAATGGTTCCTCGTCTTGCAATCCATCTGTGGGGAAAAACGTTGGCCAGATATTGACGAACATTTACATCATAATGTGGTGGGGCGCCATCTTGCTGGAACCAGATACTGTCATTGGGCAGGGGTCATTGTTTTCATGAGGATAGAGCGTAGCACTAGCAGGTATTATTTAATTTTGCAATAACTGCAAATACAGAGCCGATGTTAAATTGCCATTGATGAAAAAGGGACCGATAATATGACCGCCTAGAATTCCAACCCAAACATTAAGCTTTTGGGGGTACTGCGTATGGTGCTCCAAAAACCAAGAGGGATTTTCCGATGACCAGTATCTGCAGTTATGTCTGTTTACTTCACCGGTAAGGCAAAAAGTAGCTTCGTGTGAGAAAAGAATATTGTTGACAAATTTTCATTATTATTGCAAATATTTAACATTTCTTCAGAAAATTGTAATCTCCTATCAAAATCATCTTCCGTTAACTCGTGTACAAGGTGTACCTTATAAGGTTTATACTTTTCACTTTTTAAAAACAACACGATCGATGACTGTGAAATATTGAAATTGCCCGCCTATTGATTGGTTGATAAATGGGGATATTCAGATACAGCCAATAAAATATCCAGTTTGTTACCATCGCTTTTTGCTGTTCTAGGTCTACCACTCCTTGGCAAATCTTTAACGCTACCCGTTTGTTCAAAGCGTCTTAAAGTTTTACAAACAACGGATTTAGAAATTGGATTTCTATTTGGATGCGTATCAATAAATAAATTACTAACGTCTTGTAAACTTCTGCGTCCATCTCCATAACCCAACATCATAAGTATTTCAATTCGTTCATGTTCACTTAAACTCGTCATTGTTAATATTAACAGCAACAAATTGCACAAATGAATTATTTCTGTCAAAGATTTGAGATACCCAATAACCACTGATAAAATTATGTCGCTCAAGTTTGTTTATCGCTACGCTTCTCTCTATCTGCGATGTACCGAACATCTGTTAAACACATGAACTTTTTCTTATAAAAAAGTTATTAAAATGAATTTTAAAAAAACAAAAAAAATTTTGTAAAGAGAAAGAATCTCTATCGAGAGTAAAATTTACTAGTTCCCATTTAAAAAAAATGCGCGGACAGGCGTAACTAAAATACAATTGAAGAAAAAAAATTCAAATATTCTCAAATGTAGATCAAAATATCCTAACAAACTTTTATATTGAACATAAATCCCTAAAATGAATATTAACGACAATAAATCGCCGTCTCCATACTTTTAACTAATCCTGTATATGTAATTTCGAGAGCTAATTTTATTTATTTTTGCTCATGTGCACGATTTAAAACGTAAGGTTGATAAATGTTGCCAAATGTATTCAAATTCTTTCTGAAAACACAGGAAGCATAGTACGCCGTTTTAGTATTAAGACTTTTAACTCCAAATTTGACCTAAAACGTCGTCACGTATAGTTAGTATGCCAATTTATACACATCTTGTATATACAGTAAGTATTCATTCACTTTACTTATATATTAAAAAATAATATTAATTATCATTTAGCTCCAGACATCTGTATAAATAATATTATTTGATAAAACTGAAAATAGAAAATACTTTTCTTTTTAATTGGATCTAACTAAATTAAACTAAGTTTTATGCATATTGTTGTCTATCTATTTTTTTCCTGTTACATTATATCCATCACAGAAGGACAAATTCTAAAGAAAAAATAAATAACAATTTAGGAATATACTGTATCAGATCTTCTGATAATATTTTAGCTGAGCTGCTTCTGTTAGGTGCGGCTCGTGATGATGTATTTGGGGGTGCAAGTACAATGATGCGAGTGCTTCGTGTATTCTCGTGTACTAACTGTAACGTTTTGTTAGTAAAGACCGAAAACACACGAGGCACTCGTATCATTGTACTTGCACTCCCAAATACGTCATCACGAGCCGCGCCTAATAGAAGCAAATCTTGCTCAGCTAAAATATTAACGGTTGACAGAGAGGTTATTAAGTTTCTGTTAGATACAAGTTACATGAAAATAACGTAGACGACACGTGTATGAAACGATCCCATTACCAATTTTGAAATTCCGTTTCATACCGATACCTTTGTCCACCGAAACACAAAAGAAAATCGATTATATGTGTACGTTGTATCGGTTGTTCTTGTTATTGTACCTACAAAATTCCTCCTTGGTCCTCCACTAAACGCTGCTACACAAACGAAAGCTCGCCTTTAAATGACTTTAGAAGCTTCGGTCATATTGATTTGAACGTTGAGCAATTTAGATACTGACCAGATCAAATTTACGCTGTAGTAACGACGATAAAAATTTAATTATATTTTCTTTCACTTTTATAAAGCCATGTCCATTGCATTTGTAGTATCGCTATTTTTTTGTCATTACACAGCCTTGCTCTGACTTTGTAAAATGCATCATTTTCCTGGTTGTATTTCACATAATCAATTTAAAATAATCAAGTATGTATTTTATACAGTGGGCGACGCTTAATGTAATCGGTTTGGGATGGGGTTGCTTTGATAAAAGCAACCAAATAATAATATCCGATAAATATAAACATACAGTGTGTATAAGCCAAATGGAATAAATTCATTATTTCGGTTACTGTACATATTTATAAAAAATCCCGAAACATGTCATATTTAATTTATAAATTAACATTCTTCAACGTGAAAATGCGATCCCTACCTTCAACCCCCTTCGAATGACAGGTACAACCCCCATTTTTTTAAATGGGAAGTATAGGCTTGTGATATATCGTTGTAAAGGTCTCTTTATTCTCTATTCAAAAATGTTATAATTTTCATGTTTGTTGCAACAATTAAGATAGAATAAAATAAAATCATGTTGTTATCGAAATTCGCTACAATATACTCAAAAAATAATATTGAATGCAAAATGTAAAGAAAAATTTAAAACGCCAGAAAAAAATATGAATGTCAATGAAGTAGATGCTCATTTGCGTTTATAAAGATTTAATACATACATCAAAGGCATCATTGCATTACTTACTTCCCGTTTAGGTCTTCATAATAAGAAAGTGAGCAAAAACCATACCAATGTGCTTTTTAGATGGTATCCATTAAAAATACTTTAAAAAGTTTCCGTGGCAACATTAGTTTGTTTAAAACGCCTTAGTAAATTGCTTGATAATTTTAGTTTGAATTTCGTAAAATACAATTCTGGGAAATGGTTAGATTAACGGAAATGCATAAAATAACAGTCATACAAATGATTGGTTACGGAGATAGAACCCGAACACAACAAGAAGTAACCCGCCTATATCATGAGAAATTTCCTGATTTACCGCCTATAGCTCAAGGAACAATAAGTAAGATAGAGAGGCAGTTTCGAGGGTTTGGTCATGTAAGGCAGATAAAAAAACCAGCTGCCAATGCACTGAGTGATGAAATCAAAGTAGATGTGATGCTTGAGTTTATGGAAAACCCACATACATCGAGTAGACATGCATCCACTACATTAAATGATAGCCATACATCGATAGTAAACATATTAAAAGAAAATAAAATGCATCCCTATAAAATGATATCTACTCAGGAGCTTATGGAAGACGATTTTGATAGAAGAACTTATTTTTGTGAGCGAATGATGGACATGCTGGATAACAATATTATCAATTTAGAAGACGTTATGTTTTCTGATGAGTGCACTTTTTCTCTTAGCGGTCATGCTAATCGGCAAAATTGCCGCTACTGGTCTACGGAAAATCCTCACTGGATGAGGGAAGAACACACACAATACCCAGTAAAAGTTAATGTTTGGGCAGGTATTGTTGGAAACCATATCATTGGTCCCTTTTTCATTGAGGGCAATTTGAATGGCGATCGTTATTTGGCACTACTTCAAAATGATGTCATTCCAACTTTGGCAAATTTATATCCTGATCCAGGAAACCCTCAAGTTCCAATGAATACGGTATGGTTTCAGCAGGATGAAGCACCACCACATTACCAACGCAATGTCCGGCAGTACCTCGATGCAATATTTCCCAATCGGTGGATAGGAAGGCGAGGATCGATAGAATGGCCAGCGCGATCACCTGATCTGACCTTACTTGATTTTTTTTATGGGGATATTTGAAGAGCATTGTGTACAAAACTAAACCTTTGGATTTAAATGACATAAGAGAACGAATAACGCTTGCGATTAGGTCGATCACGCCTGATATGTTAAATAATGTTAGAAGACAGTTTTATTTAAGATTAGGATGTTGCCAAGACGTTCATGGTGAACATTTTGAACATCTACTTCATTGACATTCATATTTTTTTTTGGCGTTTTAAATTTTTCTTTACATTTTGCATTAAATTTTATTTTTTGAGTATATTGTAGCGAATTTCGATAACAACATGATTTTATGTTATTTTATCTTAATTGTTGCAACAAACATGAAAATTATAACATTTTTGAATAGAGAATAAAGAGACCTTTACAACGATATATCACAAGCCTATACTTCCCATTTAAAAAAATGGGGGTTGTACATGTCATTCGAAGGGGGTTGAAGGTAGGGATCGCATTTTCACGTTGAAGAATGTTAATTTATAAATTAAATATGACATGTTTCGAGTTTTTTTATAAATATGTACAGTAAGCGAAATAATGAATTTATTCCATTAGGCTTATACACACTGTATATACACATATACAAAAAGGTTTAAGTATATCGATACGTTATGCACGTATTACGCATTTGTTACAAATGAAACAGACATGCAATATACATATCTGTAACTGTACACATGGACAATACACCTCGTATTTTCAGCATTTACTTCTGCTTAAGACACGTGTTTCTGCCATCTATAGGCGTCATCAGTCAAGCTAGTGAAGCAATGAAATACAAATGATCATTTGTATTACATTGCTTCACTAGCTTGACTGATGAGGCTTATAGATGGCAGAAACACGTGTCTTAAGCAGAAGTAAATGCTGAAAATACGAGGTGTTTTGTCCATGTGTACAGTTACAGATATGTATATTGCATGTCTGTTTCATTTGTAATATATACACATATCTATATAAAAGCTTTTACAAGAAGAAATATATAATACAAACTTGTCAAATTTGAACACTAACATAATAAATGTTTATACGTACGTAAATACTAAAAAAAATATTTCAAAGTTGATTGCCGTTCGTTGTTTCTGAGTATTTATTAAACAATCTTCATAGTTATAATGCGCAAAACTTCTAATGCTTGCCTCATTTGCGCATCTGATTGGGGTTTTTCCATTGGAGGATATTCTTCTCATTCATTTTCTTCTATTTCTCCTCTTATTGACTCTCAAGGTAATGATACATGCCGATGTTATAAACATCTGTTACTTTGACAACTATTGCAAATGGCACATAAAAATCACTAATTTTGCAGAACTATCTACTAAGAATGGCCCTCGATGTTTTGAGATTCGGTCGAAGCAAAACTCTCCAGCGCGATGTTAACCTGTATGTTTTCCCTGTTATGTGAAGTAATTCTTTTTGTAATGCAATTACAATTATTGAAACACTCCATTATCAAGTAAAAAGCAATAGCTATTATCAGGAAAAATAAAACAAATTTTAATGAATTTCACATTTTAATTGACACTGCAACGATCGTTTCGCTCCAACTTGAGCTTCATCAGACATATAACTCTATTTTATCCTGATAATAGTTATAATGGAATTTCATCAAGTAAAGGCTGAAACAATTATATATTATATAAAAAGCAATAGCTTCTAAACAATTACATATACCCATATTACATCACTAGTATATGCCTAAGTGCAAGCTCAATAAATTTAATGCTACTCTTAATATCCTAGTGAACAACCTTTCTTTGTAATATTATAAGATGCTAAAAATACGAGGTGTTTGTCCATGTTTACAGTGACGGATATGTATTTTGCATATCTGTTTCATTATATAATCTCTTGAAATACTTTTCAAATTATTAATAGCCACATCTAATGTCGTTAAACTATCATTTAATTTAAGATTTCGATTTTCAAAATAAGTAATTAGTTTTGGCAAATCTCTGAAAAAAATACAACTGATTTTTTAAATGTGAGTTCCTTGCACTTAGAAATACTCCGAGCATCGTCCTTTAAACATGCAACGAAATTTTGTAAACTATCGAAATTCTCTGCATAAAAACTAGTAGCTTCCAACCATGTCCGCCATCTAGTTATTACTGGAGAGGGAGACAGTCATAGAGATGGCAGTTTTGCCTGTAAAGAGCTACTCTCAATGGTGCTTTTCTGAAAATTTTTTTAAAAGTGGATACATGTCTATCAACTTCTGGAAAGGTGTCTCTGATATATTCACAGATTCTGTGGAGAGCATGTGCTACACAAGTAATATGCAGCATATTAGGATATGTTTCCTTTAATAGTCTGCCTGTTTTTAACATATATACAGCACTGTCACTTAAAGATAAAAGTACTTTTCTTTGTACCTGTCGTCCGAATGAAGTATTTTTTGAATATTTTCGTTAATGGTTTTAGCAACTGTTTCCGCATTAATTGTATTAAAACTTCTGTTGTTATTACATATGCGTTATATGGAATAGTTTGATGTAGTACACCAGCTACAACATTTACCACACAGCGTCCTAATATATCGACAGTTTCGTCGGCACTTCTCCAGAGGTACTGATTTGAGGGATGGCTTCTAATGCGTTCTACTGCTTTCGTGTAGCACTTAGAAAGATAATTTTGTGTAATGTGGATTCATCAGGAACATTTCGACCAGTATATTTTTGGAGAAATATTTTTAAACTGGAATTGTTAAGATTATTTAATGGAATATTAGCCGCCATAAAAGTTTCACAGAATTCTTCGTTAAAATTGTCAGATTCCAACGTTTCCAATTTCTGTGCATGTGTTTGCGATGCTAAGTGACGTTGTACGTGCGATTTCATGGAATTTTTTAACGATATTTTACAGATTTTGCAATAAATTTCGGAATCACTGACAATGGACATACACTCAGAATGACCGTCAATCCAACTCGCCATTGTTTTAAGATGCTGTTCTCGACGTTCTTCCATATCATATCTGAAAAAGTAACTTAAACAATGCTCTTTATCTAAATAAATGAAAACTAAAAATGTATGCGTAAGTTATTGAAACTGAACGAAATTCAATGCACACCTACGTCGATATAATTTGGAGAAGTAGATTCAATCAAACGATATCAAACAGGGTCTATCATAAAAATTACGATGTTATTAACAGTTAAAACTATGAAAACAATAAACTAATTCACAACACTTTATTTATCTTACGAAATATAACCTAAATAGACTAAATTATTAAAATTCCACACGCTTCTATCTACGCCCATGAAAACAGAAGTTTAACTGCAAATATCCAACAAAAAACGACGCAATTCTCGATGAAAACAGATGTGCTAGTCAGATCAATAGTGCATTTAATATCTGCGTGATGTACTTACAGATGTTGTAGACTATTTATATCGTTCGTCGTAATGACGGTCATTTCAACCCGATGTGTCCGGTCTCTACTAATAACATAGAACACGATCTTTGAGAATAAGTTCTTGATAAATAGTCTAGGTAGGTACACATGCTCGTGTAAGCAATTAAAATTAAAATTAAAGACCCATATATTTTTAAATACACAGAAATACATAGCCGACTCAATTGAAAATATTAAAAATATTAATGTTAAATATATTAATATAAACTTGTTGCAGAAAGAAAAATATTAGATGAAAACAACAGAGGCCTTTAGGATAAAATAGAGTTAGACGTTTGTAGACAGATGTAGACGTGTCTGAAAATAGAAGATAAGCAGCCCAATAATATGATGCTTCAATTATTCCCTTTTTTGTTGCCGTAAAGGACAACAAAAAAGCGCTATAAAAAACTACACTACAAAACTTTATTTCGTTAAATAAAATTTGGGAAGTTTGTTCAAGTTAATAGTACTTATCGCCTGTTGCTTGTATTCAATAAATGATGTATCTATTCACAGAGCTCTGAAATATTTCAATATTTCGGTAACTTATTTTCCTTTTTTATTAACGTATCTGTGTCTGTAATAACATTACAAGATTATATTATTTAAGGTGAGATGTCAGTGTATAATACCTTATTTACGAGACGTACGACTTTAAGATATTAATGCTATAATAGGGAAAATTATACCAGAGGGTTTGCTATATACGCGTAATTGATCAATATGTTCAACAAGTGTCAATTATTAGTATCCAACAATTAATAGCTAATCTCGATGATTTATTAATTTTCAGGAATATAATCCTGTTGTATGTTATAAATACTTCTATTGAGATTACTTATCATTGTGAATACTGCAATTGTTAAATACTTTTACTGTAACACTAGAAGATTCGTGGGCATTAATAGATATTCCAGGCAGATTCTGGGAACACACTATATTTTGTTTGAATCCCTGCTGATTCACATTAACTAATAAATCACTGTCCATTGAATTAGAAGCCTTCTCTGTGATTTTAGTAGACGTGTTAGGTGCAGTGATAGATAGTATTTCAGTAACGTCTAATTTTTTCTTGATGGAATTATCAATGTAACCTTCAGCCACAGCGGAAGATTTCCATCCTCCATGGCGCTTAATTGTAATTAAATCTCCTCCACTATTAGCCAAATGTGTTACACTGGATCGTCTAAAGCAATATCCAGTGAAGAGTTCAGGATTAGGTAATTTCAAGTAAGTAGCAATACTTTTTGGTACTTTTCCTATTATATTAATACCTATTGGAATAGTTACACACAAGACATTTCTATATTGCAGGAAAAAACGCCTATGTGTAACATGACTGGGACGAAGATGATAATTTTTTTTCATCAAATCAATCCATAACCTTTGAATTATAATAAATTATCTAGGAACATAAGTTTTAGTTTTTAGCACATCAACCATTATGACATCATAACTGTATATCATCTATAATCATGTTTGTTATTTCTTCACGACGGCAAGTCCATTATAAGAATGACCTAACATAATTTTAATATGACTATTATAACAAAATAATGTACAAAATTAGTAAAATACTACTATAATTATGTTTTTATTACTTACTTTCATTGCTAAATATGTTTTATCATCGGCTTCTATTATAAATCGGTTAATGTGCTCTATTTCTAAAATCTTCCATTTCTTAGGCTCATAGCCTTCAGACAATCTTTTAAAAATGCTATTAGTTTAGAAAATTTTGAGATATCTGTAGTTTTATAAATATTCAAACATTTTAACATCGAGAAAATTGATGAAGAAGTGCGAAAAGAGATATTTAGTAGTTACTGGGATGCGTCAAAAAATTGGGATGTAAAGAGGCAATACATACTATACAATGTCACTAGTAAACCTCCAAAACGAGAACGCCCTAAAGATTATAGCAGAAATGGCCAAAGAAAGCAAACCATTTTCTATTATTTTAATATAAACCATACGAGAATAGAAGTCTGCAAAGTGTTTTTTCTGAACACATTAGGAATTTCAGAAACTGTAGTAAGGACGGCTCTGAAAAAGGGAAACGTAGGCGGTTTTGTTGCTAGCGATATGAGAGGTCGGCATATACCTCCAAACAAACTGCAGGGAAGTGCTCTAGACCGAGTTAGAGCCCATATCGTATTATTCCCGGTATATGAAAGTCATTATAGCCGTGGCAAAAGTGCTAAAAGTTACCTGGGAAGTGATCTAAATACCAAGAGACTTTACGAATTGTACAAACAGAAGTGTATAGAAGATGGTATTTCACAAAAAGAAATAGTAAAGCATTGGGCTTATAAGCGTGTCTTTTATCGGGACTTTAATTTAGGATTTAAAAAACCTTCGAACGACACCTGTGATGTTTGCGATAGATTTGTCCTGGAACTAAAAAATGAGTTTTTGGACGATAACCATAAACAAGAAATCCAACGCGATTACGATGCGCATCTTAAGGAGGCCGAAAGACGCTACCAAGAAAAAAATCATGACAAAGAAAAATCTAGAAGCATGGAAAAAACTAAGGTCATAATGCTGGATCTACAATAATGCTTGCCTACTCCGTACCTCTCAAACTGCAAAAGTTTCTACTTGCTCAAATTATGGACCTATAATCTGACAATATATGATGCTACAGAAAGAAAAACCTACTGTGTAACTTGGGACGAATCAAAAGCTGGAAGGGGCGGAAATGAAGTTGCTTCAGGATTATTGAAATGGGCCGAAAACGTCATTGCTAGAAGTGAAATCGAAACTTTAATAATATGGTCGGACAATTGTCAGAGCCAAAACCGAAACATAATGGTGCTAATATTATTTTTGGCTATTAAATGTATGTTCTTCTCTGAAAATTGTTGCTCATAAATTTCTATTACGTGGTCATACTCATATGGAGGCCGACCATGTCCATGCTTTAATTGAAAGAGCAGTAAAGCATCAGCCAACAATGGAAATTGTAAGTCCTTGGGACTGGGAGCAGCTTATCCGTGCTTCTGGTGCAACAGTTTTTAGTATGGAAGCAGAACATTTAAAAACTTTTTCAGTTTTGTACAATTCTCCAGGTGCGCCTTTTAAAAACAAGAAACAACACACCAAAATAGGACAGTTTCTAATATCAACAGCTGTTTGGCTCGAGGCACGTGCTGGATCACCTTCGATTATTTACTATAAAACAAAACTCAAAGAACAAACTTTTAAAACTGTAAATTTTAGCAGTTCTGTTAGACATCCTTTAATACTTCCTGATAACTTACCTGCTGTACGAAATAGTCCAAAAGGGATTAGCAAGAAGAAAAAGGACCACTTGATAACGCTTCTTCAATGGGTTCCACAAACATTTCATAATTATTATGAAAATATGCCTATAGCATCAAATGTAGGTGATGATGAATAAACGTTGTGTTAATTTTCTTTTGTAGAACTATTTGGATATTGTTTGCAGTTAAAAATAAATATATATTTTTTAATAATAAAATAGTAAATTTATTTTCACCTGTTATTTGGTGATGAGGTAAACAGTTGTAAGTCCACGAAATCATGCTACATTTATGAGTTGCGTATATATTACAAATTACATCGTGTCATGCAGATCGTACTTGTACAAAGTTGAAGACTACAATCTTCTACTAATTTCTGTTTTTTTTTAAATTCTCCTTTACATGTGGAATAAAACTTCTTTCGTAATTTTCTCGAGATTTCTTAAAATGGATATACGACAGTTTACCTCTGTGCTACTGATGTATAGTTATTATTAATAACTATTTACTTTCGCAATGAGATCTACTTAACTTATTATTATACCAATTAATAATTAAGTGCTTCGCTAGATTTTCGACACTAAAATTTTGTCTTCGATCGCTTAAAATATTTTTATATGTTGACTTTCGACTTCAACTGAAGTAATAGGTCCATATTTTAATGACGCCAGATGTTCGGGGTCTAAATGTAAATTATTGTCTTTAACAGTCGAACTTAATGATAATGATAGAATCTTTGATATTTCTGTTAACTTTTGAAAACCATCATTCTTTGTTGTAGGTAATATTATAAAACTGATCTAGTATAACTTTACCAGTTCGACCAGGAACATTTTTCAATAAATTTTCATAATGTTCTACGAGGGCTCGTTTTTATATTCCCGGACCAGACATTCTTCAATTTTAATATAATTTTTCATTATAGTGTTTTATTATCATACATCATACATAGCACTTATAAAATTCTTGACAAAACAAGGAAAAATCTCCAAAAATTATTCGTGAAGAAATGTTTGCTGTATACGGGGATGATTGTCCTTCAATGTCGACTATTTTAGAATGGTCAAAATTGTTTAAACATGGCCCAGAATCACTGGATGGTGATCCCTATTCAGGTCGGCCTGTTGATATGATCACCTCCGATATTATAGAAACCTGCTGGAAAGAGTGGAAGTCAAATATGAACATTAATTGCCGATGTTTTATTGGTTTTATGTACGCTTAACTCTAATTTATTCATATTGAACTATTCCATCAGGCTACCGGCCGTGGATGAATGATTTCGCATCATTTACTGCATACATATTCAGATACACGTAATCAAGAAACAGAGCAATATCATACAACATACATCTTAAAAAGAATTGGCCCAAAAACAGATCTTTTGCGGGACTCCATGTAAAATCGGTACCCATCTGGATCTCACTTTTAACACACTTTATACGATCCTATAAATATCAAGAATACCATTCAACAGTATTTACCCTGATTTCATGCCGCATAAGTTTACCAAGGGGTATGTTAAGTTGCATAAAATCGAATACTTTTTGTAAATCACAAAGAATTCCCACAGGTGTTTTCCGTCCTTCCGTGCGTTTCAATATTTCATTGTAAAATTCCATTAGAGCAGCCACAGTTGACCTTCCCTTCCTATAAACGTGTAATGATTTTGTAACTACTTCGTGTTCCGTTAAGAAATCCTCAATTTGTGTTAGCATACATTACTGTAATGCTTATACAGGGCCAGGCAAATGTTTGGGAACACCAAATTTCTGGCTAAATTATGTGTTCTACTAAAAAATAACCATAATAGAAGTTTTTGTAGTATTTTTATTCTACTCTATCACATACCTTGCTTTTCTACAAATTTCACTTGTTTCGAGATATGACGTTATCGTTATATATTTTAACATTATTGGATAGACACATTTTCAAGAATTACAAAGATATACGGTTTATATCTTATAACATATTGGAAAAGGTTAGAAACAAGAAAATATTGAAAACAAGACAATTCATAATAAATGTTTAAACTGATGACTAGAGCTGAGGATGTTTGCGGTATAACCATGGTTATACCGCAAACATCCTCAGCTCTACTGATGACCTTCTGCAGCCTGAGAGTATCCTAGTATCAACGAAGGACATTAATGACTTCTGAATCATGTCTTGTGCCATCTCTTGAAAGGCCATTCTAATTCGATCTTCCAACTCTTCGAGCGATTGAGGTTTAGTCTTATAGACATTAGGTTTCAAATGCCCCCAAACGAAAAAGTCTAAAGGACTTAAATCGGGCGATCGCGGAAGCCATTCAATATATTCTCTTCGATCTATCCGACGCTGTGAAAATACTTAATTTATGTATGTACGCACGTCAATTCCATAATGCGGCGGGGCGTCATCTTTCTGATACCAGATGACATCTGAGAACAGTGCAGGATTTATGGGGTTTGGAAATAAATGAATTAATGCTGGAACAATTTCTTCGCGCAATAATTGTAAATAACGAATAGGGTCCAAATTTTTCCTAAAAATGAAAGGTTCGATTATGTATCCTCCGATTAAACCTGCCCATATGTTTAGTTGTTGAGGATATTGTGTGTATTCCATCCAACGAGAATTACGGCGACAGTTATGTCGATTTATATGTCCATGTAGAAAAAATGACGCTTCGTAGAAGAATAAAATGTTATTGATAAAATTATCATTACGATTAATCATATTCATCATTCTTCACAAAACTGCACCCTTGTATCTTCATTTAGTTCTTGTACTAAATGTACTTTATACGTAAGGAACTTATTTTTGGACAATATCCTCTTTACCGATATCTCGCTAATATTGTGATATAAGGACAGTTTTAATAGTGATGTTTTTGATTCTTTTTGAAGACTAATAAGAACGTCCGCTGAATTATCATTATTTGTAGCAGTTCTACGTCGACCGGTTTTTGGAAAATTTTTAACACTTCCCGTTACATTAAACTTTCGCAACATCCTTGACACTGTTGATTTTGAAATACTTCTTTCAAGGAATGTGGTACTAAAAATAATGCATGCACCTTGTAGAGATCTCTGCCTGTCTCCAAAACCAACCATCATTAACAAAGTAATTCTTTCACGTTCTGTTAGTTCACCCGTAATGAACATGTATTTTTGTTGAATGGAAACTACGAGTATGTCACTATTAAGTATGACTGTCAATGATACTAAATATGTAATCCCAATACTTTTATTTTTGTTTAAAAGGTTTGCATGGCAACATAAAAATACGAATATCAAATGTATTTGACAAAAAGATGTTTATAGCCAACGTATTTTTTTTAATATTTCAATTCACACACCAAGCAAACCGTATGTCATTGTAATTCTTGAAAATGTGTCTATCCAAAAATGTTAAAATATATAGGCTGATCCATTAAAAAAAAACCACCAATGGCGCCATATTTCGAAACAAGTGTAAGTTGTAGAAAATCAAAAGTATGTGATAGAGTAGATACTACAAAAATATTCTCATCAAGGTTATTTTTTAATAGAACACATAATTTTGCCAGAAATCTGGTGTTCCCACACATTTGCCTGACTCTGTTTAATAAAAATGGTAGGTATTAACGCTACAGGACGATCATTTTTAGAATTATACGGGTCTCCTCTTTTATAAATTGACGCAATGACTGATTTTGTTGAGAATGTCTTGTACAAAGAAATTTACATTGCTGTGAAATATGCGTTTTCATATTCAAAATGCGTTTTCCTTGACGATAATATACACAAGTTGTATAATAACAAATAAATGTTGTCTTTCATGCAGAATATATGTACATACACATGAGCTACCGAAAGCATATACGGAGGTAAAACAAACAAGCTTATAGTTCAAGCAAAATGCCAAGGTGTCTTAACTCTATATTGTTTACACAGATGTTCATATGTGAATATTCTCTTCAACGAAGTCATCTTTTACGGATTATTTTCTATCTAAACGTTTTTGAGTATAATTGTAAACATTTGCTATATAAATAAAAAAAAAAAACATAATATACTATATTAGAGAACTAGTGTCATAAGACGATGTTGTACGAGGCCAAGTTTGGAAAACGAGCCGAAGGCGAGTTTTCCAAAGGACGGGACAACAAAACGTCTTATGAAACGAGTTTTCTATACTATTTTTTCTATTTCGCATTTCCATAACTTTTAAAATTTGTATTTTTCATAGTATGCAATTTGTATAAAATAAGTGACATTTACTTTTTTGAAATGTAAACGTTGGTCAAACTGACATTCCCTATTTTTAAATAGCGAATGTCATATAAAATTTAAAGTCTTCTGCCGCATACTGTTAAATAGAATCAACGACTCTCTTGACTATACCATCAGAAAAGAACAAAACGGATTCCGACGTGGACGCTCCTGTGTAGACAACATTAACACAATTAGAATGATAATAGAAGAATCACTCGAATACGAATCACCACTCCAGTTGTTATTTATAGACTACGAACGACCATTTGACTCGGTAAATCGGGAAAATATATGGATAGCACTCAAGAATAAAGGTCTTTCTCAAAAAATAATCCAACTGATTAGGGAAGGATACACAGGATATCAATGTCGAGTACTCCATGAGGGAGAGCTGTCACAACCTTTCGTCGCTAGTACGGGTGTTAAACAGGGCTGCATACTCTCACCACTGCTTTTTTTGATAATGTTGGATACGGTACTCTACGCAACAACAAATAACAAGAAGAGAGGAATACGATGGGGGCTGACGGAAGTTTTGGAGGACATCGAATACGCAGATGATGTATGCCTTTTTTCATCGAACATTAGGAACATGCAGAGTAAAACTAATGACCTTGTTGCGGAATCAAAAAAGAATGGCCTTAGCATAAATAAAAATAAAACTAAAATGTTGAAAATTAACACCAAAGATACAACAAACATAGAAGTCGAAGGCACACAGATAGAAGTAGTGGAGGAATTCACTTACCTTGGCAGTGTTGTCTCGAGCAATGGAGGAACATTATCTGATATACAGCGAAGAATAGACAAGGCACGGAAAGTTTTTGCAAGTATGAGAAAAATATGGCGCTCTAAAAGTTTGTGCTTATCATCAAAAATCAAAGTGTACAACTCAACAGTGAAACCAGTTCTCCTCTATGGCTCAGAGACCTGGATGGTTACCCCAACAATCAAGAGAAAACCCCAGTCTTTTATAAACAGATGCCTTAGAAATATACTAGGAATATGGTGGCCGGAAAGAATATCAAATGCTGAACTATGGCATAGAACAGAACAAAACGACATAAATGAAGACATTAAGAGAAGGAAATATAAATGGCTTGGTCATACATTAAGAAAGCCAGTTGATACACAAGCTCACACAGTCTTACTTTGGAAGCCACAAGGAAAGAGAGCGAGAGGCAGACCACGCACCACCTGGAGGAGAACAGTTATGGAAGAGACTAACAAGTCCATCCCACAACTGAGGAGCATTGCCCAGGACCGAATAAAATGGAAAAAATACATAGAGATATTATAAGTGCACATACTTGCTATACGAGTATGTAATGTATAATTACCCTACGTCCCGAAAGGGAATAATGGGTTTAATAATAATAATAATAATATAAAATTTATTATTATTCTAATTCAAACAGAAACTATAAAGAAATGATCGATAATTCTAATTACCTAAGCGGGACCCCACAGAATCTCCGTGAAATAGCAGAAAATACATCTGGAAATTTATTGCCAGAAAAATCTCGTGTAGTATATGAAAAAAATTATCAGCAATTTGAATCTTGGTGTATTGAAAATGAAGTTCACATACTATCAGAAAATGTTTTATTGGCATATTTTAAGCTGCAAAGTGAAATAAAAAAACCCTCGACACTATGGGCATTATATTCTATGTTGCGTTCTTGTTTAAATATCTATAAGAACTTAGATATATCAAAATATTCTAAACTACAAGCATTCTTAAAACGTTGTGGACAAGGATATCAGCCAAAGAAATCTAAAATATAAGATATGGAACAAAGTGATCATTTTAGAGAAAATGCTGATGATAAATTGTACCTTGCAATAAAGGTATTTCTGTTTCTCTATTAAAACACAATTTGTATAGCATTTTCATTTTAGGTTGCATTATTAATAGGTTATGCTGGAGCTTGTAGACGAGATGAATTAGTAAATATGTCAATCAATGATATTGAATATAAGGATGATTTCATTGTTTTTTCGATATTTAAACAAAAAATTATTTACCTAGAAGTTTTGCAATCGTAACCCCTATGGATTGATTTAATAAAAAAATATATAAGTTTAAGACCAAAGAACACAACCATTGAACGTTTCTTTCTTACCTATCGCAATGGATATTGTATATCATGTCCAATTGGAATTCATACAATAGGCAAGATGCCTAAACTTATTGCGGTCTTTCTTAAATTACCAAATCCTGAATTATTTAGTGCACCCTTTTAGACATTCCAGTGCGTCTCATATAGCAAATAAGGGTGGTGATTTGATTACAATTAAGCAACATGGAGGATGGAAATCGTCAGCTATAGCTGAGGGTTATATTGATACATCCATGAAAAGAAAAATTGAGGTTGCTCAAATGTTCTCGTCTGAACAAAATACATCAAGTGGGTGTTCAAGCGTTTCACAGCCACAATCTTCAAATAAAAAATCTAAAGTTATTGTTGAAACTAATACTACAAGGAAAACGTTAGTTTGCAATCAAAACCTACCTGGCATTAGTATAAATGCTTATGATTCATCGCAAGTTAATGTACATGTTTATACTAATTACAATAACTAAAATAAAATACATTAACATAATTATATTTTTATATTGAGCTTTGTGCTTCATTATTGCCTGTTTAAGTACTAAAATATAATAATAAATAGTCGTTATTCTACATTCATGTATTATCTTTTGTATTCTGGTAGGTACATAACCTATATTAAGCAGTATGTCAAATATTATTCCAAATTGAACAGGAAACCAACACTGAATAATGAAAGGTTGCGTCTCGAAATAAGGTTCATTTCGAGCCGCGAATGCGTATCAAAATGAGATCATTGTGTGTGCGAAATAGAAAAAATTATTGCTGTTGTATTCCTAACAAAATATACTGATTTTCAAAAAAATCCAGGAGTCGATCAATTGTAATGAAGTTGTTTATACTACTTTGTTTTGTCTCTGACAAGAAATGATAACAATATGGACAAAAAAAACTTAGCAGGAGTACAATTTTTTATTTTGTTTTACCAAAAAATTATGTTTTTAAATTTTCTTTCCTTCAGATTGAAGCAATATTTCGTAACGATTTGTTCTCAATTTATTAATCCATTAAGTCATTATGCCTAAACACCGTTTACGGAACAATTACAATAATTTATGTGAATTCGCATTGTTGGTATGCTGGAAGCTGGTTCTTCAATAAGACAAATTTCTGACGCAGTATGTGTTACAGTGTTACAGTGTTGGTTCAGGTGCCCTCAAGAAGGAATCCATAACCGTCGTCATGGATCCGGACGACCTCGAGCAACTACAGCGCGGGAAGATCGTTATCTGAGAATTGTAGCCAGTGTTTCCACAACTCTGTCGATTTGAAATGCTTAGTTGGGAATTTTATAACAAATAGTTTCTATAGAAACGATATATCGCAGAATACGTGCGTTTGGACTTCGTCACACCTCGACATTATGCTGCTCGGATTGAGTAGTGTAACACCAGATCAAATTGGGATAGTGAATGGAATCCGACGAGTCTCGATTGTGTCTGTGGGCCCACAATGCTCGCAGAAGAGTAAGACGATTTCGTGGAAAACGTAGAAATTTAGAATTTGCTGTGGAACAGCATACGACGCTTACACCGGGAACGATGGTATGGGGTGCGATAACATACGGTAGCAAGTTTTTATTGACAGAAATTTGAATGCAAATGATTACGTACGAAACGTACTGTAGCCTATTGCACTGTCACTCCGACGAGGGTTAATTCAACCCCTTTTCCAACAAGACAACGGACGTCCTCATATAACGAGGTTTACGACAAGGTTAAACAAGAAAATAACGTGACCCTGCTGCCGTGGCCTTTTTACTTCTTAGACTTGTCACGAATCAAACATGTGTGGGATATCATCGGTAATCGATTGGATAATTTACCCCAACCACCAAATATAGTAAAATCATTTTCGGATGAGACTGGCGCAGAAACACATTTTAGTAATTAGAAAGAGAGCCACCTCATAAATGAGAGAAACAGCTAGTAGTATAAATCCGTGTACTATACGAGCCACAAACGTTTATCGATTATTTGTCAGTCGGTACCAGGCATTTGATCGGTGTGTTTCGTAGTGGTGTTGTACGTACATTGAGAGTTTTCCTATTTGTAATATTATTGTTGTGTTTTATCTATTAATTAATTTTTTTTCAAAGCTATTAAAGAGTAAGAATGCATCCTCTTGTAAGTAGAAATATACTTATCATAAAATTTCTGAAAATTTAGTTGTATTTATTTACACAGGGTAAAATGTCTGATATGGCAACAAACTCTGTCCTGGAGGAAGTGAGCCCTTGTTCGAAAAAGAGAAAAGTTATTCTTGAACAATCTCGTGAAATAATTTTTAATGTATATAACTATTTTAAAAAACAAGGTGTGACAGGTAAATATATTTACAAATTAGGTGGATACATAATATTTAACCTGTAATAATATTACTTTTTTTAAATCAAATTCAAAATTATAATTTATGTTGTTCATCATTTATAGGTCAGCTGCTAGATACAGTTGCGAAAGCAACAGGTATTTCTAGGAGCACTGTAGGTCGAATAATTAAAGAAGGTCATGCAGTTGAAACAAGAAAACTAAATTCATTCTTATCGACGAAAATAAAACCACCAAAACCATCACCAAAATCTACTATCGATAACTGTGGGGAAGAAATTATTCGCAGAATTATACATAATTTTCATGTGACTGAAAAGTGAAGACCCACAATAAAAGCCGTTTATAATCAAATTCACGATGATGAAGGAATCGGTTTTGCAGGAGGGCCATCATCTTTTAGGAAATTATTGCTGCGAATAGGATTCAGGTACCTTTTTTATTATTTTTAGTAATATCACTCTAAACTTTTTATTTGCTAGATGGAAAAAAACTACTGATAACCGTAAGATTTTAATGGAGCGGTTTGACATAAGAGAGCTGAGGTGTTCTTACATCCGCAAAATAACAAATTATCGTACCCAAGGACGTCCAATAATATATACAGGTATAAAAAGCATTTAGAAAATCTATTTAGTACATATTTTAAGTACATAAGTAATTTTTAGATGAAACTTACATACATGCAGGGCAAACATCTCCTTTTGGATGGGTCGATCAATCTAATGAAGGATTAAAGTGTCCAATTTCAAAAGGGAAGCGTTTAATAATTGTTCATGCTGGTTCTGCAGAGGGTTTTGTTAATGATGCGTTATTAATTTTCAAATCAGGTCAAAAAAGTGGCGACTACCATGACGAAATGAACTTCATAAATTATAAAAAATGGTTAGAAACATCTTTAATTCCTAATTTGCCTGATAATTCTGTGATTGTTGCGGATAATGCCAGCTACCATAATGTTATGTCATATAAACATCCAACATCAGCCAGTAGAAAGTGTGATATGATACAGTGGCTAAACGAAAGGGGCATAACTTACGATGCAAATTGTACTAAACCGGAGATGTACAATTTAGTAAAACTTCACAAGCCAAAACATATACAGTACAGCATAGATGGTATATTTGCAAAGAAAGGCCACACCGTCCTGAGATTGCCACCATACCACCCAGAACTAAACCCGATTGAAAAAATCTGAGGCATTGTAAAGAATCGGGTTGCATCAAGAAATGTTACATTTCATATAAATGATGTTGAAAATTTGGCGAGAGAAGAATTTTTAAACATCAAGGTAGAGGAATGGTCAGAAACTTGTCGACATGTAGAAGGTGTAGAAAAAGATTACATTATGAAGGAGCACATAATGGATGATTTTTGTGAAGAATTTATTATTAATGTCAATAATGACTCTGAAGATAATTTCTACGATTTTTCAAGCGATAAAGACTGAAGATTTTAAATGTTTCAAAATATATTATTTTAATTTTGTCATCAGCGAAAATAAATATTTGATTATACATTATATGTATGTATATTTGTTTTAATAAATACAAACATTTTTCTAGGCACATGCTTGTCTATTTATCTTCTTTTAATGTCTCTAAAGTGATATTTTGGTTAGGAGTAAAATTATAATGAGAAAAAACAAAATTACGGTTAATGAAAACTATATTACAAAATATGGATTAATATAATAATAATTTGTAAATACAAAGACTTAAATGTGAAAGCACTATAAAAAGAAATATTTCATTGTAAAATACAATTTATAAAAAATTTGTTACATAATACCAAATGATTTAATAATTATTTTATTCTTCGCGAAGTAATAAGTTTATTTAAAATCGACAACAAAACATAATTATTATGGTTTAATATAACTAAATATGTATTATTTAAATTTAAAACTGCCGCCTATATTGTCAAGACCGCTCAATGTTTTTAAGGTGTTCAGTATTTTTGTAACGTCATCGCTCGCGCATCTTCAGTCTCATCCGAAAGTAATTTTACTCTAACCTACTTCACCTTCGTCACTGAATTCAAGAAGCCTAGGATGACATTCACCAGGATACTATAAATCATTTAATTTCAAGCACGTCTCGAGAATTATCGAATGTATTAGAAACCGCGCCGGATCCCACTATTATTAAATAAAATTGCTATTTTTTAATATTATAATTTGAAAATGTAATCATTTCTTAAGCTTGATTAAACAAACATTATGTATAAATTTTATTAAAATTGATCAATTCCTACGGGTTCGGATTTTTTTGAAAGTCAGTATATCATAAAATTTATTTTCTTGTACTTAATAAGTTCAACGGTATTAGATAAAAAAGTTTTATTATGAATATCAATACTTCCAGTAGTATATCCATTCTTAATTAAGGTCTTATTATTCTGGGAGCATTCGAATTGCACCACGGATTAATAAAGGATATTTTTCTTACCTAGGCGTCTATAAAACTCTATCCGAACTGTACCACAACCTTTAGCCACCATCTGAACTGTATTGCTACAAAGTAATTTATCGTGGACATGTTTTGACTGTAGGAGATGTTGGCCACTATGGAAATCGTACTTTCTCGTCTGTTAATTTCTCCAATGCAAAGATAAAATGTGGCCACCGTATTTCAAGTAGAAATACTTGAAATGCGGTTAGGATACTTGAGGATTTTCGTAAATTTCATAAATTTAGAATTGCACATATATCTTGGCGAAGATTAGAACGTAAATTTTTTGTATTTAGTCCTTGTTCGGTCCTTGGTTTAGCAAGGCGTTGACTAATTTCTATAAGAAACTCATACCAGTGAACTGATTTCTTCTGCGACTTTATGCAGTTGTAACTATATAAGTAGATAAGCACTTATGGTCTTCATATTCACGATACCAAAACATACACATAACGGCCTTCACGTGGGCTTTTTTTCTAGCACATCTTGCAATCGAGCAAACTGTCCATCTCAGACCTTGTTTCCTTATAATTCTTATTAATTTCAGGTTTACGGGTATCATTTAAGATTTTAGATTCTTCATGCATTGTTGAAAGTAATAGAAATATTTCTTTCTCTTTGGGCATGTATGATATGTTTTATTTTTATCAAAACAAAATATCGAAGTTTTCGTATTTATATTCTTTCCATACGGGAATTTCTTTTTAATTTTTTCCAAGGTTCCTATAACAGTCAAGGTATATGGGTCATCGAACAAGTCATTGGTAAGAGGGTCATAGTCAGATTTTTGTTAGTTCCGTAGACGATTTCTGTAAGTTCCTTAACATAGCAAATGGCTAGTGGCAAACCATTACTTGGTGTTTTTGTTCCTATATAAGCACTTGCATCTATCGTATATGTACTTCAAAGCAGAGTCACACACTATCACAATTTAGATGGCCGTTCTTAGCGTGCTTATTCCGTATATAGTTTGGAGATGGGCATCGTAAGCGAAAATCTAGTTGTTGCTCATCAATCTTAAGATAGAATGATGGTGTATATGATGTTGTGATGACCGTAATTGCATATTTTTATGAACATGTTCCATATTTCTCGTATATTTGCAGAAGGATCAGCCAGTTTTCTCTCTTGGCAGGTTTCCTTTGCACTAAATCTTTATTAAAAAATTAAAACGATCTCTGTAAAACTTGCGGAAATAATGATGTCAAACATATTGCAATGGACTTTTCCCCGAAGAAATAGAAGATAATTTTGAACAATATATTTTATTTATGTACATTTATTTTGCAGGATATTTTTATATATTTTGAAAATTATGTTATTTTAATGTTTGGACCGATTCTGTTGATCACATCTGTATATTTCTGTGACGTAGATAATTGTTATAGTTCGATATGTGGTCACATATTGCACTTCGGTTAAGAGGTTTGAGGGGTGTAACCTTCAGACACACATTGAATATCGGTAGATATAGTTGAGTTTAAAGAAATAGTTAATTAACTATAGTTTTTGAATAAAATCACGTTTTTGTTATTAATTTGGTCGTTTGGTGATTTGATTTCATTACGGTATCATTAACGAGGGTTTTGACTCGTTAATTTTGATTAATTTTATACTTATCTGCCATGTGTGTTTCAAATATAGTTTTTATGATTTTAAAAACGTAAGTAATTTTAAAGATTTAATATTTCAATGCATTGATTGTATTTGATTGATTGTTAGAGTGATATTCATTATAGAGTATATTTAAGCTTGATGTGTTTAATTATTGTTTGAATAGCAAGGAAAATTTTACATTTCTTATGAGGGATTTTTTTCTTTATTCACGAATAAGATATTTTTTTGAAATCAGGTTGGAGGGAAAGTTATATTCATGTTTATGTGCGCATGACCTGGTCTTAGACACGCGTGATAACAGTTTGTAATCTGTTTGACGTTAGTGTTTTGGGATTTAGTAAATAATAGAAATTAAAAGTTTTCCATTCTATTTAATTAGTTTAATTTTGTTCGCGTTTAATTGGAGGGTTCATTGCGAGCGTGTCACTTATCTCGCAATCTTTTTCCCTCCTACTTTTTGTTATTCATGCAATTATATCTTAATATTTGATTAAGATTTTTTTTTCTTTTTTCTTTTTTAATAAATTTTTGTAGAGAAGTGCTTGTTTTAATGCTTATATTTTGTTTCTCTGTCCACGTTCGTAAATGAACCTGAGACTTTAGAGGACTCTATGAAAAGTAATAAACTCTCCTAAAGGCAGCCCGGACACATTGTGGTGCATTGTGGACCATTTTCAACAAATTACTACAGTACACAGCAATATGTTTTACTGATAGATGGTTGTCTTTTTTCACAGAATAAAGTAAGAATTCCGAATAAGGTCTTTAGTTCATATTTTCCAATTTGTGAAAAATTATGATGATTAATTTTATGATTTGAAGCCTGTCTTGTAACTTTTCGTTTGTGTATTGTATAATTATATTTAGGATGTTGTCGGAAAAGAAAAGGAAGAAGTAATCATCAATTACAGTACATTCCTTTGCTGCTCTTCTAGTACCACTCATAAGGTGAATAATATTTCGAGTACGTGTTCTCCTAGAACGCGGAGGTAGTTCAGTTGACCATTTGTGACAGTTTTTGCCTTTAAAGCCCATTTCTTTTGGACAAAATTCTGTTGAGATACAGCTAAAGAAACATTTTCTTCAGATGAACCGTCTTCTCTAAATTTATTTTGGTGTTAGGATAATTAAAAATTCGTGAAAAGTCACACCTATACCGGAACGCACAGATACATTTCGCTCTTATTGGATCTTGTCAATATACGGTATCCTGAACAGATATGACTTTTCACTTCTATACTTCGTGTATATAGTTAATATTTTGAAGTTACTGCAAGTGAGAATTAATGACTATTGAATCTCATTTCTACATGCAAATGTCGCCTAATGTGTCGCGTTAATTTCTACACTTTGACAAACTAAGTTTGTATCAGTATGCAGAACGTACACGTCGCGATGTCACCTTTTACCCGTTGTTACGATAATTAAAAATTCGTGAAAAGTCACACCAATCCTAGAACGCGCAGATGTATTTCGCTCTTACTGGAGCTTATCAATGTACGGTATCCTGGACAGACATGACTTTTCACTCCTATATTTCGTGTATATAGTTAATATTTTGAACTTATTGCAAATGAGAACTAAAGACTATTGAATCTCATTTGTAAATGTCGCCTAATATTTCGTGGTAGTGTCTACAATTTGACAAACTAAGTTTATACCACTATGCAGAACGCACACGTCGCGGCATTACCTTTTCCCGGTTATTAGGATAATTAAAAATTCGTGAAATGTCACACCTATCCTAGAACAGGCGATGTGCGTTCTGCATACGGGTACAAACTTAATTTGTCAAATTGCAGAAATTAACGCGACATATTAGGCGACATTTGCATGTAGAAATGATATTCAATAGTAATTGATTTTCATTAAAAATAAGTTCAAAATATTAACTATATATACACAAAGTATAGAAGTCAAAAGTCATGTCTGTACGGGGATACTATACATTGACAAGCTCCAATAAGAGCGAAGTAGGTAGTAGTAATATGTTTGGGAAGTAGGAAATTGTGTCCTATAGAACTAACACGTTCATCAATTGTTTCTCTATTTTGCAAAAGAACTAAATTATCGTCTTCGTCACTGTTCTCGCTATAATCCTGCGGCTCCAAGATTATCCTCCTCCCAGTCACTACCACACGAAAGACTCTGGTTCACTTTCTTATCCGTCCATAATTGTTTAAATTGCGTTTTGCAATTCATTTTCTGACAATGCTCTTTAAGAAACTCTTTATTTGGAAAATAAATGGAAAAATGATATACTTTTACGAACTAAAAACAATTTATGCAATTACGTTCTGTTTACAGCATGTAATACGGAAACGCGGAATATTTGTAAAATTTACAACGCTTGACCGAAATAACGAACAACGCAACAAAATATACCTGAACTGTAGTGATCAGTGATCACTATTCGTACAAAGGTTAATTAGGAAGGTATTGAGACCGGTCGGCAGATAGGTTAACTGAAAATAGCCAGAAAATAACAACAGTAAACCGAGCGTCGTAAATTTTACGAATGTCCCGTACTCTAAGGTTAAAGTACAGAATCATTTTGAAGTTTAGATTGATTTACACGTGTGTCTAAAGATTTTTACGGAGTGAGAAGAATCACATGTCGAAAATAAAATGTAACGATCCATTTTCCGAATGAGCTATTGTATTTGATTGATACATTCTACGAACGTTTCAATCATACTGTATATGGTGTATCTAAAGTTAAGAATAGAATATTCTTCTTATTCTTTCTTAATTCTTAATTAACCTAATCACCAGGAAGTTCGTTGTCGCGAAAGGGTGTGTTCTGCATACTAGTACAAACTTAGTTTGTCGGATTGTAGTTCGAACGCATTAAATAAGTCGACATTTACATGTAAGAATGTGATTTAATATTCATTAATTCTCACTTGCAGTAAATTCCAAATGTTAATAGAATATTCATTAAAACAGAGCAAAATTATGGTACTCTAATAGTAATTTATAGGCATTACGTGTACTTACTGTCAAATTGTAAAAGAACGGTCCTTATTTATTTGTTATATCACAAACTATTAATAGTGGTTATGTAGGTGTTTCCGTGTCTTCCAATGGATCTTGGTGCTGTTGGTTGACTATAAATGTAATCTTTTTCAATTATAAATTTGTAAATCTAGCAAATCTACATTTTTACTGCTTATATGGTTTCCTTTTAACAATAAATACTTATTCGTGACTGATAACAATCTTTTGTGAAGGAGCGAACTTTTATTTTCAAAATGTTGAATGGGGACAGATAAGAATGAAATATTGAACGTTCTTATAATGACGCTTTCGAATAAGAAAAATATCTGAGCATATTTACCAGGGCGGATTGACGTATTCGCGAGATCGCCTAGAATAAGTCGTGAAATTTAAAAAAAATACATATCACATTTCGACAACCGACACCTTGTCAGTTTATTGTTTGTGTTTGTTAAATTTGTGACAAAGCGTGTTTCGTACAATTGAAACAGACATGTAATATACATATCTGTAACTGTAAACATGGACAATACGAGTACACCTCGTATTTTCAGCATTTACTTCTGCTTAAGATACGTGTTTCTGCCATCTAGGCGTCATCAGTCAAACTAGTGAAGCAATGTATACAAAATAATACAGATCTGTTAAACAACAGATTTGTATCTGTATATACATTACACTGAAATCGCCTACAAGATAAAGCAAGTTTCGTCCTATAAGGTGGCACTATTTAATAAGTGACATCTGACGGACGAAAGAGACTTTGTCGGAAAAAGCGATCTTTCGTTCAACCAGCTATGCTGGTACGGAAAACGAAAAAATACGTATATCGGTGTATAGTCCATTAACAACGAGCCAGATGGCAATAAATATACAAAAAAGTTTTTAAGTCTCTTTCGTCCGTCAGATGTCACTTATTAAATAGTGCCACCTTATAGGACGAAACTTGCTTTATCTTGTAGGCGATTTCAGTGTAATGTATATACAGATACAAATCTGTTGTTTAACAGATCTGTAGTATTTTGTATACATTGCTTCACTAGCTTGACTGATGACGCCTAGATGGCAGAAACACGTGTCTTAAGCAGAAGAAAATGCTGAAAATACGAGGTGTATTGTCCATGCTTACAGTTACAGATATGTATATTACATGTCTGTTGCAATTGTAACAATATGCGTTATACGTGCAGAACGTATTGATATACTTAAAAACTTTTTTGTACATTTACTGCCACCTGGCTCGTTGTTAATGGACTATAGACCGATATACGTATTTTTTCGTTTTCCGTACCAGCATAGCTGGTCGAACGAAAGGTCGCTTTTTCCGACAAAGTCTCTTTCGTCCGTCAGATGTCACTTATTAAATAGTGTCACCTTATAGGACGTAACTTGCTTTATCTTGTAGGCGATTTCAGTGTAATGTACATATATACAGATACAAATCTGTTGTTTAACAGATCTGTATTATTTTGTATACATTGCTTCACTAGCTTGACTGATGACGCCTAGATGGCAGAAGCGCGTGTCTTAAGCACAAGTAAATGCTGAAAATACGAGGTGTATTGTCCATGTTTACAGTTACAGATATGTATATTACATGTCTGTTTCAATTGTAACAATATGCGTTATACGTGTAGAACGTATTGATATACTTAAAAACTTTTTCGTGTTTCGTAGGCAATTTTTTTAATTTTACCCTCCTACTAATTAAATGTAAATAGATAATTTTGAACATCCTGGAGTGATTAAATATCTTTTAAAGAAAGGCATGTCTTTTACCGAAATTCATGATAAAATGCGAGATACAATGGGTACAGGTTGTCGTCCTTCGTATGCAACTGTTCGAAAATGGGAAAATGAATTAAGTATATGAGGAGCAGCTTAGAAGATGATCTTCGCAGTGGACGGCCGAAAACGGCTACAAGTCCAGAAATAGTGGTAAAGTCCATGATTTCTTACGTTGACCGACGATTGAAAGTGTTAGAAATAGCAGGGGCAGTAGTGATTTCAAAGGAACGGGTGGTTTATATTTTGCACGAAGAACTTGATAGGAGAAAGCTTTCGGCAAGGTGGGTGCCGCGTTTACTGACGACGGAACAGAGACGTGTTCGCTGTCAAATATCGATGAATAATTTAGAAATTTTTAAACGCAACACAACAGATTTTTTGCGGGATTTGTTACTTGCGACGAAACATACGTTCATTATTATACACTCGAATCTAAACAACAGTCTAAATGTGAAGAACCAACCCCAAAGAAGCCTATTTCGTAAAAAAAATGAAATTTATTATACAGGGTGTTTCGAAAATAATCTGAAATTTTGTTGTGGGCGATTCATCATTCAATTTTAAGACGAAAATTTCCTATAAACATGTGTGATAAGTTTTGTCGTTAATGATATACAAGCTTTTTATTTTTATTTTTTTGTAATAAACCAGCTCTGACTGTAAGTGAATAATTTTGTGTTTAATGGTTTCTAAAACTAACAAGAAAGAACATGCTTATTGTAACTGGCCGTTGGAATGTTAACAATTACTGTGTCAAACCTAAAACCCAACGCATCATTCTAATTTCGTTGTGGTACTAGTTCTGCATTCGTTTGTGTTCAGTTTAAACTTTTTGACTATGCCTGCGTTTACTAATGCTGAAATGGCTATGCATGAGTATGCATTTTTTGAATGGATTAACCAATAGTAATGCCTTAGAGGCAAAACGTATGTATGCCCAGTGTTATCCAAATAGCCGCTTACTATGTTCTGAACTGTTTACTAAACTGCATCTTCGTTTACAAGAAACTGAAAGTTTTGCAAGATCAAGGGATATTATTGGACGACCTAGAAATGCGAGAACTCCACAACTTTAAGATGAAGTTCTTCAAATTATTGATGGACATCCAGAAACGAGTACCAGAAAAATTGCTCAACAAGTAAATGTTAGTCACAAAAGTGTTTGGAATATTCTAAAAGAAAATTTACTGCATCAATATATTCAACGTGTTCAAGATTTGCTACCTAATGACTATCCGCTCCGTATGCAGTATTGCAGTATTTGCAGTATTGCTCAAGACATAGTATTATGAATTTTCATAACAACCATAAGTGGGCTGATGAAAATCCTCATGCCACAGTTGCAGCACGATTTCAACAAACTTTTTCGGTCAACGTTTGGATTGGTATTATCGACAATTATTTAATAACACCATTTTTCCTTCCTCAACGATTGAACGGTGATACATATCTACATTTTCTAGAAAATGAGCATCCTGTTCGTTTGGAAGATGTACTTCTCATAATTAGAAGGCGTATGTGGTTCATACATGACGGTGCACTTCCACATTTTGCATTAATCGTACGGGAGTTTTTAAATAAGGTTTATTCAAACCGTTGGATAGGACGAGGATCTCCACATCTATGGCCCTCAAGGTCACCTGACCACAATCCTCTAAGAGAAGATCTACGAAATCGCATCATAGAAGGCTGCAATATTATTCGCAACACTCCTGGCTGCTTCGAAAGTATTCGGCAATCCACTAGACGTCAATTGGAAGCCTGTATTTTAGCTAGACCTGCACATTCTGAACATCTCTGAAATGTACTACTGTTATGTTTTATTTGTCACGATGTTATTGCTTCTATTAAAATAATAAAAACATTGAGCACCTATATCCTATTATTAGTATCTTATTAACGACAAAACTTATCACACATGTTTATAGGAACTTTTCGTCTTCAAATTGAATGACTAATCGCCCACAACAAAATTTCAGATTACTTTCGAAACAGCCTGTATTGTATATATGAAAAATACCGTAAAGAGTTCAACTATAACATTTCTAATTTTATAAATATTAAACGCTAATTTTCACATTTAAAACACTATATAAACAGAATTTTAGTGTCCTATTCAAATTGTAAAATTTTCTCTAGATTCTAAGAAACAGCATCTTTTATATTTGAAAATTTATTATTTTATGATATAGACTTACTACCTAGGGTTATTAGTGAACGAATTCAATAGACGTTGCTTAATCTGACCATCTATTGTTAAGCTCACTTCCTAAATGTGTATCAATAAATACTATTACCAAATAATGGAATTTATTCGGAATTATATACTTAAACTCACAACTAATACTTAATTAGTATTGTTATTTTACGATTAGATCAGTTAAAACCCTATTGTAAACCATGGTATTGTTGCCAGAAGGTAAGATTACTACGAACTAATTACATACATATTCTCCCCAATTATGACGTCAACTAATGCAATATCCAACCAATACGCTCTGTACAATTATGTAATAGTTTGTCGAGGTAGTGGCGGATTTTTACCTAATTTCAATACAAAACAGAACAGTCTCATCTTATCAACAGTACAGAACAGTCTTACACTAATATCAAGAGACACCAGTCTCAAGAATAGTATCATGCTTAACATCAAAACACATACAGATTCATCCTAACAAGTTAATTGAACAATATATTAATTAACAGTAAATAATTTAACTTTAAAGCTTCAATATAACAGCTACCAAACAAAATAATTAACGCTTATACGGAAGTTAGGCTCTGTGAGGGGTGGTCAAGACTAAAATTATACAAAGGTAAAGACAGTTTTATCTGCGGGAAAGTTGATGGCATGGGTATTTTGGGATGCAAAAGCAATATTGTTGATATATACTAACGGGTGTTCAGAAACATTCGAAGTCAAAGTAGTCCTTGAAAATATGAAGTCATGTCTGAGATAGATTGATTTTTGACAGACAACAGTTGACATTTAATAATTATTACAAATCAGATACTTAAGTAAAGATATACGATTTTTTGTTCAGAGCCCACTTGACTTCGAATGTTTCTGAACACCCGTTATATTCAAAAGGGCAAGACCGTAAACGGCAAATGTCACGCAAATTTTATAGATCGTTTGAAGACAGCTATTGTTGAAAATCGCCCAGGAATGACTAAGAAGAAAGTACTCTTTCACCATGATAATGCATCTGTACATTCCAGATAGGTTGCTGCAAAAAAGCTTGAAGAATTAAGGTTCGAATCAGTACAGCACCCCCCATATTTACCAGATCTAGTATCATCTGACTTTCATCTACATATTTCCTCAATTAAAAGATTTTCTCGATGGCAAAAAATTTTACACAAATGATGAGCTAACTTCAACAGTAGACGACAAAATGTATCGACTTAAGATGAGATTATGTAGAAAAATAAAGTTTGTTTATTTAAATTATTCCTTTGTTTCTGTACGATCGCGCGAATTAATCAACCACTCTCTCATACTTTGCATTCTTATTTTACTATATTTACTACAATGAAATAAATAAAAACGTACTAATTTTATTTACAGATATGGTTTCTCCGGCAGCGGTGTCAGGGAAATGATTTCTAAATAATCAACACGAGGTATTTGGAGGTTACTTAAAATATTAGGAATGGAGGATTATGTGGTGAGTTTATGATATATTAACAGTAATAATTAACATTGGTGACATCGAATTGTCTGTATTGCTAATTAATTAATGTTTTATTATTTATGTAGACTCATAAAATATTTTTAATATACTTTAATAAATTTAATAACAATGTCTAGATTTTCTTAGGAATTGTATGTTGTATTCACAGCTTAGATAAATTCGATATATTTACTAGGGTAATTTGTCGTGAGAGTGACTTTTCTAAAGTTGGCAACATTTTCGTTATGATGAGTATATTGCTGACTTTAGTCATATTTTAGCAGCCTCCTGACAAAATTCTATCTAAATCTGTCCGACAGATACGTTTCTACAATCACTTATAATAAACTGTTTCTTATTTTTTTGTTAATATAGTGAAAAATGAATTTCGTGTGTTAATTAAACATTACATTTTACGTGGAAAGAAACATTAAAGAAACTGAAGATAAGTTATGTAAATATTAGTGGCGCGTATACCGTAGAAGCTAATAAAACGCAGCTTCCCCTACACGAACCAAGTAAAATAAACTGTATTTTAATAAAATAAATAAATGAAAAGTTTAATATTAAACTTTAATATTATATATTAAATTATTACGTAATATTACTAATCAATGCCCATGTCGATTTCAAATGCTGACCTTAGCGGAGGACGAGGAACTATACGACGTGGCCATATAAATGAACAATCTGGTACGCTATCTATCTATGAGTAGTTTCTTAAGAATCGCGTTTATAAACGGGAGTGTCTAGGAATATTGGCAAATAAAATAAATACACTTTTATTGTAGAATTATGCTTATGTAATTAGTTAGTTATTGATTTATGATATTTATAGACAATACAAATACTGTGGCAACTCAAAAATCTATTATGTAAGCTGTTTTCGTGTGGATTATAAGCATGGAGGGCGGAAGTTTCGGAACCAAATTCGTGCAGAAATTTGTCTGATTGTGAACGTGTTGTATGCAATATAGTGATAAAAAGATTTTCACGTTATAATTTCGAAGAAAACAGACAAATTATTGCTAAAGGTAGGACAACTACAACTTTGATTAATTTAACAAAACAAACTAAATTGTATATAAGGCATTTTCAAAAGGAAAATTACAAAAATTGCGAATGGGTGACTGGTTGTGACAATGTCTTTTTTGTTGGGCTGGCCATGTATTTTATTTTCTAGCGACAAAAATTTGTGAAATAAACATTGGTTTGCTGAGCTAAATAATTTACGCAAATTAATAAAAAGACATGGATTGAGTCAAACATACATACATATGATAATTAAAGAAAAAACTTTTGGGAAAATTAGAATTCAACATACATTAGACAATGTACATTATATGGCATATTGCCTAAATTTGGTTTTACGACAATCTCTTAATATAATAAAGGAATGCATGATTTTTTTCAAACTTTGAGCGGTTTGGTAGCATTTTTTCTAAATCTTCAAAACAAACTAGTGCTTTAGATCTGGAGGTTCATAAAAGATTACCAGAAATAGCTCCCACTCGATGGAATTACAACGGTAGGTTAGTACAAACTGTATTTTAATATTGACAAACAATTAACTTCTTTCAAAATATTGTGGATAACCAGGAAGGATGGGACAATGAGTCTTGAGTTTGCTCTTGAGAATATTTTAATATGTTAGAAACTGAAATTTCTAATCTTTTGTTACTTATTTTTCCGGGATATTTACATTTTGTGACAACTTATTTGTTGTTTTACAAAATAAAACGAGCGGAATTAATTTTTGTGTAAAAAAATTCAGGAATTCAAATCTATCGTTTTTTTTAAAGAGAACAATTTGATCATTTGTGGACTAAATCTGAGCGTTTAAATATTCAACCGCACAGAAACAGAAAACGCACTGATATTGCCAAAGAACACAGAACCGATGAAAAATCGTTGTTCTTTGAAATAATTTACAATATTTCCACCCATATAGACACCAGATTTAAGAAATTGAACAACCTCAAATTTCTAGAGTTAGCTAATTTTTGCGATAAACCAACAGTTTCTGAAGAGACCTTTCAATCACTTAAACAAAACTATCCATAATATATATACAGCGTTAGTAAAAAGTCCCGGAACGGTCGAATAACTTTGTTATTTGAAATTTATGATTTCTGAAATTTGGTATGGGGGTATAGTTAATATAAATGCAGTGCTGTTTTTTATTTTGCATTCAAAAGTGTTAAAAAAATCTGGCCGTTCCATTTAAAAAAAAAAAGTTGGACGTATTGCCGATTAAACCGGAAGTGAAAAAAATATTAAGTGTATTGCATAAAATGCATTTATATTAACTATACCCCCATACCAAATTTCAGAAATCATAATTTTCAAATAACAAAGTTATTCGACCGTTCCGGGACTTTTTACTAACGCTGTATATATTGACTTTCGTGTATTACGTTGCGATATGAGAGTTTGACCTTCCGTTAAATCATCCCCTTACTAACAACAAATCTTTTTCGCGGAAAGTTACCTTGAAATCAGAACAGAAATCAAAAGTTTCAATTCAAGCTCTGTACTGGTGATGTTTTGAAAATAATGTAAGTATAAACGATAATAGACAAGCTAATAATAATAAACAGAGAGCGAACTCGAGCGATTGATGATTCATAGCCCATAGGTGTCTGCCTTGTATTCGCAATAGGCTTGTTTCTGTAAGCAATCCGTGAGTTTCGAACTATTGATACATGTGGCTAGCTGCATAAGTGCCACATACCTACTTATGCAGTTAATATGTATCTGTCAATGCACAAAAGAGCGAATGTACTAAACGGTTTGGTAATGCTGACAAGCGAATTGCGAACAAAAATAATTTCCAAAAAAAAACTCAAAACTATGTATTTTCTGTGAAACATTGTATTACAAACGGCAGCCGGAGGAATAAGAAATTAATTAATTAAATCAATGTGAATTAATATGGATTCGCTTAAAAGAATAATATATATTGAACAATACACAATTACCTTTTAATTGCGCGGAGATGCAGGGGCACTTGCATCGTGGCCAGCACTTGAACAGTACCGCGGGTAAGATGTGGATCTTACGAGAGTTCTAACGAGAAGATGGCTTATAGTTTTGTATCGAAAGAACACTGGTTTTAAAAACGGTCTGTTTTATGACCCGTCGAAGAGAGGGGTCGACATCTTGAATTCTAATTAATTAAGAAGCGGGACCTGAAGAGGTGTTCTCTCGATGGCATAAATATTATTAAAATATCGCTTGTGACTTAAGCTTTCTAATGATATGAAACACAACATATAAAGGAAGATGTATGTAATTAAATTAAAAGAATTTAAAATGAAATGTAAATAGAAAGAAATTCCACAGTAACGTTAGGGTTGCTGACGGTCAGGTCGAAAACGAAGGGTCTCGGTTAAGAATATAACAAAAGAAATGCTTTCTCTTTGGACACGAATACACAGAAAATGTCTTAAGTTAAAATATTTTAAAACGAGATATTTAAAGAAGAAATATAGATTCAAAATAAATTAAAATATTCTTATATGCGATGCGTAACAATTGAAAGTGTAAAAAATTACTATGAACAACTAAAATTTGTTCAAGGTGTTCCCGTGTTAAGTTAGTTCTTGTAGATGTTAAAACGTCTTTAAAAATAAAAAATGTCCATTCCGCATCACAACTGATGATGGGTGCGTGATTAAAATGTTCCAAAAGTGCACCATACTTTGAATGTATAGATTTTTCAATCGGCTCTGTGCAGAATTGATATAATATATTCAAATCTGGATTTCTGCTAAATATGGCATCAACTTTTTGTCTCAGCTTGTTTCCAAATTCAGAAGGCATACTTTTCATTCGATCGATAATGGTTTCTAAGTTAATTAATTGATCGTATCTGCAAGACACTGGAAATTAGCTTTAATAAAATTTAGCAGGTTTTGTAAATTTTCAATTGGTATCAGGTGTTTACAATTAGAAATGTTTGACGTATCATCTTGAAGATGAAAAACAAAGTTTTTTTAATTCAAGTTCATTCAAGTGTAGTGAAAAGAAAAATGCTGCTTCTAGCCATGTTCCCCACCTAGTTAATATAGGAACTGGGGGTAAACGCAAATTTGTAAGTATTTCTTTAGATAATGTCACTCGCGAAGGTGCTTTGAGAAATATCTTTTTAAATGATAAAACTAATTTGTAAACATTTGGAAAATGACCCCTCATGTATTCACATACTCTGTGTAGTGCATGTGCTACACAGGTAACATGTAGCATATTGGGATAAGATTGCCTTAATAACTTCCTTGCTTTTAACATATAAGCTGCCGCATCAGTGAAAAATAATAGGATCTTGTCTTTATAGTTGTTATCCGATGACAGAATATTATGAATATATTGATCAATTACTTCTGCAACTGTTTCACCATTTACGACTGGCAATATTTTAGTTGCAATTAAGTATGGTTGGTATGATGTTGTTGGATGAAGAATACCAACAACTACATTTAACACATATCGTCCCATTACACCCGTTGTTTAGTCTGCACTTACCCAAAGATAATGACCAGATAGGTTGGTTCGTATTTTTTCAATGGTTCTCAAATAACAATTTGGTAAGTGGTATTTACGTAAAGTAGATTCATCTGGTGTAGGATGATCAGTATATTTTGTAAGAAACCTCTTGAGGACTGGATTGTTAATATTTTTAGATGGGATATTGGCCGCAATGATAGCTTCACACAGTTCTTCGTTAAAAGTGTCAGGTGCAGATGGCTATATGTTATCTTGATGAGTTTTCGAAGAAGCATGTCTGCACATTACACTTTTGCAATATATCACGGTATCATTACGAATATGTAACCAATCTGTATGGCCTCTTACCATGGTTGCCCTACGAGAATTCTCCATAGTTAATGAAAATATAGAGAGATACTAAGAACAGAAAGAAATTTATTAAAAAGAAGAAACGAAAGCTACTCCAAAAATAAGGTAGTAAATTAGAATTAATATTTATAACAAATTAGAGGATAAATGTACAATATAACTATATAAAACGGATTTTTTAAAATACTAAACGTTCTAACCAAATAACACTGAAAGAAACGAAACCCGAAACAACCCCTTATAGAAGATAATAGAAAATATACTATCTCAAGAACAATAAATACATATATGTATATGCATGTACATATAACAGTATGTAAACACGAGAATATACTTTAGAAATTGGCGGATATAATTTTTTAAGTTATTATTTGAACGAAGTTAACGAAATAATATATATATTAGGGTGGGTCACTGATGTATGAGAAAAAATAAAAGTTCTCGAATCATATTCTAATAGCATTTTTTTTTTGTCTTAGTTAAAACAAATAAAAATTGCTAAAAGAAGTTAAAAAAAGTCACGTCTTGAGCCCGCGCCGAAGCTCCTAAGAATTAAGTATTTTTGAAAAAAAAGCCATTTTTTTAATTTTAATATTTTATTTACTATCAATTATTATTAATTAAAACTGAAAATATTTTTAATTAAACTTAAAAAAAAATAAAACTTTGGTTCTTATATAACATAAAACAATAAAATCACAAAATTATATTAGTTATTTTTTGGTCACAAAATCTTGTTTACTGTCAAATCTAGGCATCTCTCGTCTTGATTCAAGTTTCGTCTGTATTAAACCTTCTCTTGATATTTTTATCGCATAGGGTCATGGATGCTTCTGACACTATTTTCACAGTTCGTTCCACCGCCTGAGTATGACATGGCAGCTTAGCAAAAATTAGATTGTCACTTTCTTGACACTCAACTGCCGCATTTATTTCTTCAGTAGTGATGTTTCGAAAAATTGGTGGATCGAAAAACTTTTAATTCCAATTTATAACTTCAAAGTAGTTACTTGCGTCAAAATTGATAGTCGGGACCTCAAACACGCGAAGTTGCTTTCCAGTATGATGAGCTTCGAGCTTCTTGAATTCGTCTGGCTGCCAGTTCTCTCACTGTTTTATTTTAATCCAACAACATCGATAGAAGCAAGTTTTCTGGGTGAGCAAAATAGGCGTTACGTTGAATTACGGGATCTATTACTAGTTTTAACTCTGCAGGAAGGTATCGTGAGTTTGTTACCAATTTCCAAAAATTTTTAGACCCAAGTTTACAAGTTGGATTTGTTTTTATTTCAAACCATACTGGAGCATAAACTTTTACACAATACTCAGCTAATACTTGTAGCTGATATGGCGGGTTTGATGTAGAAATATATAAACGTAAAATTCTATTTGCTTTTGTTAGCCATCGAGTATTGGGATATTTTTCCTGGAGACCTGTTATCTAAGCCATCGTGGCAGTGTCCACTTATAACAGATATAGTTATTTCATACAAATATTTTTGATGTGTACTTAAGCCCTCAAATTGTATTTCCGGAAGCTGGCCTTCAATTCTCTCGTACTTGACTATGGGTAGTTTTTCGCAGTTTTTTAATAAGTTGCCAATAGGACCAGCATGCGAATATGGTCCCTTGGTAACACCATCTAGTTTGATAAATAGATGTTTTAATGACAATTCGTTCAAATGTAGCATGCAAATAATCCATTGCAGTGGGCGCTGATGTCTTTTTTCCAATACTCTTATTACTCCGTTAAATTTCCCAGTGTTAGTGACTGTACCATCACAACCAATTGCCATCAAATTTTCTTTACAAATTTTTTGAGACGAAAGAAGGGCAATAATTGACATTTCAATACTTTTAGAAGTACTTCGATCTGGTGTTGCATAGTCAACATAAACTGAATCTGGCTCCTTAAGAACAAATACATGTTCCTTAATCAATATTTGTCTGTATTTCTTAGCTCCCTTTTTAATAATATTAAACGTCTTATCTTTTCGGCCGTCAAAGTATAAAGCTGGTAGGTCTAGCTGCTTCTGCTTTTGAATATATTCTTTACGTACTTTTTTTTCTTTCCCGTCGTATTTTTGATTTATCAATTGGTTCACTGTCAGGAGATATATCTTGCAATACAGAAGAAGCAATAGCAGCCGCTGCTCTATCGGAAACACCGTAACGGACACAAGTTTTTGACAACATAGGCAAACTAAAAATTTTTTTTGTCTTTTCATTTTTTCCTTCTGCCTTTGACGTGGAAGGTAAATTAAAAGAATCATCACAAGAAGAAATGGAATTACTTACAGATAACTCCAAGTCCTTCTGCTTTGAGTTAATTTTGTCGTGACTTTTATTTACGTTTTTTTCTGTCTTTGGTGCTCGGGCTGCTCTTTTTTGCAATTTAGTTGTAAGAACTCGATCTATTCCTCCAATACGCATCTTTCTCGCCCCCCTTTGGCAACTCAAAAACTCCAGTTCTTCTTTGGGTACCTTATATTGCCTTGGACGGCAACAAAGCTCAATTTGTTTACATTTACAGGAACAAATATCAAACAAAACTCTGCTATGTCGGAGAAAATTTTCTTTCTGATAAACGGATATTTTTTTCAATGACTTTTTGAGATTTTTGCACTTTATATGATAACCGTTTATTAGTTGTATGACTCTTGTATTTGAAACTGTAGGAAGAGACGATTTTCTCCAAACACATTCTACCCTTTGAGCTACAAGTTTTGCAATATCTAAAAACGATGGTTCTTTGGTAGTATTCCTCGTTATTTTTAGTTGCAACCTATTCCACTCATAGCATTTCATAACATCTTCGTAAGTTGGCAAAACGTTATCATTAATATCTTCTACATTTCCGAATATCGGGCAGAAACAACCTTGGCTTCTGGTTTCCATAATAACGATTAGAAGTTAAAACAGTTCAAATAAAAAAATAAACACACAACTTCACTGTCCGAGTAGTAAAACCAAACTGATCTTTTTATTATGTATTATTTTATATATATTCTATCAAAAATATTTCCTGGAAGAAGATATACGTTTCAATGAATGAATTGCTTGTGTGTCTGAATTCTCGAGAACTTGAAAGTCGTTAGGATACAGTAATATGCTTTTCTGCAATACAATGCTATGTTGTTATGTAAAAAAGGGATATGGTCGTTGTATTCAAAATTTAACAAAATTGAAGATTAAAGCGCGGGCTCTTACACTAAAAATAAATTAATAATATTTTACAGGGGTCTAATGCAAACAAAAATACAACATATTTACGCTATTAGAAGTCGATACGAGGAAAAAAAATTTTTGACCCATCCTATAAATATATATATATATATATATATATAGTAAACCTAATCAGTAGGCGATTAAAGGTCTGTATATTACTTCAAAATATATGTATTTAAAAAACTCTACATGTTTCGGCTGTATACGCCTTTTTCAAGAGAATACAAAATATGAATACAGCCGAAACATGTAGAGTTTTTTAAATACATATATTTTGAAGTAATATACAGACCTTTAATCGCCTACTGATTAGGTTTACCATATCATACCAAGGTCACGAAGTTATTATATATATATATATATATATATATATAGTAAACCTAATCAGTAGGCGATTAAAGGTCTGTATATTACTTCAAAATATATGTATTTAAAAAACTCTACATGTTTCGGCTGTATACGCCTTTTTCAAGAGAATACAAAGTATGAATGACAGGATATAAATAATCATTCATACTTTGTATTCTCTTGAAAAAGGCGTATACAGCCGAAACATGTAGAGTTTTTTAAATACATATATTTTGAAGTACTATACAGACCTTTAATCGCCTACTGATTAGGTTTACCATATCATACCAAGGTCACGAAGTTATTATATATATATATATATATATATATATATATATATATATATATATATATATATATGTATATTCCGCCTTATACGTCACTGTTGAATTGAATTTATGAAGGAATAGACACAATGTACTGTTGATAACGACAGAAATAACAAAACCTGCTCGAAGAATGCAATCGAGCACGCAAATCGTGGGGCTGTTATAACATGCATACTATACCTGAGACAGACACAACGTTTTATCGGGGCCATTGGTCATTCAATCGCTTCAGTCCGTTCTCTGATAATAAAAACGTATTTATTATATGTAATGATACGAAAACAACTCGTACTGTATTTGGAAAGGGAAAACTAAAACTTGAAATGAAATGGTAAATTAAATTTGAGAGTTTATAAGCAAAAATGAAGTTAATAAAGTCTGTGATAAACGAGTTAACCTACCACAATAAAATAATTAATTGCTTATATGGCTTAATTAATTAGATAATGCCAAAAAAGAAGCTAATCAACTCCCTGCCGCAGACCTAGCTTTCGATGACTACGTGTAATCAGCTCGGCTTTGTGTGTCCACGATTGTCTCTTCATTTAGAACATGTTTATACGAACTGGGTGGAATAAAACATGTATGATGATCTATTTTTTAGATCTTGTTAAAGCACGTAAATTGTATTTAGGAACTTCTTTCATTCGATCATTACTAATTAAACTTGCTTCAAAAAGCTTTAATTAATATTAGAAATGATAAATAAAAATAGTAGAATTATGTCGGCTTTTCACCTAATGAAGATATTTCTATATGTTCAATAAAAAAACTTAATGTGAACACTGTTTTCAAAACAAATAATAATTTATTCAAATACATTAAAAACAATAAATATAGAATAGATAAAAATATATTACGATATGAAACGAGTATGAGAAAACTTTTTAAGTGAATAAGAATAATAAAAATGGTGGCTTACCGTTTAAGATGGTCGCGGGCGAAGACAACTGATTATTCGAACGACAAGGTTCCGCTAGTTCTATATTAGCTCCGGCAAGTAAGCTCAATCCCTTGAAAGGTTTGTCGTACGAGAGTATCATCAAAAACACAAAAAATCAGCACAATATAAAAAGTGGTCGATGAAAAAAACACATACACGAGAAGTAATTGATAAAGTAAGAGAACTAATGGATGAAACCCCAGGAACTACAATTTGGGTACTATCACAACAAACAACAAATCTTTCATTTGCACTTGCTAGAAAATTTTAAACAAGGATCTACACTTATTTCCTTTCTTGTTATCAAGAAATCTATCCAGTTGTCTATCCCCGAAGATTAGAATTAGATTAGAATCATTTCGACGATTACCTTCTAGACAAAAACTTCTTTTCTAATGAAGCATGGTGTCATCTTAATGAGTATGTTAATTCGCAGAATATGGGAATGAAAAGTCCTAAAAAAAACAATAATTTTTATGTTGAGACTGATGCCTCTCCTCAGAAAATGAGTGTTTGGTGTACCATAAGTATGAGAAGAATTATTGGTACAATTTTTTTTAATCGAATCATAAATGCACAAAGATATCAACAAGAAATTGCGATTCCGTTTGTTAACCAACTTAATGTAAATGAGTTAACACTAAGGCATTTTTAGCAAGACGCAGCAAGAGGACATACAGCACAAAATACAATTAACATATTACGTTAATTTTTTGACAATAGCTTGATTGGACTGAATGTCGATCACGAATTTCCTCCGAGATCTTGCGATTGTTTTTTATGGATTATTTAAAAAATTCAATTTTAACCGTAAAAATTTCAGATCTAACACACCTTGAAGTCCAAATTACACTGAAAATTAATGAAATAAATGAACATCATAATATGTTAACCAGTGTTTTTGAAAACGTAAAACGGAGGTGTGCAAAATATATTGAGCAAGGCGGTGGACAATTGCAGTATACTTTGTAAAATATGTTTATTAATTCTTTAAACTGCATATCTAATTTTCTAGTTAATAAACAGATGTCTATTGTGTTACAATATAAACGTTTTATTTCTTTAAATCGCCAAATGCCCATAACAAATTTATAGAAATAATTATACATGGTGGCCCAAAATGACCGAAGGGGTTTGAGTTCATTATAACTTCTTATTTAAGGCATAATTATTAAATTTTTTTAATTTTAAATACAGTATATTAATGGAGAATATTTTTAATTTGATTATGAAAAATTATATCTCGCAATGACCGAAGGGGTTTGAGTTCATTATAACTTCTTATTTAAGACATAATTATTAATTTTTTTAAATTTTAAATACAGTATATTAATGGAGAATATTTTTAAAAAAATTAAATCTCGCAATGGATCGTTGATTTGAGAAATAAAGGTCAACGATTTTGGCACGTTGTTCAATTGTGTACTGTTCCATTTTAAATTCCCCAAGTCTTCTTTACAAAATACTGAGAACAAAAAAAAAATTATAATAAAAAAGTTATAAGGAATTAAAACCCCTTCGGTCATTTTGGGCCACCTGTAGAATATAGAAAACCGACCTCTATGTGCTTTGTCAATCTAATAAAAGTATCGAAGCTTTGAATTAGCTTATTTTAGATAGTTATCCAGCTTAGTTATAAAGCTGTTCACAAAAATCTTGATATTGGATCTCGACCTTTTGATTTTTAGTTAACAATTATAAATATAATTAAAGGAAATTATGAATCAACCCAACTTTTAAAATTAAATTTATTTATTCATAAGTTATCTCTCAAGCCTACATAATATATAACGAGCCATCGAACAAATTCATAATTGGAGTAGACTGTGAAATTGGGTTGGTACTTTAGCCACTTCCACATAATGACATTTATTATTTGACATTGAAACTATAAGTTTGTGTCAAATTTTTCAAAACTCTTATTAAGAAAATTAAATTTATTTAAAAAATGGTATTCAACATAGAACAAAAAGCAAAAATTATGCAATGTTACTTCCGTACAGGTGTGAAAGTAAATGGCGAGTGGCAGTATTGAATTACGAAATGCATGGCTGATTTTAGTGAAGAACATCCTGAATTAGTGTTTGACTACAATGATTTTTACAATGTTTTGACAAATTGTGTAAAGTTATTCAGAGAGACTGGTAGCGTCGGTCGAAATACTGAGTGGACGGCCATCTAAACGTACAGCTGATAATATTGAAGCCCTTCAGCATATTATTGATGAAAATCCAAAAACATCCATTTCAGTAGTGACCTAAAAAACAAATTTATCTTATGGTACGTGCCAATTCATTCTTAAAAAAGTCTTACATTGTCATCCATACAAGCTGCAATGTTTTCATGAACTTTATCCAGTGGAATATTTAAGACGAGTGGAATTTTGTCAATGGTTTCAAAATAATCTACACAATCAGGATATCATTAACACAGTTTTTTTCACGGATGAGGCTTGGTTTTATCTTTCTGGATATGTTAATTCACAGAATATGAGGTGTTGATCCTCCGAAAATCCTCATTTTTTTGTTGAAAAAACATTGCATCCCCAAAAAGTTGGTGTTTGGGTTGGAATATGTTGAAGAAGATTGGTGGGTCCCATTTTTTTTGAAGGTACACTTAATACTGCACGATATCGCAATGAGATACTCGGCTCACTCATAAATCAACTGGATGATGAGGAATTACAAAATGGGTATTTCCAACAAGATGGTGCAACAGCACATACAACCAGAGAAACACTTCAATATCTCTCTCATATGTGATTTTTTCGTATAGCCAACATCAAAAATTCGATTTATTCAACGCCAATTCATAATCTGGAATAACTGAGAATTCGCATAACAGAAAAGTGTGAAGAGATCAACAACTCACCGCAAATGCTGCATAAAGTTTTTTCTGTATTGCGGAGAAGAGTTGGTTTGTGTTTAGATGTAAATGGACAACATTTGCAACAACTTCTGTAGCTATATGTAAATTTTGATTATGATTTCGATATTAAATAAATTATTTGTTTTCTTTTTTGTTGTAGTATCACTTCAATACCATAACCTATTTTTACAATGAAATCAAATGAAACTGTCAAGCATAAAGTAATGTATCATTATGTGGAAGTGGCTAAAGTACCAACCCAATTTGACAGTCTACTCCAATTATGAATTTTTTCGATGGCTCATTATTAATATTTAGTGGGATCGGATATCCCACTAAATATTAGCTTTAATAATCGACTCAACAAACTTCTAATAGATCACCGCTAGTATCTTTCATATTGGCGTTCGCTTATCACAAGTTCTCGATCGGATTCAGATTGGGAACACTTGGAGACTACAGGTTAACTATAAAAAGATTTTGCAAAATTTATCTTTTTACGGCTTTTGTAGAATATTTTCCTTCGTTATCATGTTTATACTTCCATGTAACTGACAAATACTCTTCAGTAAACGGAAGCATTGCAGTTGTAAGGATGTTAATATGGAAACAAAAAATATTCACAACAGCATAACCGAAACTAAACCAACTTAACTAAAACTAAAAATATCAGAATAATTGAAACATACATGAGTAGGTAAACCCCACCAGTTTTGTATAATACAAAGGTATTTTTAATAATATAAAATATTATTAAAAATCTGGTGTGAAGAACACCCGCCTGGTCTGGATAATTTCGGTGATGTGGTGATGTGGTTCTTTTTTGTGAATGTGTCTGAGAATATCCTTTCTCCAGCAGGGGCGTACCGACGAGCCTGTAGAAAGGCGAAAGACGTATCTACGTCTCTGGGGAGGGATATGTTCGGACACGTTCACAAAAAATATTAATAATGAACCTGTATTTGTGTTCTTCACACCAGATTTTTAATAATATTTTATATTATTAAAAAACTAAAAATGCAATAGCAAATTCCGATGATACAGAAAATAAATAATAATACAGTATCAACCATAAAAAATAAAATAAATTTACAAATTTATTAGAAACTGGTTTGTTTTATAACAAAAATCCTGGCGGACGACCGAAAGCTGTAACAGTGGAACAAGAAGAGGAGATCTTGATTAGAATCGTTGAAAATTCTAAATTAAGCACTAAGCGTTTGGAAGCTTCTACGGGAATTGGTAAATCAACCGTCTCAAGAATCATCCATGCAGAAAATTAGTTTCTCTACCATTTTACGCCCGTTCAAAATTCATTCAAGGAGATTTGCAAGTCAGAATTTTGTACTAAAATGTACCAAATAAAAAAACGAAGAAAAACGAAGAAAAATGATATTATTTACAGACGAGGCAACCTTTACAAGATCCGGAATTAGTAACTTGAGAAATAACACTGGTCAACACAATTTTGGCTGACTTCTAAGCGAGACTTGTTTTTTACTGTGCTGAATCCGAAAATCATTGTTTTTGCTTATCACGTCAAAATTAAACTCTTTGAAGAATCACTAATGCTAAGTAGTTACTAACGTAAGACCTGTTACGATATAAAGAAAGCATAAAATTTAATAATTCATTTATTTATTTCAATATAATATTAGTCACGAGGATAGTGAAAGTATTTACACAATAATCATTAAAAATTACAAGAGTATTTGTAAAAGGAAAAACAACAATCAGAGAATAAATTTTCGTTTGTAGCACTTTCTGCCGTGTATTTTGGTTTGGCAGTCCCTTTGAACACTTGAACAGTAGTCGGAAATTATATGAGGATCACATCTTCCTTGGTACCGAGTTTCTATGATTTTTAAATCTTGATGAAATCTTTCGCCTTGTTCATCGCTTACAACACCTACATTTTCGGGAAACCTATCAAGATGACTATGAAGGAAATGAAGCTAATAATTTAATAATTTATGTTACAACTTAGGCGCTGAGATTTTTCAAGCATTAATTGCACTAGACCTTCATAATTGCAGGTTGTTTTGTTTCCAAGAAAATTGTTCGCGACCATCGCGAATGAAGTCGAGGTTTCTTTCTCAGCTTCGTTGATAGAGTTGATGAAATTTGGATCGCTCATTAAAGTTTTAATTTGAGGTCAATCAAATACCCCAGCTTTAATTTTTTAGTAACTATTTCGTGGAATCTTTTCACATATCTACTGGAAGCAGTTACCTTGAAAATCTAGAGCTTTAACATATTGCTTCATAAAACTCAATTTGATGTCAAGAGGTGGAAAAATTACTTTTCCTCTGTCGACTAAAGATTGACGTATAATGGTCTTTTCTCCAACATCTAGGGATGTTCTGGGGGCCAATGTTTCTGAATCCAGTGTTGGTTTCTATTTCGACATATATCCTCTTTGAAAGTCAAGTAAAAAGTTTACCATTTTGAGATCCACACAGAAGACCAAGTTGTGGCCTGTATATTTTGGTAACTTTGTAACCTTCTCGATGTCGTCATATGTTTCCTTTAATTGAACGGAATATCGAATCGAAAACATTCCCGTTGCCTAGTAGGATACACTTGAGGCTTCTACTGGAACTGTCGATAAACAAACGCGGCTCACTTAGGTCATATTATACAATACCCATTTCAGTTAGCAAATCTGGCACACTTTTATAATAAACAAATTCACATTTTTCTCTAAAATATTGCACAAGATCAGTTTCGCTGCAACCATAAAACGTTATCTTCTTACTTTGCTCTAGTAAGTTCTTGCCATTAAATCTTGAAGCTAGTAGTTCCGATGATTCCTTTGATAGGTTCAAATCCCTTACTAAATTATTTAATTCTGCTTGAGTAAAACGTTGTGGTCCATCATTAGAAATTATATCTCCATAGTCACAATCTACATCTGAATCTTGCTCTTCAGTAGCATCTGCCAGGTCTTCAGCAGACAAGTACTCCAGTGAAGGAAGCTTTTCATAAACTGGCAAGAGTATTTCATCGGAATGAGGCGTTGGTCGAATCGCGCTGTCGATGTTAGGATATACAATTTTATTCTTATTCTTCTTATTACAACCGGAGGTCTGAACTATACAAAAATAGCATTCAACTACGTGGCTTTTCGGCTCACGCCATAACATTGGAACGCCAAAAGCTAATTTCTGGCGTTTTCCCTTGCTCCACTGCCGCAAATTTTCCACACATGGTTTACACACATTATGTGGAGCTAGAGAATGTAATCCTGGTATTCCGAATCCCGGGGTCTGGGATCCCGGCCCGAAAATACTGGGACTGTACTTGGCTAATTTCGGGATTTTCGGGATTGCCAGTTTGCATTCCGTAATCCGTTGCGCCTTGACAATAACTTTACCTAGATTATATTAAGGGCACTTATTACATAAAGACAAAAAATCAACCTTGGGTACGTCGTACGATAAAAGAACTACACAGCTACAGCCCAAATAATATGTAACTTAGAAGGGACTTCCCCGCCCGGCATAATTCAATACAATACTGTTAAAGTAATTCCCCAACGGGCCAATCATCCGATCACCTCATATGATATATCATAATATTGTTGCGAGAGATTCCTTGTCGGGGATTCCCTGTACGAAAGTATAAATACGCTTATTAGGATTTATTTTTTGATTTATTATTCTAGCCAGAGTTAACTAAAGATGAAAACATTAATGAGCTGATAAAGAAAATCCGCAAAGTTGTAGTGTATTTCAAAAGATCACCATTGAAAAATAAAACAGTACTTCAAAAATATGTAAAGATTGAACATGAAAAAGAGCTGTCACTTCTTTTGGACTGTAAAACCAGGTGGAATAGTCTGTTAACCATGCTGGAACGATTTTCTCTTTTAAAAACCTGTATTCAAAAAGCTCTTATGGATCTCAATCATCCAATCCGTTTAGAAGGTGCTGATTTTGACTTGGTAAATAAAATTGTTGATGTGCTGACCCAAATTAAATTAACAGTAGAAGCAATCTGTCGGCGAGATGCTAATTTATGCACAGTTGATGCCGCTTTGAAATTTCTTATTAAATAAAACAATTGTCTAGCAAAAACTCAGTACTTGCCAATAAAATCAAAACATCCTTAGTGGAACGTATAAAGCAACGACGAAATGATGATTTGACTGGTGTGTTGAATTATTATTAAGATAAAATAAAACAAATTTTATGAATTTCACTTTTTAATTATCATTGTAACGAGTCGTTTCGCACCAACCTGGGCTTCGTCGGACATATAACTAACTTATTTACAAAATATTTTTTATATTAAACACAAGTAAACGGTAACAAGCAAAAACACATGTTTTATTTTAAAAAACTTAATTTATTAGAGTCACCTGAAATCAATAAAATAAAGAAAACTGACAAGATCTTAAATGATCAATTAGAAACAAATAATTCACCCTTACTCAATCAATATTTTTCCATAGAATTCTTACCTCCCTGTAATATAATGTAAACCTCTAGTTTTATTACTTAAGAACAGTACATTTTGTATTCATCCAGTAATAAAAAACACCCATCCCTCTGACTATTTTTAAAAAATAAAACATGTGTTTTTGCTTGTTACCGTGTACTTGTGTTTAATATAAAAAATATTTTGTAAATAAGTTAGTTATATGTCTGACGAAGCCCAGGTTGGTGCGAAACGACTCGTTACAGTGATAATTAAAAAGTGAAATTCATAAAATTTGTTTTATTTTATCTTAATAGTTATAATGGAATTTCATCAAGTAAAGGCCTAAACAATCATATATGTTGAATTATTTACAAAATCCACGAAAAGATGATGAAAATCAGTTATTATCGGATTTGGAATGGGCTGACTTATTTCCAGTTCCTACACAGGCTTTAGTAAGGGAGCAAATAAAGAGTATTGTTAAAAGACTAAATAGTTGAGATGATACGAAAGAGGAAGAAAGGTCAGGATCACAAACAGATGATGAGCCAAGGCAACAAACCTCCCAACCCCAATTAATACTAAAGGAAAAGTTACAGCTGGAAATTAATAAGAGCATGGAATCCCCAGATCCTGAAGTACAAAATGAATAGGGGTTGGTAAATAATATTAGACGCAAAATGAGCCTGTTCGAAAATAGAGGAGTTCGTGGATATCACTTAGAATTAGCATATAAATATCTATTGTCTATTCCTCCAACCAGTGTAGAACAACCTGAGCGAGCGTTTTCAGCTACTGACTATGTTGGCAATAAACTACGAAGCAGGCTTGGAAGTCAAGCATTGGTGCTTTGATATTTCTGCGATTATATTTTCGAAATTGTAAATAGTTTTTTGTATTGTCTTTTTTGTTCCTTATTTTAGTATATTGCGTATTGTGTTGTGCAACAATATTAATGAATAATTTTTAAGAAATTACTTAAGCTTTTTTTAAATTTAAGCCCAATTAGAAACCATATAGTTTAATCCCAGGATCCCTGGATTACGCATAAAAAATCCCGTAATCCTGGGATTGAAAAACATTTTCGGGATTGTATTCTCTATGTGGAACCCATGATTTGTCCCGATCAGCAAGTTTTACGTCAAAATAAGCCAAATACATTTTCTGAACGCAAGCAATAATAGTTACCCTTTAATTGGGAACGGTGAAGCTGCCACAAATGTAGCAGAACGAATATGCACTATTTACGCATCTTCGAGTAGTAGACATGATGCAGTTTCTACCCTAAAAACTAACATGTTACTGACGTTTTATTATCACCCCTGCTTACTTTAAAATAGTCCTAAGTGATCAATTCTCTCTTATAAAATCTCATTAAACCTCAATATGTCACTTAATGAACAGGATTAGTTTAATAGACTTGCATTTCTTTATAATTGTTTATTACTTAGTTAGTTCATTAAGTACTTAAATATTATCAGGAGAAGTATACATCATGCTAATGAAATAAATGTATTTGGAATGTCTTTCAATTCTGTGAACAATTAAAAATTTGCTACATTTACTTAACTATTTGCAAGAATTTTGAAATTGGCAAACAAGAAGTGCCGTAGAAAGAAAACTTGACGAGTTAGGGACAAATGGGTTTCATATTTGGCATTAGTATGCCAATATTAATTTAAAAACAAGTGTCAGATCGTAGTCAGCCGAAAAAAAATTTAACTGTTGGCCAGTGTAATTGGCAAGTATGTGGGTATATCAGGAGAACAGCAGGGCTTCAAAAAAAAAGATCAATTATAGATGCCACATTCATAATAAGGAAACTTATAGAAAAATCTTTAGATCACAGAAAACCGACCTTCAAACCGGTAGAGTGAGATTGAGTAACGTTGTCAATATACAAGTATTAAAACAAAAACAAATACAATGTAATAGAAATTGTCAAATAGCTCAATCTCCACAAATAAGTTAATCGACAACTGGCAAATGAAATACCAACAGACATCAGACAAGGCGACTCGTTAAGCCTTCTGGTGATCAACACAATAATACCAAATAATAGACCACATCAAAAACTCCGAAAGTGGGTACGAACTAATGACGGGGGAAATTCAAATTACATGCTACGCTGATGACGCGATGATAATAACTGAAAATGAAAATGATTCAGGATTCCTTCACTCATTCTTACTGAAAGGTAGAAGCCTAAACATGCAATTGTCTATGGGAAAAACAAAATTGCTGGTTATGGTCAAAGAACTAATAAGATGCAAAGTTGTGGTGGACAACTCAATAGAATACGAGGTCTGACCAATAAGTAATGAGACTGATTTTTTAGCCGCGCTCGTGGTCACACTGCGAACCTGAAACTTCAGTCGGTTAATCTCCCATCCCTCCTCTATCGATACATGTGCGCGCGACTTTCGTATGTTCGTTAGTACTCCAGCGACAACGTGTTTGTAAAGCGTGTCACGAATATGGAACGACATAATATTTAACAGCGGTACGCGATTAAATTTTGCGTTAAATTCGGCGATTATGTTATGGAAACGTACGGTAAATTGGTCAAAGTGTTCGGTGATGAAGCCCTGAGTCGTGCTCAGGTGGTTCGATGGCATAAAGATTTTAAAAATGGTCGTGAGAGCGTCGGGGATGAACAGCGAAGTGGGAGGCCGGTTGAAGCTCGAACTGACAACAATCTTGAGCGTGTGCGCACCCTCGTGCATCAAGATCAGCGGCTAACCATTCGAATGTTGGCTGATGAACTTAATTTGAAACGAGAAACCGTCAGAAAAATTTTAACTGATGATTTGTCCATGAAAAAGCTCTGTGCAAAGATGGTACCGAAGAACCTTTCAGCGGAGCAAAAACACGAGCGAATGTCATTTCACGGGATTGTCTGAAACAGGTTGAAGTTCTCGATCGTGTAATTACGGGTGATGAAAGTTGGTATTTTCAGTACGATCCCGAAACAAAACGGCAAAGTAAACAGTGGCTGTCTTCTGGTGCAGCCAGACCGAAGAATGCGAGAATGAGCAAATCAAAAGTGAAAACGATGATTTGCTTCTTTGACAGCAAAGGAATCGCGCACAAAGAGTTTGTACCACCTGGGCAGACCGTCAACCAACATTTCTACCTGAAAGTACTCGATCGGCTGCGAAAATGAGTAAGTAGAGTCCGTCCAGAGATTGCCAAAACGTGGATCCTTCATCATGACAATGCTCCATGCCATGCCATGCCTTCAGTGTGTCGCAGTTTTTGACCTCTAAAAACATCGCAGTGTTGCCGCAAGCACCCTATTCGCCGGATATGTCACCCTGTGACTTCTGTTTGTTCCCCCAAACAAAATTGGGCGTGAAAGGAACGCATTTTGGGTCCATAACTGACATCCAGACCGCCGTGACGAGGGTACTCCAGGGCATTCCAGTCGAAGCCTTCCAGAAATGTTACGAAAGCTGGAAGAAACGTTGAAACCAGTGTGTAGTTGTGGAAAGGGAGTACTTTGAAGGGCATCACATCAATATACCTTAATTTTTAAATATACGTATTTTCTGGACTTAATCTCATTACTTATTGGTCAGACCTCGTAGATCATGAGATTAAATTACCTGGGTGTGGAAGTTTTTTCAAGTTAATATCTAGTAATTATCACTCCAGATGCAGACTTTCTCCTTGACAGTTAAATTCTCGAAATGCAAACCATAACTAGATAAAATCTTTCGCGTTTACGATTAAAATTTAGTAATAAATGGTATGTGTATTGTTTGCATATGAAAGCTAATGTGCCATTTATGAACACATTCTATAGAATTAACGAGATTAATATGACTAGAGGACAAGTTAAAATTTTCTGTGTGTAACTAGTTCAAACTATGTATGTTCAAATGTTTTTTTAAATTCAATTCTTGTTCATTTTATACATATTTAATTAACCAGTAGTCTATATTCTGATCTCCATTTGTGTTGAAAATTTAAATTGGTACTTGTTAATTCATTCATGGTGAAAGAAATCATAAAAATTCCGGAAAAAGAAATCACTACGAAAACAAGATTTATAATGTCCTCTCCACGAAAATTTAAGTGCTACAAGATTGTATCGTTATGCGTTATCTGAAGATTTTCAGTGTCTTGAACGTCGACTTTATGAAATTTTCCGGGATTTATGCCCTGTAAAAACCACCTCTCCTGGTTCATGTTAATATTTCCCACTTAACCGTGCTCGAATTTATCGACTCAACGTGGTTCGCAGATAACGCCCTCTATTATTCATTCGTTCGTCCGTTCATTTTATAAAGTGAAATGCATTTTAGAAGGAGCCTGGTGAGGTTGGCACGCCAAACGTAAGTTTATTAACCTCTCTTGCACGAGAAAAAATATGAAAATTAATGAACGTTCTATTCAGATCAACCTAAGTTCTAGCGTTGGTTTTTGTTCCATATTTTTTCTGATTTCTACATTCGAAAGTTTCAACGTTCGCGATTTGGTCTGATGGGTTTACGTTTTCCGTGAAAAATGTAAGCTATGTAATAAATAAACTTTCAATTTTCAGTTTTCTCGAGACAAATATCACAGAATATAACTCGAGATGCTTTATGCGATAAATGTTTATTCATAAGAAATGTTTTATTCAAGTAGGAAGCATGACACGCAACATAACAGGTGGCGTGTTGAATATCTTAATATATATTGCCACTTATTGTATAAAATATATTCGCTAGGAAACGATGTGGAGTAGTTCAACAAACTTAAGTAAACGAAATATGTATTGTGAAATTATGTTTACGAGAAATGAAATGGTGAATGTTCTTGTCAGGAAGCTTATACATTCAGACTTGTATTTATTTCGTGCTACAAACGAGTTTTTTTCGCAAATTTGTTTTGAGCACACAGTTTTTGAATCATGCAATTGTAAATCTGAATTAAAACAATGATGATTTTTAAATGTGTTGTTAAGATATATGTACATCTATATAACAAGGCAGATTTCTGCAGAACTCTGTTTCTTCTAATATCTGTAGGATAGTAACTATAGCATCTGAATTAAGGCTGACGATCTATCTAGTATTTCGAATTACCGTCCAGTAGTTCGTATCTAACTTTACTAAAGTTTTCCAGCAATGGTTAATTCTGGAATTTACGCATATATACAATACTAGTTGTCTGAAAAATCGGAGGCTGTGGCTTTTAAGTGAATAAAAAAATTAAAAACCACAATAGAATAATAACTAACTATTCCCTTTATCTGCTTTTAAATATAAACAATCTTTCGATCTGAGAGTTTTAATAGTGTTCCAGTTTTTCTTACTTGAAAATTGTTTGTGCTGCTGTAAAGATTCCTGGATCTGTCGCATGCATGTCTCTCTAACATAGGATTTTGATGTGTATTCAAAATTGCTAATAGAAGTCTCGATGCTTGCAACAATCTCCTCTGTAGGCATCTTTTTGCTTGGCAAACAATATTTTAACCCTTTGTTCAATAAATCTAACTCATCGCGACTAAAAATCTCAGACTCATTTTATTGTGGTAAGGGTTTTTAATTTTTTTATTCAATACTAGTTGTGTATAGTGACAGAAATAAAAGAGGGGAAAGCTATATGTGAGTAATGCCTATATACAAAAAATCGGGGTCCAATGTTCACGTAGTAATGAGAAAATGATTTTTCTTTATTCGAGTTAAGCCCTGCTGCAGGTAAATATACGCACGGCAATTCGGGTTTATATCTCTGACTCATCAGTAATTCTCTTTACCGACGAATTATATTGCTCTCTCGGTATTTGTCAGTATTACCACGAATTTAAAGAAAGTAAATTATATCTAAATAATTTCAAACAAATAATTAAAAACCAGTTACCTATCTCATTGGAAACGCCATGAATATGCTTAGTAAAGCTTTTTGTGATACGAAGCTTTTTGTTTTATTATAAACATAATAATTTTACTTTTAAAAGAAGTTTAACGTTCATTTAATTTTAATCGCAATAATTAAATCGGTATAGGTTTGGTGACATATTCGACGTAAAGGCTATTATTGATGAAAAAGAACATTGTCGCACATACGGCGATGATAATGCTGAGAATTTTTTTATATGAAAACATCAACATTCACTATTCTTATGAATAGGAACTGTTATCGTTAAACAATGTCTAGGCATTTTATCTATTTTTTTGCAGGTCAATAAACTTGAATTACAGCTGTATTTCGGTAAATATAGGTAAAAAAAGATATTCCCTGACTTTAACTACATTTTGGCCCTACAAATTTGAACATTTTTGATGAATTACAAATAAATTTCTTTTTTGATTTCCATCTAGACATTTGTACGTATTCTTCAGAGTCGCATAGCTTGATCGCTATTCAGCGGTAACCCTGTATAAAAACGTACGTATCTTGTTTTCAGCGCGTCTTCGTGGAAAAGCAGTTCACCATATCTAACTTACGTTCAATTACTTAATATCCCTCTATCGCATTGAATCGCAGAAAACAAGTTGACGGATTACATACTGATTTTTTCTAAGTTTCCGATTGTCTCGACCATGTCCCATTTCTATGAAACTTAACTCCTTTGGTTTCAGTGGTGTTCTATAAATCTTATCATTCTAATCGCCAATAATATGTGTTTTACAATGGATACGTTTCCAATAAGTAATCTGCCAAATCTCGAGCACCACCATGATCAAATTTAGGAGCATTAATTTTCATAATGTATATCAATGACAGAGTCACTAATGTATCTATAGTTACATTAATGTTTTAAATTTAATCAATTTTAATAATTCTGTGTATGTCGCTTTCATTTTTAACTCTACATTCTGTGAGCATTTTACTATTGCTTTATACACTAATTTATTTAATGTCTTCTTCATTAATCTTATAAATCGGTATTGAGGCCAACTCTGACGGCCATCTTGAAAGATTAGAAGAAGAAAGATTAACTATATAGGATAAAAGATACTTGATGGTAAGAGAAGGCGGGGTAGACCGAGGAGAAAATGGAGTGGAAAGGAAGGAACTCATTAAGCGATGGCCTAAAAGGACTGTAAAACCTTTATATATATGTATATATATATATATATATAGTCCGTAGTTTTACGACTATATATATATATATATATATTGATGTGATGCTTAGCCGGGCTGGCAAATGAAATGGTGCTTAGCCGGGCTGGCAAATGAAATGGTACGTTGGAGTGTACTAAGTAAAATAAATAAATGAATAAAGTGAGCGTTAAAACTACAAAAAAAAAATGATGTAATAAAACTTAAGAGATTCGAATTTGAATATTGGGCGCCAAGTTTTAACGTACTTAGTGATTCAACGCAATCTGTTAAATACCCCACTAGTTTCGGTAGAGCTTGAGTACTTATGCTTTAATTTTTTTATCACAGGGCTCAAAGTCGGTCGTTTGTATTTCCCGTAAATGCAATGTAAATGGTATATTGACTAACACAAACTCAACATTCAAACACATCACATAAAAGATCGAATTAAAATCAAAGTAATAAAATTTATTGGAATTACAAACAGAGAACGGTAACAATTATAACATGCGAACAAGAAATCTGTACATAGGCTGGCTTTATCTGGACTATATGGTAAAAATCGGTATTGTGTAATTTTGCACATATGTTTAATAATAATAGTTAAGGTTATGTATAATGCAACTGTGCAAATAGATATTATAAGTTACTTAAAAATACACACACAAAGGTAAGTTACATATAAAAGTTTGATAAAAGATTAAGTATGAATGAATAATTATATATATTTAAATAGATGTTTAAAAAATGTTGAAATTCAAATATTATATTCTGATGCAAACAATGTTTGATGTTGTGATGTGATATAAATTTAATATTAACTTTAAATGACGTTGTAGGCTTTATGGGAAATAATTGGAAAGAACCTGTTATTTCTCCGGTGTCTAGGCTTGGATGTATTCTCTGGGCTCGCAATTGTGGAATAAATCAGAGTTCGTCTGCTCCAATGGAAGTCCGGGTCGGAAGCGATTCGATGTTGGCGTTGTCGGTATAGATATAGTACCAAGTCCGAAAAGATGCTTCGTGCAATAATTATTATATTCGACGTGCTGCGGATCCAATTCTTCTATCAAAAGTTCGGCCTGATCACAGGGTATTAAATGTATATGGTTTTCGTAGGATTTTCTTGAATTTTAACTAGTAATTTTAATTAACTTTTTGTAATAGCAAAAATGCGGCCATTCGTTGTGAAATTTAGTAACAGACGCTTTATTCGGCTTTTGTTTTTCCCACAAGCCTGTGTTAAATGTCGTTAAAAGCCTCTAAGTTTATGCTTTATTTGCATCTAATATAATATGAACTTTCATAATAATATAATTTTAACATAATAGAAAAAGTAATTAAAGAATTTACAAATGTTTATAATATGGTTTTCAATGTTAGATAAGTTCAAGAATGCATCGTAAAAATCGCATTCGCGGGGTTCGAGACAATTTTAAATTAGTGGGCGTGGTTAACTCGCTTCGATATAAATCTTGATGTGGGTAAATTAAATACCTGTAAAATGGCGCGTAAGATTTGAATTCGAAATGTAAAAATATAAATGTAAAAAGTAAGTTTAAAAATCAAAATAAGTTAAATATCAATTTTAAAGTAATCGTCGTATTAATTTATACACATCTCGAAACTAATTTCACAAATTACGTCCACTAATTCGATATTTATACATGTGTTTATGATATGTAATAATCTGTATTTCTTTTTGTAGAGCTGGAATAAGTGTGCTGGTTGAACCATAACAAAATCCCCGTGAAAAGGAATAGCGAAAGTATTGAAGATATTGCTTTTCCCTGTTAAGAAAAATGAACTAAGAAGATCAACTTGTAAACTTCCCTTATCATGTGTCATAAAAATATAAAAATAGCAACTTAATCTACGTATATAAAATTCTTAATTATATGTAATTCTTTTTTTTTTCATGTACGTAAAGTAATAAACTTCAAATATTATAAATTCCTAGTTGTAGGCATTTAAATCGTCCCTTTTCTCTCTAAATAAATTTGTTTCTTTGTCATTAGCACTTTGTGTATTAGTTTTATGTTAATTTTATTCTCCTTTGTTTATTATTGTATTCAATATTGGTGGTATTACCTAAATTATAAGTTTTCTTTTTCCTTTTTAAAAGTTGAGTATACTACATATTTTTATAGTTTAGTTTGTATAATATTTTAATGCGATTTCTTTTTGTTTAGCTAGTATAATGTTAGTTTTAATTTTAAATTAGGTTAATATTTTTATTTATTTGTATATTTGCATAGAATAATCATTTTAATATTTGCTTTTATACTTATATTGATTAAATATATGTCTCTTTGTATTAATATTGTTTGTTCGAGCTGTAACATACCCATTAGACTGTCTTAAGATCCTATTGACTTGTTTATAGAATATAAGCATTATTTATTCTTATAAGAAATCTTGTAGCAAGGAGATATGGTATCTGCCTTTTATGTAACCCGTTTCTATGATTCCAGTTTGTTCCAATCGTTCTAATTCGTGACTAACTCTCTGTTGGTAATTATATGGGATAGGGTAATTTTTACAAAACAAAGGTTCTTCATTATCAATATTAATTGGGTATTGATAACCTTTTGCGAATACAATGTCGTTATTGATCAAAGTTATGTTTTTATGTAAAATTGTTATTAAATCCGGTATGACTGTAGGATAGGGTGTATCTGATTCATAAATTAATTCATTAATATCTTCAAGATTGTTAATTGTCTTTATTGTTTGTTTCTCAATTCTAATTTCCACTTCATCTCCTCCCTCGTGACTATTAATCGTTCCTTGCAAATCGTCCATTTTCTTCATTCCAATATTATTATTAATTATATTATTTATATTTCCTTCTGTTTCTCTATCAATATTCCACTCCTTTTCTCTGCTATAGCACGGTGCATTTTCTAATAATATATTATTAATTTCTCTCGTCAATACGTCTCTTTTATATACATTATATCTTATTATCTCCTCTTCTGATAACTGTTTCTTAATTATAACTTTATTATTCTTCATGTTAATTATACCCTGATCAAAATCTAATATCATTTTTAATTCTTTAATGTTGTCAATGCCGATTATGCAGTCATATTGTAATTTATCGATTATATAACAATGTAATAAATAGGTGGATTCTTCAATATATATCTCTGCACATAACTGTTTTGTAACGGTCCCCATCTTCTTACCATTGGCTGCAACTATGTCAGTCCCTTTAATTTTTACTAATTTGTTTTCATATCCCCGTAAGAGTTTAGCTTTTTCTGCTCGTAATAAGGTGATTTCAGCTCCTGTATCGATTAAACAATTCATATTTATGTTGTCAAACTTTAATTCAATAATGGGTAGAGTGTATATTTTGGATATAGGATCTCCTGCGTCTTCTATAAAGATGAATTCTTCTGGCGGTTGGTATAACGAAATATTTTGAATCTTATGTGGTATGTTACAGTCGATTGGTATTAATTTTGTTGATTGGACGGGCCTGGTTTCGGGTCTACATATAGATCGGCTGACGAGATCGACGTTTTTTTTTGTACATCTTCCATATTTGAACGTATGGGAGAGGCAGATCTATTACGTCTGTGATAAGTATTTACTTGACCTCGACCTCGACTACGATTGCTAATGTTATTATATTCTCGTTCTGGACGTTGGAAAGTTTGTGTCTGATTGTTATTATAATTGTTTCTATTGTAGTCATTATTGCGATTGTTATTATCATGATATGTATTGCTCGTGTGTCTCGTGGGTTGAAAATTGATATTTGGCCTATTTTGTGTATTATACTGATTATTTCTGTCATTGTTATTATTATAATTGCTGTTGTGGTTATTAAAATTATTGTTATTATATGGTCTTGTTGGATTTTGATATCTGTTGTTATTAAAATTGTTTTGTCTTTGAGGTGGTTGATTTGTATGACTGTTATTAGTATTATTTTGCGGGTAATGGCGATTATTCTGGGAACGATAATTCCATTGTTGTTGGTGATTGTTTTCCGAGAAATCATCCAATCGTCGTAATATTGCTATTAGGGAATCCATATCTGTTACAGTATGACAGATTATAGCCTGCGTGTCGGTATAGATAAAATGGTGTAGTAACTGCCGGGCGATCATAGATTCCTCCATGCCATTTATGTGCTTGCATTGGTTAAAGATTCGCGAAGCATACGTTTCTCTGGATATTTGACCTAGTCTGTACTTGCCTGTAAGTAATCGTATCTTTGCCCTGTTTTGTTGTGTCTCATCCCAATAGTTTCGAGTAAACAGAGTGACAAATTGATTGAGTGTGAGGCAGTGGTCCTCAATCCGTTGAAACCATTCCTGGGCACTGTTTTGAAGGGTTGCACGAATTACCTCCAACTTCTGCTTTTCTTCAGTTATGTCTTCCAAATAACGTAGTATGCAATTGAGATACGACATAGGATGAACTCTAGTTATATCCCCGTCAAATTGTAATAAATTATCTATCTTAAGTGAGGGACTGTTGGTATTAATATAATTTATAGGTATCGAGTAATTTTTAATTTTATTCTCTAGTTGTTTCATATTTGTTTGAGTTATCGTGTAATTTTCTTGGTTAGTTGTCATTATTATATCTAAGTTTTGTCTAACATCGTTTATTTCCTTGTTGTAATTATCTTTGCATAAATCTATTTGAGAATCAATGTTTTGGTTAAGAGTTATTTTTAGTTGTTCAGTGTTGTCTTCGTTAATTTTGTTTAAGTTTGTTATTTTAGTATTTAATAAATCGTTATTTTCTGAGATCATCTTGTTTATATTCTGCTGTATTTCTAAAGTGTTAGTTTTTATTTTCTGTTGTGTTATATCAAAAATTTCGTTTGAAGTGGCATCCAGTTGCTTTGCCCATTGTAAATTTTGAAGAGCGACGGTTTCGTCGAGTTTAATCAGGTATTTTAATTCATTTTCTTCCATAGCTTTTTGTGCTATGGAAATTTCAGCGATTTTTCCTTCTAGATCTATTTTAAAGGCACTTAATTTGTTGTCAATGTTAGCATCATTACGCTCAAATTTCTCGTTAATGATTTGCATGTTAGTTTCTAATTTGGTAGTTAAACTATTGCTTAGGTCATTTAATTCTTGTTTTATATTATTTAAGTCAGCCTTATTCGTGTCTAATTTGTTATTCATATTATTTAAATCGGCATTATTTGTGTCAAGTTTATTATTTATGTCAATATTGATCGATTCTAGTTTGTTATTTAAATCATTATTCATATTAGTTATGTCTGTTTTCATGTTAGTCATTTGATTCATTAGGGCATTTAGCATGTTCATTACCTTACTGTCCTCAGGTGTACTTACTGTTTCGGCCCCAGAAGTCTGAGTGATTATCGTATCCCCCTGATCGGTCCTATCATCCTCGGCATTGTCTTTAGGTACCTTTGTTCGATGTCTTGTATCCATATTTGTATTGAATTAATTATATAGGCAAGTGAAAAACTATTTATATATTTTATTGAAATTGTAAATTGTTAAGAATTTATGTAATGGATAGCTAAGGAGTATTAATTTAAATATCTCTCGAAATAATAATTATACACCCTCAAATGAACATAATATTTTAGGCAATAATAATAATAAGTACCCACAAGTTGATTTTCCCTTTCACTGACCTTAAATTCCTGTTTATCCCTCATAAAGTTGTGAATCCCTCGTGAAATATGGTATTAGCTTTACAATAAGAAAGTCGGACACACAAAATGGTACACAGCAATATAGATAGATGTTTAATATGCACAAATTCCTACGACAGCTTTCTTATTCTTTTACCAGTTATTTGATTGTTTAAATTGTTTGAGTTTTTAACTGTTTTAATTTGAATTACGGGATAATACTCGGCTTCCACGTTCGGGCGACAAATGATGTGATGCTTAGCCGGGCTGGCAAATGAAATGGTGCTTAGCCGGGCTGGCAAATGAAATGGTACGTTGGAGTGTACTAAGTAAAATAAATAAATGAATAAAGTGAGCGTTAAAACTACAAAAAAAAATGATGTAATAAAACTTAAGAGATTCGAATTTGAATATTGGGCGCCAAGTTTTAACGTACTTAGTGATCCAACGCAATCTGTTAAATACCCCACTAGTTTCGGTAGAGCTTGAGTACTTATGCTTTAATTTTTTTATCACAGGGCTCAAAGTCGGTCGTTTGTATTTCCCGTAAATGCAATGTAAATGGTATATTGACTAACACAAACTCAACATTCAAACACATCACATAAAAGATCGAATTAAAATCAAAGTAATAAAATTTATTGGAATTACAAACAGAGAACGGTAACAATTATAACATGCGAACAAGAAATCTGTACATAGGCTGGCTTTATCTGGACTATATGGTAAAAATCGGTATTGTGTAATTTTGCACATATGTTTAATAATAATAGTTAAGGTTATGTATAATGCAACTGTGCAAATAGATATTATAAGTTACTTAAAAATACACACACAAAGGTAAGTTACATATAAAAGTTTGATAAAAGATTAAGTATGAATGAATAATTATATATATTTAAATAGATGTTTAAAAAATGTTGAAATTCAAATATTATATTCTGATGCAAACAATGTTTGATGTTGTGATGTGATATAAATTTAATATTAACTTTAAATGACGTTGTAGGCTTTATGGGAAATAATTGGAAAGAACCTGTTATTTCTTCGGTGTCTAGGCTTGGATGTATTCTCTGGGCTCGCAATTGTGGAATAAATCAGAGTTCGTCTGCTCCAATGGAAGTCCGGGTCGGAAGCGATTCGATGTTGGCGTTGTCGGTATAGATATAGTACCAAGTCCGAAAAGATGCTTCGTGCAATAATTATTATATTCGACGTGCTGCGGATCCAATTCTTCTATCAAAAGTTCGGCCTGATCACAGGGTATTAAATGTATATGGTTTTCGTAGGATTTTCTTGAATTTTAACTAGTAATTTTAATTAACTTTTTGTAATAGCAAAAATGCGGCCATTCGTTGTGAAATTTAGTAACAGACGCTTTATTCGGCTTTTGTTTTTCCCACAAGCCTGTGTTAAATGTCGTTAAAAGCCTCTAAGTTTATGCTTTATTTGCATCTAATATAATATGAACTTTCATAATAATATAATTTTAACATAATAGAAAAAGTAATTAAAGAATTTACAAATGTTTATAATATGGTTTTCAATGTTAGATAAGTTCCAAAAATGCATCGTAAAAATGGCATTCGCGGGGTTCGAGACAATTTTAAATTAGTGGGCGTGGTTAACTCGCTTCGATATAAATCTTGATGTGGGTAAATTAAATACCTGTAAAATGGCGCGTAAGATTTGAATTTGAAATGTAAAAATATAAATGTAAAAAGTAAGTTTAAAAATCAAAATAAGTTAAATATCAATTTTAAAGTAATCGTCGTATTAATTTATACACATCTCGAAACTAATTTCACAAATTACGTCCACTAATTCGATATTTATACATGTGTTTATGATATGTAATAATCTGTATTTCTTTTTGTAGAGCTGGAATAAGTGAGCTGGTTGAACCATAACAATATATATATATAGATTAATAACAACTTAAAACCGGACAAGCGATCTGTCAATTAAAACTCATTTATTTTTTGTCTCTGTATTTCACAACTAGTTTGTTGCTACTTCAGGTAGTATCTCCTATATATATATATATATATATATATATATATATATATATATATATATATATATTGCTATGAATAGTGAGTTAGTTGGATGTTCCACTATTCACACCAACTCTGTCCAGCTTAGATACTCAGTCGATTAAATTTCCAGGATGAGACTGCTATTCCCTCAGAGTTCCAATCGGAAAAGTAGAAAACACAAATTAATTAAAAGATAGTTGAGCGCCACTCAAAGTTTATTTGAGAAAAGTTATGATAAGGTTTTTAAGTTACTTCAGATCACAAAAGAATAAAGGTTTAAATTCAAAAACACAATGAATTTTAAATGAAAGTGTATTACAATAATAAAAAAAAGAAAAAAAATGTCTTTATAAAGCATAAAGATCAATATTGCATCATTTAAACAATATTTTATAAGGTAAAATTATTATATGAAAATTGACTGGACCATATAATTAAACTTCCTTATTGAATACCGATCAAAATTAAATACTAATAAATTACAAAGAAGTGTTTCAATTTCTCCCACAATATTAAATGTAAACAAACTAGATGTGACAGACCGAACTAACCTCTACGCATGTGCGAACCACATGGAAACATAATATGCCCTTGACTCCAACGTGCAAATTTTAAAGTTATAGCAAATTTTTTATATTGACATTTAAAATACGTTCTTTGTCAGCTAATTCATAGAACTAAGCATGAAAGACAAATCAATACATACAAGATAATATTAATAAAGATAATAAGAATAATTTCTTTTACTTACGTAAATAAAATAGACTTTTTTTATACGAGACACCAGAGTTAGGAGAAGGTACAAAATTAAACTACGAGTTCTACACACTCGTAAATAAATCGGTATGAAATAAAGTACCAAAACAAATTAATAAAAATCACGAAGCTACTCAAACTAAGATAAAAAAAATATCTTATAATACACGTCTTCACAACTCTGATAACAATTTGTGTCTGTCGGAAATGGCAAGGCAAATCGGCGTACTAACAACGCTAGTCAAAATAAATCAAAATAACATCTGCATTCATATATAAATTTGAAAATTGTACAGTAGCATCCAAAATAAATGTCGAACGATAAATCACTAAATTTTTCACAAATGTTTGCGGGGAAAAAACCACAACAATATGTGCCATGGCCAGGCCCATGGCTTAATGAGTTCCTTTCTTTCCAATGAGTATCTTTTATCTTATATAATTAATCTCTCATTTTCAGATCTTTAGAGATGGCCGTCAGAGTTGGTCTCAATACAGATTTTTACAATTCCGTTTTATTTTTTTTTGAGACATCTTTTGATTTAAGTATTTTATTTAATCCTCCAGCACATCAAAACTGTATGATGTGCTGGATGATATTGTGCCGTTCTTAAATTACATTCGGCGTAGCTCAGATAGTACAGCATGCAGTTGACTTGCGATAGGTGCCGAGAATGTTGCCCGGCGCCTCCACCACTTCTCGCGTTGTCTTAAATAACGTTCTTAACGTAAATGTATATATCTCTAAATACTTACGCAAACTGGAGGAAATGCGAGAGATATCGCTTATGTATTTTGTACTGTTTTATTTCTCTTATTATTATTTTTTTCACTTATTATAAAAGATTGAAACTTTTATTGTTAAGATGACAACAATTTTGCAAATTTATGTTAAGATTTGATTGATTTTTAAATTCGAATTTGTCAAATTTGAAAAAACGAAAGTCAAACAAGTAATTCTAGCCATATATGGCATTTATATTGATATGAAATATACTAACCCAAAAATATAAATATAAAGCGAATGACCAAGGAAGCCAATTTCTCCTTCAATCATATAGTTCACTCGGTATCTATTATAAGCACAACTTACTTATTACGCTTTCGCTAACCTACTTTATACTTATTTTCACATGATCATTCAATAGTCTGATGAATTTGTCGTCAGCGTATTTGCTGTCTGCCTAGCTTCCCTTCACGCTGGTAAAGCCGCTGACGAACGAAATTGTTTAGTGAACAACTATTTAAAAAGCCAGAGTTGTTTAAACGTTACTTGTTTGAAGTATGAAATGTAATGAGACGCGATGCGAATTGACATTAATTAATACTTATAAGAGACAACTGCGGCCAAAATATTTATCAGTTTCAAACACGAATTTTATATACAACAATCTTTAAACGAGAGGTGGGAGCTGCATATTTTTACAGTCCCCTTTCAAACTGATTTGTTTTATGCGCATATATCTAATAATCCTGTAAAACACGAGTAATTCACTGAATATAAACGTCCGCAATTCTCACGAGCTTAATTCAATAATCCTCTAGGAAGATTATTAATTCAAAAATATACGATCATATAAGGTTATAAATCGATAATACCATAAATAATTTCTGGCATAATACTGCCTGCAGAATACCAAAAATTATTCTAATTTTTTTACATTAAAGGTAGATAAACTGCCATAACCAAATATTCTACCTTTGACATTGAATAATTATCTATAACAAGAGATATAGGAGTATATACAGGCTGCTGAAATTAAGAGACAGCATATGATAAATGGAAAGATGTAATTATATGGAATATAATTCTAAAATATTGTGACTCAATTACGACACGAACCTCAAAATGGAAAACACCCTGAAAATTGTATTACGTGACCCCTATGAATTCAAAATATTCAGAATGTATATAATTAATAAATACCTCAGACACATATACGCTACAGCGCTTGTTTACATACTGCTATGAATTGTGATTTTAAATATTTCTTATTCACAATTCACAACTAATCTGTCCAGCTTAGATATTCAGTCGGTTTATATTCCAGATGAGACTGCTTTTCCCTCAGGGTTCCAATTGGAAAACGTGTTTTTCCTCTTCTACAAATTTATTTAGCGCCAGTAAAAGAGTTATAACAAATGTTTTAATTAAATTTCTTTAAGTTACTTGTAAACTTCTTGAAGTAATGTTAAATAAAAAACACAATAAACATAAAATGAAACTTTAATACAATAAAAAAAAAATAAAAAAACAATGTCTTTATGAAGTATAAAGACTAATATTGCGTCATTCAACAATAATATTAAGGTAAAAATATTATATGAAAATGACCGTAGCATATAATAAAAAAATCCTTAGTGACAACCGAGCAAAATTAATACTAATAAATTCCAAAGATGCTTTTTAATTACTCCCTCAATAAACAAAGTAAACAAACTAATAATGACAGCCCGAAACAAACTCTAAACGCATGTGTAAGCCACATGAAAAAATGACCTTGATATACCGACGTATAAAATTTTACAGTTAACAGATTCTTTTAACTAGAAACTTTAAAAACCTTCTTTGTCATTTATTTCAAACAACTAAGATTAAATATCAATACGAAAATAAAAATACATAAGAAAATACAGTATTACACTCTTTTAAATTATATACACATTTTTAAGCGTGGTTTGATTTATCAGATTTTTGGTTAGTTTAAATAGCCAAATAGTAAAGTTATTCCATATCTGTTGATTCGTTTAATTTCCCACCTATAAGAAATCCCCACATAACCTATAAACTTTATAATTATGTTTTCGATAAAAAAATAGTTAATCCATTGTTTGTGCTCAACTCATAGATAAGATTTTTTTTTTTAATAAACACATATTTAAGCTACCAAAGCAAGTCGTTTGTGTGTTCGATAAGTTTTTAAATATTATCATATTAATACTGAGAAATAAAGATACCTTTTCTTTGCAAAATAAGAATTTTCACGACCCTGGAGATACTTAGAGAGCTCATGTTCATTATTTCTCCTAATTATATTAAATATCAGCAATTTTTCTTTAAAACAAAATACTATTTAGATTGTTCAGGTTATGATCGTTAACTTCGAACGTTTACAATCTATAATCGATCGTGCGCAGAAATATATATCATAATGCGTGGGTACAAATACGAATTTAAATTCATATTACTTCTTTTAAGTTTGATATTTTACATTAAAAACTCTTTTTAGTAGACGTTTGACTAGAATATTGCTGTAATATATATATATATATATATATATATATATATATATATATATATATATATATATATGGTAAACTTAATAAGTCTGCGATTAAAGGTCTGGTTTATTACTTCTCAATCGCCGACTTATTAAGTTTACCATATCATACCAAGGTCACGAAAATATTATATTTATATATATACAATATGTCCGAGAAAATGTGGGAAATCTCTCGGATTCAGATAGAACATTAAAAAATAAGATGACAAGTTCCCATAATTTTTTTCCTAGCGGCCCTCCCTACGGAGATACGGCCTCCTAAAGGACGCCACTGGAAATCAATTTTTCTTGAATAACTTTTAAACTACTTATTATAATTTAATGAAAATTTAATATGATAAACAGTAGTAAGGACCTCTTAAAATACTGCCCTTAAATTTAAATTAGCACGTTTAGTTTACCAGAGGCGGACTAGGTTGTTCATTTAAATGCTTACATTTTTAACACCCTGTATCATAAGGAGTTAAAAAAAACAAATTTGGATACCTTGAACATTAAGCTAAATAAAAGGTACTCTTGTTCATTGTCGATAAAATGAACCGTTTTCGAGGAAAAAAAAATAAAAGAATTAATGTTTTATTTCTATTAAAAAGAACCATGTTTTTATTTTTTTTTGTCTGCAACAAAGTGTGATACAAAAGTCTGAAATAAAACTGTTTTCAGTACTAAAAAACGAATTGTTTTTACAAACGTTACTATGGTACCCACGAATTAATAAATATCTTGCATTGACGTGTAAATTTTAAATCTTGTAATCTTTCATATTGTTAACACGTTGATACTTTACTTCGATATTAATTTATTGAATTTTGAATATCTTGGTAAATTTAATTTGATAATGGGATACACATTTAGTGAGTATGCAGATATGCATCTTATGTATGGTCTTGCATCTTGCAATGCTTTGGAAGCAAGAAGGTTGTATGAAGAAAGATATTCTAATCGCAATATTCCAAATCAGAAAACATTTCAGCGACTTGACCAACGTCTAAGAGAGACTGGTGGGCGATTCCATTTAATAAGGTAACATTATTGACTTTCTTTAATGTTTTAGGAAGTTTTGCGAAAAAAAGTACTGATGCTGGTGTGAGAAGAACAGTACGTACGGTGCAATTGGAGGAAAATATTTTGGATGCTGTAGGTGATACTCCTTCAGTAAGCACTCGAAGATTAGCCGCGCAGCTTAATACGTCAAAAACGACAATTCATGAAGTACTTAAAGAACAGTTGTTTTACCCTTATAATCTGCAAAAAGTGCATCTACTACTTCCTGAAGATTTTCTTCGTAGAATCCAGTTCGCAAACTGGCTGTTAGATCAGCAACGAACAAACCCAAACTTCATTAGCACTATTCTTTTTACCGATGAAGCAGAATTTACCAAAAATGGTATTGTAAATTTACATAACTCGCATGTATGGGCTGATGAAAACCCTCATGCCACTGTCGTTCATCATTATCAACATCAGTTCCAATCAATTAATGTTTGTGCAGGAATAATTGGCAATTTTTTGATTGGACCATGCGTATTGCCGCCCCGATTGAATGGTGAACTTTATTAACAGTTCCTTCAGAACGCTTTTCTGGATTCAATAGAGCATTTGCCACTTGCAACCCGCCAAAGCATGTATTTTATGCATGATGGAGCCCCACCTCATTTTAGCGTTGCTGTACGCGACCACCTGAATAACGTCTATCCAAACCGTTGGATAGGCAGAGGAGGTCCCATTGCCTGGCCTCCACGGTCTCCCGACCTAACGCCAATGGATTTTCACCTGTGGGGTCATCTCAAAACCTTGGTGTATTCCTCTCCAGTTGATACTAGGGAGGAACTTTTACAGAGAATCACATTTCATTGTGATGTGATAAGAAACAATGCTGGGTTGTTGTGGCGAGTACAGCAGTCCTCTATTCGTCGTGCCCGCGAGTGTATCAGAGTTCACGGAGCCCATGTTGAACACACTTATGAAGTTTTTAATTGATTATTTCTAATTAGCGTATTTAGGTTCAATCGTTGCAAGCTTTAGTGAGTACATTTCTAAAGATAATTTTTGTTAAGGTGCCTTTCTGGGACAAAACTGCATTTCTAAGAATCTTTATAATTTTGTCGTATTAAATAACCTAAACTAAAACTTTTTTTGTTCCTGGAATGACTTTTGTATCACACTATGTTGCAGACAAAAAAAAATAAAAAACATGGTTCTTTTTAATAGAAATAAAACATTAATTCTTTTATTTTTTTTTCCTCGAAAACGGTTCATTTTATCGACAATGAACAAGAGTATCTTTTCTTTAGCTTAATGTTCATGGTATCCAAATTTGATTTTTTAACACCTTATCATACAGGGTGTTAAAAATGTAAGCATTTAAATGTACAACCTAGTCCGCCCCTGGTAAACTAAACGTGCTAATTTAAATTTAAGGGCGGTATTTTAAGGGGTCCTTACTACTGTTTATCATATTAAATTTTCATTAAATTATAATAAGTAGTTTAAAAGTTATTCAAGAAAAATTGATTTCCAGTGGCGTCTTTAGGAGGCCGTATCTCCGTAGGGAGGGCCGCTAGGAAAAAAATTATGGAAACATGTCATCTTATTTTTTAATGTTCTGTCTGAATCCGAGAGATTTCCCACATTTTCCCGGACACATTGTATATAATATTTTCGTGACCTTGGTATCCTTGACAAAGGCATCATTGCCGAAACATATAGGGTTGTTTTAAATAGATATACTTTGAAGTAATAAACCAGACCTTTAATCTCCGTCTCTCAAATTTAATGTCACGAATAAAAAATGTGAGAATTAATTTGATGTGGATATCCAAGACAAATAAATTATGAACAGTTGCTAACAAAGATTATGTGTTTATGTGTCAACAAACAGAAAAAAAAAGAATTAATCAAGGAAGTCAGAAAAATGCAAAGTATCCAAACCGAGAAGTCAAAGACAGATGAATACTGAGATTGTAGTACGGAAAACGACCAAGGTCATAGAGCTTCGAATGCTATAAAATATTTCTAAAGTTTATATTTGGTTATTAAAAACTTGCGTGAATTGTCAGGTCGGACAAATATTTAAGTGATTAACTTTTTTTCATTTAATTACATCGCATGTTTTTTGTTTTCCATTAAATAAATATGTGCTGAGTTTTATGTAATATCATATAGAAGATACTAAATAAATACATTACCTTTTACTTTAGTTCTACCGTAAAAATTTTACTTACCTCGACATGCAAGTTCAGACTTAGGTAAGTAAATATTTATGCCGCATTTATAATCAGAAGTTTGTGAATGAGTAGTTAGAATGAAAACTGGCGTACAAAATAAACTTTGGTGGTAAGTTAACTTTTTTAGTACATTAAAGTAATTATGTGTGCAAATTTCAACATTATATTTCAAAACGGGGAAGCAAACGCAGAGGCAAGCTGATTACCAAAGCTGAAGAAAATGTTTTCAGTCTCCCCACGCTGATTTGCGTCATCTAAACTTCTCTCATCAACCCGCATGCTGTGAACGACAGAAGTGCAAACTCTTAAGATGAAATTTCTCGTCAATCATAAGCCGTCCCCCCATTAATTCGTATCCAGCGTTTGGATTATATCGCTGCTAATCGATAATCCAATTCAATCGCACATTATAATTTTATCGTTCGTCGTACTTGATTTAATAATAATCAACATTAACAGCTACGAGACAGAATGGCGTCTTGCATTCTAAGAAACCACTCTAAAGTGGAGAAACTGATTAATTGGATTTTCAAACAAGTCGCAGGATCTGTTATCAATCGAAAATTAATTTGACTTGAATTAAAAATATTAATTTATAAAATAGTAGCTGTACCCCGCAATACTTTGCTATTGCTATATTTGTGTATGTACAGGCTCGCTCTTATGTATGGAAATGGTCGAATATCTCGAGAACGGTTCCAGATATCTAAATGAAATTTCGTGTACGGACATAACCAAATGTTTTGGTCTTTCTGGTTATTTCATACACATTCATCGCTATATATTGAATTCTTATCGCATACAATTTTCAAAGCATCCATATTTTTGTGATAGTTTAATTTCTCATTATTTTTTGAGTTTACCTGCAAAAATTAATAGTTTTCTATGACTTTACCACACAGTAAGTAACAGTTTAAAATGGATAACATATCGATGGCATTTACTGCATGGAAAGGAGATTATGGATTACCGTTTACGTGCTCCGATTGTATATACATAATGTTATACACTAAAGTAGCCAAAGCTCTCATCACCTAGAAATACTATACCAATCCTTACTGGAATGTAGATGAAAATTTTCCGTTTGTTAAGTCGTTCATTGTCAGAAGTCCTGTCTCGTGACGCCACCTACATTTAAATAATAGTACTGCTAATATTGATATTATATTATTAAGCCCCTAACTTTCTTTCTACTGGTCAGATCGAGGAGTTCAATTATATATATATATATATATATATATATATATATATATATATATATATATATATATCTATATATATATACCGGGTAGTGAAAAAGTCTGGCAAAAAGGTATTTTTTTTTGAAACGAATGAATTTATAATTATAAAATTGTGGGGTGATGAATGGGATTGTATTCTGCATTTTTTTGAGTACATGTCAAATTTCCGTGATATCAGCGTTTAGCGTACTGCCGCCATTTTAAATTTTTTTAAATAGAACATAAGTTGACTGATATATATTACAAAAAAGATTATTTCCTTCTCTTTTCAAAAGTACTAATAATGTACCACATTACTAAGGAAATACCATATAAAATTGAAATTTTATTAATCTATTCTTATTTTGCATTATTATTAGTTCATCCCCGGTAGATGGTTAATTTAAAACAAAAAAAAAGTAGCAGACACTGAAAACATGCCAAAACAGTGTACAAGGTGTCAGAGTTGATTTAGTCTTAATAGTATTTGGCAGCTACAGTGTGTAAAAGTAAATTAAGAATAATGTCAAACTTACCGGAAAAAGAACGAATTCAGATCTTCAATTAGATCTGAATTTAAAAAATTGAAGATGGCGACGGCACGCTAAACGCTCACAATTTCATAATTACAAGTTCATTCTTTAAAAAAAATTTCTTGTTGCCAAACTTTCTCGCTACCCCGATATATATATATATATATATATATATATATATATAATATTTTCGTGACCTTGGTATTATATGGTAAACTTAATCAGACGGCGATTATGATTTTTTGACATTTATATTCTGTCATCTATATTTTATATCCTTGATAAAGGCATAATTGCCGAAACATGTAGGGTTTTTTTGAACATATATACTTTGAAGTAATAAACCAGACCTTTAATCGCCGACTGATTAAGTTTATATATATATATATATATATATATATATATATATAATTATTTCGTGACCTTGATATGATATGGTAAATTCAATCAGTTAGCGATTTAAGGTCTGGCTTTATTTTAAAGCATATATATTTAAAACAACCCTACATGTTTCGGCAATGATGCCTTTATCAAGGATATAAAATATAAATGACAGTATACAAATGTCATATAATTGAGTTGCTATACGCCTTTATCAAGAGAATACAAAATATAGAATATTTTGTATTCTCTTGATAAAGGCGTACTGCCGAAACATGTAGAGTTTTTTAAATATATATATTTTGAAGTAATATACAGACCTTTAATCGCCTACTGATTAGGTTTACTATATATATATATATATATATATATATATATATATATATACATATATATATATATATATATATATATATATATATATATATATATATATGGTAAATTAAATCAGTTGGCGATTAAAGGTCTGTTTTACTTCAAAGTATACTTTGAAGTAAAACAGACCTTTAATCGCCAACTGATTTAATTTACCATATCATACCAAGGTCACGAAAATATTATATATATATATATATATATATATATATATATATATATATATATATAATTATTTCGTGACCTTTGTATATCATGGTAAATTAGTTGGCGATTTAAGGTGTGGTTTTACTTAAAAATGTATATATTTAGACCATTTTCTTCCATAATACCTACATATAAGTGACATCATGACGAAAATATAAAAAAAAAGTATTAGTTGTACCGCATACCTGCTATTAAATGTTAGAAACTCCAAATAACCGCAACCGTCACATCCATACTCCGAGGCTCCAGCAGAAACACCTTGAACCTGTATTCCAGTACAAAATTGTTTCTATATACCACCCCGAATCCCCACTGGTCCTAAAAACACAAGTATTTATTAAATTTTATCAAAAAGAAAATTTCATAAATTTATATAACCTATTTTATAATAGGATACTGTTTAAGTTAAAATTTTAGAATAATAGATAAAGTAACTCTTACCTAGGAATGAACGGTCTGTTTTAACATAACTTCTAATATCACAAGCGATATTTATATTTGTAAAACCATACATTTTGTTAGTCTAATTCACCACCATAATGTATACACACATCTATATGTCACGTAATCACCTACTATAAAGCGCAGTTGGTCATGCAAATGTATATAATTTAAGCATATACTTTTGGAAGAAATATTAAATCTCGATTCTTAAAAAAACTTACCTTCAATAATTTTATTTCTTTTTATTTAAACTAAATCAGGGCACTTGAGTAATATATATTCTATTTGCTATATAGTAAGTGTGAAAGTTACATTTTTATAAAAAAATAGAACCAAGGCTTGAATCCTCAAAATCGGCTCCTGCAGACAAAGATCACATGATCTCCAAACAAACAACTCATATTTAAAACAATACTACAGTTAATCCACTAATACCCTCAGCTAACCGGTGCGATTAAATAATTTTTGTATTTATCCTTCTATTGAAATTCATACTACATAGGCACAAAAAACACAAGCGACATCTCATAAGCTTTGATGGAATCTGTTCAACTAGACAAGGTAGGTACCTATGAAAAGTAATTTAACACTTAAAAATATATCTTTTAAAAAAGTAAAACTTTATGTATTTATTTAGATAATTAACAACATTTCATCTGTCTAAATATAAACACATGACTATAATATGTCAAATGTCGCCCAAACGTGGAAGTTACATATCGTAAATAAATATTTATTTACATAATTTTTGCATATACATAACTTTTATAATTGGTAGATACTAGTCAATGTTACCTATTGGCACAGCTATATGTATAAACTTTATTTTAGGATAATTTAATTTAATGTTAAATTAATATATATTAATATTCGTTACAATCATGGGATTTTAGTTAATTTTGAACTTCTTGCGCTGGATATATTGTGAATGCTTCAATACAAAATTTACGTAATTTTAGAAAACATTGTATATGTATGACATGAAAGCTCTGAACATAGAGATATGTTTAAATTTAATTCTAATTTTGATATTCGTAATAGCAAACAATGAACCGAAATTATTTGCTACGCTTCATTATGTTTGCGTTTCATTCGCTAAATTCGATATTATATTACATTAATGAGATTGTTGTACAACGCAGATTTATGTATGAATACAAGCTGTTTGCCTTTTTTATTTTTCATATGATTCGCATATATTTAAAAATTACGTTATCGCTTATTTAACCTTTGTGGACAAGATGGATGTTTCTAACATAAAATTGATTTTATTTTTGCTTACCATATTGTCCACAAGCTAAGATCAAAGAATCTTTATTAATACGTAAATTTCTTGCAAGTTAGCCTTTGTTTTCTAGAATATCCTTTTCAGAATTACATTATTTATTTTTAATTTACTATATTTCTAATTAATTTCGAGTTTGAAATTTTCATTTGTTTGATAGAAAATGGCACTTATTATCTCTTGAAAACATACCTACTGACAGGAACTTTGTATTGTTCGTTAATCTATAGTTAATCACAATAATAATACTTTGCCCATGTGGTTCGTTTAAAATATTAGAAAACACTTGGCTAATCAGTTCACAGTGCATAAGTATCTCAGCTACACATTTTGTTCGTGTTGTTCAGCATTACCGTGTGCCGTGTTTACATCACAAAAAGGACTTATAGTATCGTTCATCATTCTTTTAATCGCTTGAATAAAGCCTGTTTCCATAATTTAATTTGTTTTATATAATAATAGTCCCCGTACTAACCTTCCAGGCCTTCGGAGTTGTAACATGGTAGGCTGTTACAAGTTGATCCCTTCTGTACACTAGGATGGTAACGTAGCTAGCGCTACGCATCAACCGCAGCGTTTTACCACCAGGTTTTCTGGGACCGAAAAAACGCCATCGATAAAATAGCTCTCCTCGGACTTTTCTTTCATGGGCGGGTTGTTGTTAAACATTGAAGTGAGCAAGCCAGTACAACGGATCTAGATCGAGTGAAGACGGCGTGGGTTTCTTGATGAAACGTTTTTAACATGACTGTAGGTAAATGAAAAAAGAGCCCCACCGCAATTTAAATGCTGGTTGCAAAAGTGGATATGCGTTGTGCGGAGGACGTACATGTGATAACGTGCCCACGTTCAGGTCCCAGGCTTAAGGAAACTATAGGAATTAAACGAAAACTAACGACAACCAAAATAATGTGTAATAATATTTACTCTAAATGTTTATAACTTAGAACTCATAAACAATAAGTAAAGGTTGGAACCTTTCTGTATATAAATGTAAAATTGTAGCAAAACATCAAATTGACGGAATAACACAGTGGGTGAATTTCAAAAATATATAATATAATTACATACACAATAAGTACGTAAATACGTTAAAACCGGGATAATGAATATTTCTATCTATTTATCGAAACATTATATGCATGAAAACTTTGAACGTGTCTGCATAGTCGTGCAAATAGCTCATTCAATATGTACAAAAACGACAAGACGACTTTCGAAATATTTCGAAAAATAAGTTTACAAGCGGCCGACGGCCACGATTAAATTCACTAAATCAGTGATTTTTAATTAATCCCATTTTTTTTACTGCGACGAAATTTACAAGTCACTGATGCTCACAACAGCATCAATGTTCCTGCGCATAACCGTAAAAAAACGTAAAAAATGTCAAATTTACGACGGATATGTCAAATTGCGCCTAAAAACATTGGTAGGTATTGTATGTATTGGTATGTAATAACTAAAGTAGAACATTCATTTCTACATATTCAATATACTACTTGTGTCCCCATTAATTGAGCACTCTTGTTTAATTAAGTAGCTTGGTTAATATAACAGTAAGTAAGTAGGTTGAGACATTATATATACACTTTGTCCATAAAGTATGGACACAAGCCCGTAATAACGTTATTGTGCATTATTTGACAAAATGCAAAGATATATCGATTAATGTATTTTGTTAGCTATATTTAGATGCTACCATTTTGTTTTTTCGTCGACCTTGAATAAGTTATGACGTCATTGATAATTTTTTTAAATGTCAACCCCATTTTTTTTGTGGATTTTGAAAGCCTTTACAATTCTTTATTCGATGATGTAATAATTTTGGTATGTTACATTAGAAAATTTTTGAGTAATCATTTGTGTCCATAAAGTATGGACACAAGCCCGTAGTAACGTTATTGTGCATTATTTGACAAAATGCAAAGATATGTCGATTAATGTTTTTTATTAGCTATATTTAGATACTACCATTTTATTTTTTCCGTCGACCTTGAATAAGTTATGACGTCATTGATATTTTTTTTAAATGTCAACCCCACTTTTTCTTTGTGGATTTTGAAAGCTTTTACAATTCTTAATCGATGTTGTAAAAATTTTGGTATGTTACATTAGAAAATTTTTGAGTAAACTGTGTTGTAATTCTAAGTTTTATTTTTGACATTTTTAGTATCAAATTTATACCAAATGCTCAAAATGTTTTCCTTCATTTTGTTGATAAAATCCTAAGCGATGATAAATTCCATTTCGCACATTCTGTAATATTTCGGGAGTGATTAGTCTGGTTTCGTAGATGATGCGTTGTCGTAAAACGTTCAAATTTTCCGGTTGTGTCGCATAGACTTTTCCAATGTAACACTAACACTAATGTTTAAATCATCGAATAAAAAATTGTAAAAGCTTTCAAAATCCATAAAAAAAATGGGGTTGACATTTAAAAAAATTATCAATGACATCATAACTTATTCAAGGTCGACGGAAAAAACAAAATGGTAGCATCTAAATATAGCTAATAAAAAACATTAATCGACACATCTTTGCATTTTGTCAAATAATGCACAATAACGTTATTACGGGCTAGTGTCCATACTTTATGGACGCAAATGATTACTCAAACATTTTCTAATGTAACATACCAAAATTTTTACATCATCGAATAAAGAATTGTAAAAGCTTTCAAAATCCACCCCAAAAAAATGGGGTTGACATTTAAAAAAATTATCAATGACGTCATAACTTATTCAAGGTCGACGGAAAAAACAAAATAGTAGCATCTAAATATAGCTAATAAAAAACATTAATCGATATATCGTTGCATTTTGTCAAATAATGCACAATAACGTTATTACGGGCTTGTGTCCATACTTTATGGACACAGTGTATATATATATATGGTAGATTCAATTAGTTGGCGATTTAAGGACTGGTTTTACTTATAAATGTATATATTTAAAACAATCTAAGGCCTGAAATCGCCAACTAATTGAATCTTCCATAACATGCAAAGATCACGAAATAATTATCTTTATATATATATATATATATATATATATATATATATATATATACATACTGAGGACAGGAGAGAACGAATCTAATGAATCTTATACTTACGAACGCCGTAGCATGAAAAGATATTGTTGTGTATTTATTAAATGTTATTTTATATTGTTTCCGAATGTATTATTTATCACACCATTAAAACCGGCCTCTCATGATCCTGCGTCGGAGATGAGGTTGTAGCAGGGGACATCACATTGCGACCCTGCCAGATTACGAGAAATAATCTAAAAAGGGTTAGTAGCGGAGTGACAGATAGCATCCTTGTCACGACACGGGCCCAGTCGAGGCAAACAGCTACAGACTGCATCACTACGAAACCAACAACGGCAAATTCGCCGACTCTAGGACTGATCACCCTGGAACTTTGTGGAACTGTTGAAAAACTGACGGGATATAGAACTTCTAGTGATAGAAAAGCCAAAATTCAATTTGCTCCATCGTCGTAATTAAGCAGGTATGTACTTCAAGGAGATGATTCTATACTACGAAGACGCTCTCACAATTTTTATAAAAGAGAACGCATTTACAACGAAATCAGCAGTACGTGCATCGTTGACTGCCCTCAAGAATTTTTGCGCATAACAGGACATACAGAAAATATGTATTGTCAAGGATAACTCATGGAACAGCTAGTTCCTGAAAAAAATGATTCCATGGGACAAGAGAGGGCTGAATCATTTAAAAATAAATGTGATTATGGGAGCACAAGGAATTGAACACTACGAAATAAGGCAACTAATTTTGAATGAATACCACATGTTACCTACTGGTGGACATAGCGGGGTAAGTAGAATGTTTAGCCCTAAACGAGGCGAAGTAAAATTTAATTGATTCTAAAAAATTAAAACACAAGTTAAGTTAAATAGTATTAGAAAACCTATACAATATTGCGTCGGAGATCAAGATTTAATCAAAAACGAATCAGGGAACAAACTTTAGACATTGTACAACATTCCATTTCCCATTGTAAAAACAGACAAGCCACCCAATGTAAATTATTTGCACAGACACGTGTAATAGTACATACAATATTGTATAATAGTCTATAAACATGTTGATACTCATGGTATATATTACGTACATTAAGTATATGTGTAGCATGTAAGAAAATTAACTATATACTTATCACAGGTAAGAAAAACCAAAATGGTAAATAAGCTCTTTGTTTTTCTTTCCCGTCCGGTACAAGATGTAATAACTAAAATACGACATCAATTTCTACATATTTAATATATTACTTGTTTGACCAAACGTCCTCATTAATTGCGTCCTAGTTAATTCTTGCATCTTTCGCACTCTTGTTTAATTAAGTAACTAGGTTAATATAGCATTAAATAAGTAGGTTAATACATGATATAATATATATATATATATATATATATATATATATATATATATAATATTTTCGTGACCTTGGTATGATATGGTAAACTCAATCAGTCGGCGATTAAATGTGTGGTTTATTACTTCAAAGTATATATATATTTAAAATAACCCTACATGTTTCGGCAATTATGCCTTTATTAAGGATACAAAAAATATAAATGACGGAATATAAATGTCAAGTAATTGAGTTATATATATATATATATATATACTGAGAACGAATCTAATCAATCTTGTACTTACGAATACTGTAGCATGTAAAGATATTGTTGTGTATTTATTAAATGTTATTTTATATTCTTTCCGAGTGTATTATTTATCACACTAATAAAACCCGCCACTAATGAGCCCGTCCCGAAGATAAAATTGTAACGAGGACATCAGAGTCAGTTCCGGATGCATATAAAACTGTGTTGCTTTTGTGTTAATATGAAGAGAAAATAATTTCGGGTATTAATTAAACTTGACTTATTGCGTGAAGAAAACACTAAATATCTAAAAAGGGGTTACATAAATATTACTTCCGATGGAATTTTTTGTAAGTTGAACAAAAGTGTTTTCAAAAGTGGTCAAATAAAGATATAAGGTGAATATTAATGAAGAAATTAATTATTAAGTCTATACTATTGTAATGAGCGACCACCGAACGAAACTGTATGATAATTAAAGCCGTAAAGATTTCAACCGAACTGGTATACTAAATTTTGCTCTAACATTTAATTATGAAAAAAAAATCGCAAGATGGGTGCTTTGTATGCTAACTATTTATGCAAATGTGATCCCGTGTTATAATTTCAAATGACCTATAATTAAATTCAAACCAAATCCAAGAGAATTTTCATAAAGTAGGCATAATTTATTTAATTTCGGAAGTGCTATTATAGACTACTACTTTATGGTCAATTTGAATTGGTTTTTGCTAATAGTTCACTACTAGAAATATTTATTACTTTAGGATTTAACATATAATCAATACTCAAAAGTAATGCGTGTAATTGGAAAAGTAAATAGAAAGTATATACGTTCTGCTTCCTTAAAGTTTATCCTGGCGTACTACTTACAAATTAATTGTCAATTAAAATAAATTACAGTCCTGACAGTTTGGGACAGGCAGACTGATCGCACAAAAGTATTTAACTGAATTGATCACGCAATTTAAATAAATGATCTGGTATGTAGATAGAATATTGAAGTAGTTACGACATGATTCATTATATATATATATATATATATATATATATATATATATATATATATATATATATACAGGTTGGCCCAAAATGACCGAAGGGGTTTGAGTTCATTATAACTTATTATTTAAGACATAATTATTAAATTTTTTTAATTTTAAATACAGTATATTAATGGGGAATATTTTTAATTTAATTATGAAAAATTATATCTCGCAAGTGGTTGCCATTTTCTGCTTCGTATATTCGTGCTCTTTCCAAAACATTTTCCATAACCTTTCGCAAAACTTCAGGTGTTATGTTGTTGATTTCGTCGCGTATATTATTTTTTAATTGCTGTATGGTTCGAGGCTTATTAATATAGACTTTTCCTTTCAAATAACCCCAAAGGAAGCAGTCTGAAGCGATTAAATCCGGTGAACGCGGAGGCCAATTAAAATCGCTTGTACGGGAAATAATTCGTTCACCAAAGATGTCGCGTAAAAGAGCTATTGTGTCCCTCGCAGTGTGCACTGTGGCTCCATCCTGTTGGAACTATACTTGCGGATGGTTTTCCACGGCTGGCCTTAAAAAATTTTCCAACATTGTCCGATATCTAACACCAGTGATGGAAACGGCGACACCGTGTTCATTTTCAAAAAAATATGGGCCAATTATCCTTTCCGACGAAACACCGCACCAAACGGTACACTTAAGTGGGTGTAATTCTCGCTGTTGAACTACTCTTGGATTTTACGTAGCCCATATCCTGCAGTTTTTCCTATTAACGAACCCATTTAATTGGAAATGGGCTTCGTCGCTCGTAATTAAATTATGAATAAAATCATGATTTTCTTCTGCTTTTTAACGAAAATAAATTGCATAATAAAGTCGTTGCTGGTAATCTGTCGGTTTCAATTGTTAGACAAGCTGAATTTTGTATGGAAACATTCTTATTGTATGCAAAATTCTCTGCAGCGACCCTCTTGAGAGGCCAAGTTGTGTCGAACGTCTCCTGGTTGATGTTTCTCCATCTTCCCGAATACTCTCCTGTACCAGTTCAATATTGTCATCCCTGTGCACCGTTCGGCGTCTGCCGGCACCAGGAAGATTCCTTACTCCCCCTTGTTCTCGAAAATTTGCAACCAGACGGTTTATTGTTGACTCTGTGGGTCCAACCCGCACATTAAAGTAACGACGATATGCGCGCTCAAAACAAGAAATAAAGTTCAACAATTTTGGCATGTTGTTCAATTGTGTACTGTTCCATTTTAAATTCCCCAAGTCTTCTTAACAAAATACCGAAAACAAAAAAAATATATAATAAAAAAGTTATAAGGAATTAAAACCCCTTCGGTCATTTTGGGCCAGCCTGTATAAGTAAATTAAAATTAAAAAAGAACTTGTAATACGCACAGATAGTAATAAATACATAAAATAATAATGTTACATATAGTTAATGAATTGAAAAAAGTTATTTCATAATTTGTCTCTTAATGATAAAAAATTGTGAATAAGAAGATATATTTGAACTAAATTATGTAATATATAATTTAGTTATCTCTATATTATTAAATAGATAAGGCTGAAAATTTAGCAATTTCCAACTGACAGAATATTAATATCTGGTCCTTATAAGGCACTTCCAATGAACTTTAAACCAAGTCCTCTTAGCTCAGTTGGTTATAGCGATGGCGTGGTAAGTCATGGACGTGGGTTCAAGGCCGACCTAGGATGAAATTTTTCCAAATAAAAATTTCGAATAATTAGCGTCGTACTTGTAAACACCAATGTTTACATTCACATTACTTCGCGAAATAACATACAAATTTATATATATATATATATATATATATAATATTTAATATAAAGCCAAAATTCCAAGAATTTGCCACGATAGACCTTTGTTCAAGCTAATTAGAAATGCATAATAAAGAAACAGTGTGTAATGACTTACTTGGATGTCAGTTATTGAAAGTAGATGTCAGTTTTGAAAGCAGATGTCAGTTTTGAAAGGAGATGTCAGTTTTAAACGCTTGAACCAAGGTCTATCGTGGCTTAATTGGTAAAGCAATGGTCCGGCAAACCCTAGACTTGGGTTCAAGTCCCAACGTGGACAAAATTTTTCAATTAAAATTTCGTATGATTTGCGTTGTAATTTGTAGACAGCACTGTTTACATCCACATTTACTTCGAAATTACATACTAATTTGATAATATTTGTTAATATAAAAGCCGAAAAACTCTTAGAATTTATCAATTGATATATTAAATGAACGGCTAAGAAATTATCTAAACATATATGTATATATATATATTGATATAGGTCAAGCCTGAACATAAGGATGCCTAGGAGAACAAGTAACAGAATTTTTAAAGCTTATGTACTCATTAGAATTATAAGAAATTTCGAAAACTGAATTCTTCTCATGGTATATCAATAAAGTTGATTTCGCGTTTATTTTTATGTATAAAATTAATTCTCATATTTATTTACTTTTATTCTTTCAGTTGCTTTAGTTATTTTATTTCGAAATCTTGTATTTACCAAGATATGTCAACTTAATTGATTCAAAAAAATAGATAATAATAATTTAGGCGAAACTGTACTTATTTAAAATAAATACAGCGGGAAAGTTCACCACTATAGAATAGCATTATGTAAACTTATCAACATTTACACATTAATTATTTATATATTAAAATAAACTTTAGAATTTATATTAAGCTTATGTATATTTTTAATGGTTAAATTATCATTTTCTTTTTAAATAAGTTACGAGATTATAGTAATACATAAGAATCAACGAATAAGAAGCCAATTTTGAAAACAAAACACAGTTGGCGTCACTAGAAAAAATTCGATAAAAATGCCTCGACGTATTTAAGTGCATCTCCGAAAACTAAAAGAAAAATACAGAAATTAAATTAGAAACTTACATAAAAACACTTGCAATACCTTACCTGTATATCCAGTACCTGTTTGAAGCATTTTACGTGTCCAGACGATTACCTGTACCTCAGAAATCGGAAATTGCTGTTTACCGAGGAAGCCCGCCGCTACATGAAAAATCCCAGCCAAACGACGCACAATTGCCCAGTGAAATTCGTATCCTGCATTAAATGATTTTCCAGTCTATATCCAGAACCAACAAGTCCTAAACACATTCACATAAGTATTCTTTAATCTCCAACAAACTATAGAAAATGCTAAATTAATTCATTTCATTTAATTAAAATCATAATCAATTTAATATTAAAATTTATAACCTAGAATACATTTGATGTTCACGAATATAAATTAAGTTAAAAGAATCCAGTTTTCCTTGTTATTATGATCAAGTAGATACTAGATTTAGTTAGATATTGGAATTTACATAGGTAACATGTATTAAGTTGCTTTGCTAACCTAGAAATTTGATCACATTTAATCTAACACGTGACATGTTACATTTTCGATATTTTTATAATTTGAATAATTTCGATCACTTACCTGCTTTGATTTTATATCATTAAAGTCTTGAACATTTATCTTTATCTTGCTTGTTTTATTTTTGGTAGTTTGATAACGTAATTACTATTATTTATTGTATAACCATCAACAAATTTGGTGTATATACTATTTAGTCACCGATCCTACAAGAAGGTGCATTGGACATGTACCACCCAAGAGCTCTCTTGTTCTTTTAATTAGCCGGACACCCAATATTATAAATTGTAACACACACACACACAAATAATAATCATACTGAGAAGCTGTATACATAAACAGCTGTTTAAGGTCATGTGTACTTAAAGTATAACGTTTATGCATTTTAGATTTGTACGCATGCAATAGAAGTAATGGTAAAGAACCCCATCTATATGTAGCACATATTATCACATTTAAAATAGATATTTGTCGTACATTTATTAATTTTTCCTCTAACTGTTACAATTCATTTATAAAACTTATAATTCAGCATTTATTATTACAACAACTCCAGGGGTATTATATCAATTTGGCTAGCCCAACTTGTGGGGCAAATATCTTTCCCTGCGGATTATATCAATTTGACGCCACAACGTGTAGGGCCCTTTAAAACATGCTAAATAGAATATATTTTCAAAAATAAAACAAGAGAGGATATTAAAATTAAAATTAAAAAAAAAACAAGAAGAACTGTATTCTAATAATATTTATTTAGGAGGTATAACATTTTGTATATATATATTTGTGAGTCTGTATCTTGTTTCTCTGTGGTTTTTCTTATGCACTAGGAAGTCATCATACTCAGGAGAAGGGATTTGTAAGTTTATTTTTATACAGAGTAATTGTTTTGGTAACAAACATTTAAATCCTAAAGACAAAAAGAATCAAAACAAACATAATTTTGTAAAATAACAATTTATTTATAAAAGATTAATACAACACATAATAACACTATTTAAATTTAAAATTTTTACAACTATACCGACATTATGGATAAACGTACAAGAAGTAAGTCAAGGGAGAACATTATTGAAGGTATTGGGGAAGAGGCAAATCAGGGTGACGCTCCTACCGTCACTGCTCAACAAGAAACACAAAAGGAAGAGGTACCAATAAATTTAAATACTTTAACAGCTTTAATCATGAATCTTCAACAAACCATGACGGATACTAATAAAAATATAGAAACAAATAATGAAAATTTTAAACAAATTATGACTGAGAATAACGAAAAATTAAACCAAAAATTAGATACCAACAATATTAAATTAGACCAACTTAGACAGGACAAAGAAGAAATTAAAAAAGACATAAGAGGTTTGAAAGATAGCCAAACGAAGATGCAAGAAGGAATTATACAAAAAATGGATGCTTTTAATGGAAATTTAATAACAAATTTAACACACAAAATAGATACTTTTAATTAAAATTCAATAACAAAAATAGATCGAAAATTCGAAATCATAAATGACATAAAAATAGATCAACTTAAGCCGGAACACAAAGAGATATTGTATGTAACAAAAACATAATCAAACCATTATCGAATCAAAAGCCTTACAAATCGCTTAGATACAAAAGTAAAGTCAACACACATAATAAATTTCAAATAAATGATAGACAATATCACAATTTTCTAATTAACATTACTAAAGAAAACAACAATCTTATAACCTTAATAATGGGGAGAAATGAAATAAATTTTAACACCTCTACAACCAAAGATCTATATCACACTTATGCAACCAACAACACCCAAACAAATCATCTTCACATTGGAATCTCAAAATCAATCTTACAATATTCTCTCTTATACACTAACAATCATAACCTAATAAACAACTCTATTACATATGAATACTTCAATAATAACCATTTCCTAAATAGATATAACACAAAAATCAATACTAATTTATACACCCACATAAAAATCATAACTACACACACACTTATCATCAAAAACATGCATATCACGTTAGGTAGAGGTAATATGTTAAATACTTATAAAAATATCACTCACATACCTAAGGTACGTCGACGAAAAATTAATATTTAAATAAAGAAAAGAATCTCGGTGTTCTAAAATTAGACGAACAAAGCAAAGATGGGGATATGATTATAAACTACTAATAACGAAACTAAGTACACGAACTTTAAATATAAATAAAGATATGCTAAACACAATCGAACTTAACAAGGAAAAAGAACACAATACCAAACAAACATAACTGTGTATCATAAACAAAACAAATAAGTATAACAATAAAAAGGAAGACTTAACATAAGTAGAGCCTAGAAACCTATTGACTAATAAACAATTACTGAAAGAGAACATATTCTGGGGCAAAAGCACTACAATGTATTAAAATGGTAAAGATAAACTTAGAAAGAACAATTATTATATATTTATATGTTACAAATATAAAACTTATTTATGGGGAAATAAAACAATTATAAACATGCAAAAAATTAAAGAAAATGAAAGTCTTCAATTTAATATATTTTAAAGATACAGTATGACAAGAATAAATAAAAGAGTGCTGAAATGTTATAAAGTTGGAGGAGGTTTAGATTAATAATATAGGTAGAAGGAATTAATATATGATATGGGGATGTAAAGTATATATAAATTGTCAAGTTGAAGGCAGAAGTCAGATCTGACTTCTGCCTTCAACTTGACATCTACATTCAATAACTGACATCTGATTCATCAACACTGTTACTTTATAATGCTTTTCTAAATAACTTGAACCTGGGTCTATTGTGGTCTAGTGGTAATGACGACAGCCCGGAAAGCTGTAGACTTGGGTTCGAGTCCCAACATAGACATTTTTTCAATTATTTCGTATGATTTGCTTTGTAATTTGTAGACAGCAATGTTTACATCCCCCCTTACTTTGCAATTACATACATACTAACTTGATATTTGTAAATATTTCATATAAAAGCCGAAAAACTCCAATAATAATTTATCAAATGTTATATATATATATATATATATATATATATATATATATATATATATATGTATATATATATATATATATATGATAAACGTAATGTTAATGAGAATCAATAATCACTAAATTCTCACATTACTGCCAATGCCGCTCTAATTCGTTGCATTGATTTCTACACCTGACAAAATCACATTTGCCTAAGAATGTAGCTGCAACGCGTCGCGGCGCCAACTGACCGGGTTGTACGGGAAAATGAAAAAATGTGTGAAAGTCGTATCCACCCTGGAATGTGCAGACGCCAGCGTTTCATGGTTTTACCAATCATCGGTGCACCGATGATTGGTAAAACCATGAAACGCTGGCGTCTGCACATTCCAGGGTGGATACGACTTTCACACATTTTTTCATATATATATATATATATATATATATATATATATATATATGTATATATTTATATATGTATATAGGCTTTAACCAATGCTCTACCTACGATAGAAGAAAAAATTGAAATAATTGGCGTATAGGCACTTTCCACATCGTTTAGTTTGCTCGCTATCAAGATGTATATTTGGTTTCTAAATTTAGGTTTACGATCATTAGTTCAGTTTTGGAAATAATGTTTTCGAGTGAAATACAATTCGGTATTAGAAGCTGCTAATTAAACAGAAAATATTATGTGTTTTATGTGTACTTACATGTTGAGTACAACCAGCGGTTTGTATGTTACTCTCATATTTCACTCGTTCTATAATGTGCAATATAGTTTTAACATTACAAAATACTAAATATTTTATAATTTAATAATTATGATGAAAATTTGCTGTTATCTATTGACGTAGAATTGCATCATTGAAACTTGCTTTCGTTAATATTGCATTAAAGGGAACAAAATGACTAAATCTAAACCAATAACTGCATTCTATTACTTCCACGCGGAAAAATATTAAAGAAACTCTATTTGTTACCTCTAACCAAGCGGGATTGTCGATGTTTTCTTTTTGCCAAGTATCTGTCCTGTGAATTATAGACATCCATTCGTAGATATAATCCAATATTGCCACTTTCAGTACATACACACAGCTACAGTCGAATAAATTTTTCGATATGGTTCGTTTGACGCGCCTTTTTATACACGTCGGACTGATGCTTGGGTTTGCAGGAACATCGCACTCCGCCTCCTGAAAAATCCCTTAACACGACAACGAGTTTTCTGTACGTGTTTCGCACGGACCAAGGTTAATTGACTGACGAAAACGGGCAACAGACTTTCCCTATTTTAATTAAATTCAACCTTTTGTGTTTTTCGTCATCATGGTTAACTTAGGTTGGACGCTCGAATGGGTTTATAAAAAGTGTGTATGTACGCCAATGTTTCTATTTTACACGAATTTTAATGTTGTTTCATTAATCCATGCATGTGGGTGTGTATTTTAGGTTTGTAAAGAAGGAAAGTAACAAGTTGAATTAAATTTTTGTGTAATACAAAGGTATTTTTAATAATATAAAATATTATTAAAAAAAAAATCTGGTGTGAAGAACACATTTAATAATGTAATTTCTGTGATGTGGCGATGTGGTTCTTTTTTGTGAATGTGTCTGAAGATATCCTTTCTCCAGCAGGGGCGTACCGGTGAGCCTGTAAATAGGCGAAATACCTATCTACGTCTCTGGGGAGGGATATGTTCGGACACGTTCACAAAAATATTAATAGTGAACCTGTACTTGTGTTCTTCACACCAGATTTTTAATAATATTTTATATTATTAAAAATACCTTTGTATTATACAAAACTGGTGGGGTTTACCTACTCATGTATGTTTCAATTATTCTGATAAAATTTTGTGAATTAAAACAAATAAACAATGTAATTCTTAATCGTGAATTTCAAAAATTTTTTGATCTCCTCGGTAAATTAGTTTTCTGTAGTATTTATTTAGTTTATACAACATAGACGAACAAAAAACTAATTTTAACAGGCTGATAGCGCAGTGGGAGGTTGCTAGGTTGTCATTACAGTGAGCCAAATATCTACTAGCGTAAGCGTACTAATAACTCGTGGTTTGCCAATGCCCAAAATAATTAGCTTTAAACTGTTTTACACGCTAATGCAATAAATTGTTATTATCATGGCGTCGACTTATCTCGCACTTACTCAGCTTGTCGCTGGAAACATTTTACTCAACCTACATATCTGTGAGTTTGAACTCGTTTGTGGGTAGATGGTTCTGCAGTATGATGTTTTGCATGATCATATATTATTACAGTAATTACTAGTTAAACCCGGCCATGCTTCGCTGTGACTCTGATATGAAATGAATGGGAATGTAATGTAATGGAATAAACTTCCATTAAATTGGTTCAATTTCTTGGATACCAATATATTGCAAATTATCTTCGAAGTAGAAACAAGATTACAATTGGTACGATTCTAGATAAATTTTTTCAACTATACAGTGTAAATCAAACCGTGTAAGTGATAAACTAAAGCAGTTTTGGAACTCAAATAGGTAGATTTTGTTACGCGAACACAGTATCTTCAATGGTTTTTAAATAACATAAATAATAGTGATATTAAAATAGAAATAAAACTACGGTTCTAATCTTCACTTTTAGTCTTTAATCGTAACACGACAATTGTTTCGCCAGCACAGTGGCTTCCTCAGGTGCTTACATCGAAAGAGTATATTACAAACTAAATAAAATATATATATATATATATATATATATATACATAAAATCAAGAAGGATAGTATTAATTTACAATGTTTTTAAAGAAATCTAAGAATTTACACAAGTATTGCCGGTAGTGAGAAAATGTGGCACATCTGGTCGGCCCTAACTGTATATTATAGGGTTTTAAACATGTTTACGTATAAAATTTGTTTAATAAACTACATATACATTTGTATTATCGTTTAAACAGATTTTAAGTAAATAAATTTAATAAAGGCGAGTTATTTAAATCTAGTTGGTCATTTCATAAAATTTGTGACTGTTTTAATTTATTGATTTCTAAACTTTCCAGTAAATTTAATTTGTTGCTTTTATTTTCTAAATGCAGAATTTGAAAATCTTTATCGAAAGTGTGGTTTTCTTCTAATAGATGATTCGCAAAAGTGGAATCTTGTTTTTTATTTTTAACCGAAGCACAATGCTCGGCAATGCGTTTTTCAAACGATCTTCCTGTTTGACCGACATATATCTTACCGCATCCACACATTAACTTATAGACTCCAGATTTCTTATTTTTGTCTGTTTTATCTTTATTGTTTTTAATGTGTTTGGATAAATTATTATTAGTTTTGAAAACCGTGTTAATATTAAGTTTTTTTAAATAGCTTGAAATATGCTTATTAGGTGTCCCAATGCACGTTTGTAATCTAAATTTTGAATTTTCCTTATCCTTTATTGCAGGATATACCAGAGAGATTGCTTTTTTGAAAAGTTTTTTTGTCAGCATATTTTCAATTAAAGTATCTGTGTAGCCGTTATTGTTACCTATTTGTTTGACTAAATTTAATTCCTTTTCATTATTTTTATTTAGATAGTGGATAATTAGTTAATCTATGTAAAAAACTATGGAAACTCGCTAATTTGTGTTGTATGGGATGTGTTGATGAATTATGTATAGTTATGTCAGTATGAGATTCTTTATGGTAAATATAAGACTCTAATTTATTGTTGATTTTTTTAATAGTTAGATCCAAAAAATTAATACTATTGTTTACTTCTTGTTCCATGGTAAATTCCATATTTTTATGAATAGAATTGACGAATTCTAGTAGCAAGTTTAATTGTCTTTGTGTTCCAGTGAAACAAAGTACAATATCGTCTACATATCTATGCCAAAAGAAAATATGCTGTCTTAGGGGATTATTAAAAATGAGGGATTCTAAGTGGTTCATGAAAATTTCTGAAAGTAATGGACTTAAGGGGTTACCCATAACTAGTCCTTCCTTACAAGTGTATATTGAATTATTAAATTGGAAATAATTTTTTATTTCAGAACTATATTTAACAAGTCTAAACTTTCAGCTTTAATTACCGGGTTAGTGTTCTTAGCTATAAGTAAATTTTCAATTAAATTAACGGTTTCGGCTGGAGGCACACTCGGGAATAAGTTTTTAACGACAAAAGACACCAACTTTGCATTATGAGGTATTGAAATATTTTTGATTTTATTAATTAATTCGTATGAATTTTTTATGCTGTACTGTGGCTTAAAGTTAGTGTATTTAGTAATGATATCAATAAGTATTTTTGATATTTTAACAGAAGGTGCAGTAACATAAGAAGCAACTGGTCTGATGGCATCGTTTTGTTTATCTAATTTAATTAAAGAGTATAATTTAGGAGGTTGAGGGTTCATAATTACTAAACTTCTTTTCTCTTTTTCGCTAATAACAACTATTCTTTCAATGGAGACTGTGGTTAAATAATAATTTAAAAAAGGTATATAACCCCTTACCACAATTATTAGTCGTATCCTAAATACGTATTTCGACAACTAAGTTGTCATCATCAGTAGGTAAAAACTACTAATTAAAGTCACACGGGGCACAATAAAGTAAAGTAAGATAAACGCTTCCGCACAACTACTATACACTGCAACCCTGTAAAGACTCTCAGTCTCTCTCAGTCTCAGTCTTTACAGGGTTGCAGTGTATAGTAGTTGTGCGGAAGCGTTTATCTTACTTTACTTTATTGTGCCCCGTGTGACTTTAATTAGTAGTTTTTACCTACTGATGATGACAACTTAGTTGTCGAAATACGTATTTAGGATACGACTAATAATTGTGGTAAGGGGTTATAAACCTTTTTTAAACTAATAACAACATTTATATTTTTTAGCGTGTTTTTAATAGCTAATTGATATGAGTTTGTAGGGTCTTTGTTAAGTAAGACATACTTATCTGAGTCCAAAAGGTCGTATGTCTTAGATATATAATCTTGTTTATTTATAGCAATAACTGTTTTACCCTTATCTGCTCTAGTAAAGATGATGTCATTCTGTATAGATTTATTTTTAATTTTTATTTTCAATAGTGATATTCTCAACAAATGCTTCTTTTCGGATGAAACTTGGTTTCATTTTTCAGCATATTTAAGCATGCAAAATATGAGAATTTAGTCTGTAGAGAACCCTAATGAATTTGTGGAAACTACGTTACATCCACCAAAAATATTGGCTAGCAGTTTCGAGAAGACATTATTGGGCCTATATTTTTTAATCAAACTATAACTGCTGATAGATATCGAAATGAATTATTAGACCCGTTTATTATGAACTAATTGACTACGTTCTAGTAGAAACTAACAATAGAAGAGCAGTAATAGACACAAGAGTAAGTCGAGGACCGGAAATTGGTAGCGACAATTACTTAGTTATAACGAAAATTAGAAAGAATTCTGAAAAAGAAAAGAGGAACACTGCACCAAAACAAAAAGCAATGCATTCTGAGAAAATAAGAGTCTATAAATTAAGAAATAATGATATAGCAGCAAATTACAGCAAACTTATAACGGAAACTTTAGAGCAGACAGACACGAATGATTACAGAAGATAAGAATGTAGAGGAGTTATGGAACCTATTGGAAAATACGATGAAAGCCTAAGCAAAGGAAATATGTGGAGTAAGTACGAAAAACAAAAATAAAAAACAAAAACAGCATGGTGGACAAAAGATATCCGAATACAAATAAAAACAAAGCAGGAGGCATAGAGAAAATATCTATCACACAGGACAACAGACAATTACGACACATATAAAAAAGAACGAAAAAAAGTAAAAGAATTAGTAGTAACGGCAAAGAAGGACACATGGAAAAAGTTTGGGCAAGAAATAGAAAAAAATATCAAGGAAAATCAAAAACTATTTTATGGATTTTTATGGAGCACTAAAATTGATAAGAGACGGAAAATACAAGAAACAAGGTACATCAAAAGCAAAAACGGAAATATGTTGACAGAACCTAAAGATATAATCAACAGATGGAAAGAATATTTTCAAGAACTTCTGACTGAGCAAACGGAGAAGGATCTGAATTTGGAACATGAAGAAAAAGTGGAAGAAAATCTAGAAGATGAGATAACTATGCAAGAATTAGAAGAAGTAATACGAAAATTAAAGAACGGAAAAGCACCAGGATATGACAAGATAACAACAGAGATGATCAAAAGCATGGGAGAAACAGGAAGGGAGTTGTTCTTGAAAATTCATAACAAAATATGGAAAGAAGGGAACTTCCCAGAAAACTGGCACCGGGCCTTAATAGTACCAATACATAAAAAAGGAGACAGGAGAGACTGTGACAACTACAGGTGCATAACACTACTGAGTACAGCCATGAAGATATTCGAGAAAATTCTATATGGAAGAATTAGAAATATAGTGGAGAGTACATTAAATGAGGCGCAAAGTGAATTCAGAAAAGTGAGAAGTGCGCAAGATCACGTTTTCACGTTGAAACTGATAACCCAGAAAGCCACGTGTGAGAAAAAACCGTATTTCTAGGGTTCATAGACCTGGAGAAAGCGTTCGACAAAACACAGAGGGAAAAAGTATTAAATATTTTGAAAGAAAGAGGAGTAAGTGTTAAAATAATAAGATTGATACGAAAAATTTACAGTAACAACGTTAACACTATCATAAATAATAATATAGAATCTGAAGCGTTTACAACTGAAAACGGTCTGAGACAAGGAGGCAGTTTAAGCCCAACGCTTTTCGTAACATATATGGATGAAATAATAAAGAAATGTACCACAAAAACTAGCAAGTACAATGTTGGACACTTACAATTACAAAGAGTAGATATATCGGAGGGAGTTTTCGTAGATGATGTCGTTATAATCGCTAAAAGTGAAAAAGAATTACAACAGAACCTAGAAATATGGAACACAGAGCTGGAAAACCACAGAAGTGAAGACTTTCCAATATCTTGGAGTCCTAATCGACGAAAAGGACACACAAGAAGTAGAAATGAACCAGAGAATAGAAAAAACGTTAAAGCTCCATTATATGATGAACAAGAAATTCATAAATAATAAAGAAATTTCGCGAGACACAAAAATGAAAATATTTAAAGCGATATTTAGACCCATACTAACATTTGGCTGCGAATCCTGGGTTTTAAGCGAGGGCAAAAAAGCAAGTTACGGGCTGTCAAGATGATATACCTGAGAAGAGTCCGAGGAGTTATCAAACTAAATAAAGTAAGAAGCATGAAAATACGAGAAGACCTGGAAATAGAATCAACACTCAAATTTATAGAAAAGAGACAGTTGGGTTTGTGGGGCCACTTGCAAAGAATGGAAGGCGTAAGACCAGCTACAAGAGTGTGGGAGGCAAAAATACTGAAAAACAAACCGAGGAATAGGCCAAAAACGCAATGGGATGGAGTAATAGCAAAAATACTGGAGACAAAGGAAAGAACATGGACAGAAGCAAAAAAAAATGGCGGAAGAAAGAAAAGGATGGAAAGAATTTGTAGACGCCTAGAATAAAAATACAGTTTCGTCCCGACACCATTATATGGTAGAAGGGAATTTAGATTAGATTAGTTATTATGAACTTAATGATGATGACCTTACGGAGGGATATTTTCAGCAAGTTAATGCACCAGCGCACAAATCACGAGAAACACTAGCTTTTTTGCAAGAATTTATCGATACAAGATTTATTAGTTTTCCTCCAAGATCTCCAGATTTGACAATTTTAGACTATTTTATTTTTCCATATTTAAAGAATACCATTTTGAAGACCAGATATCACACAATCGAAAAACTTCGTAATGCTATTGTGAATTCTTGTGCTGATATAACCCAAAAAATCCTAATAAATGGCTTTGAAAGCGTGAAACGTAGAGTTTAACTTTGTCTTCAAAATAATGGTCAACATTTCCAATATCTGCTTTAGTATTATTTTCTTTTAATTTTGACTATTGTAATAAGTATTTTTTCAAAAACTAAATTATTAGTTATTACACACATTTACATGACATAAGCAAACTATAAAAATTATACGTTTGTGACAGATTACGTGCATTAACACCAACCATTAAAAGAAAGTGTGACCGTCTCTAATGAGGAAAATTTTTGAAGGCACGTTATTCGTTTTTGGCGAATTATGTACTTCCAATATAAGACGCGTTTTTGGGGAATTATGAATTTCCAATATAAAAAGCTTCGAATTAGAAATTGGTAAGGTGGAAAAGCTTTACACAAAGTCCCCAAATAACTATTTTATTTTATCGATTTAGTGAAGATATGCTAGTACATATTATTAACAGGTACTTTTAATGCTAAAACAAGATTCTATTTAACGGTTTCGTCTTCATGGTTTCCAATTTATCTCTGCGCGTTTTAAAATTGTGTTCAAATGGTTTCATTATTCCCAAACATAATATTAAAACGTTACTGGCAAATTCAACTCGTTTTTTTAAAGTCAGTGAATGAATGTTCACCGTCATCTGATGCTTTCTTTTTCCCTTTCATGCTTCACTGAATTTATCTCTTTATTTTGCATAATTGATCAAAGAAATGCAATACGTCCTGTTGTTTGGTTTACGTTCATTCCTTCTTTTATTAACATTTTGTCGCCGCGAAAGGTTAATTTTAAACACAATAACTTGTAGAATTGAATGATATTTAAATTTTAGAGGAAACCGCGCATTCTTTTCATTTTCTTAGAATTAATTTAACTATGCATATTAAGTGCTTAAATATTATTATGATGAATGCTGTCGTATTCGTCTTATTTTAATGCTATGTTGGATTTTACAATCGATGTAATTGCATTTAATAAATGTCGTTGCATGATAAATTAGTTATTTTGATAATGATAACACTATAATATAATAATGGTAAGAATTTTGCGATCTCTGGGGCTACGTATTCTTTTTCCGTTTACAGTGTCATAAGGAAGCTATGATATTATCACATGCTGCAGTGTTTTGTTTCTAAATAAGATTTTGAAGTGCGAGTCAGGTGTGCATGGCACGGCCTGGTGACCAAAAGTTTAATGCAGATGCCACGCGATGTACACTTGCTCCACACTCTGCAGGCACACACATGCAAATTTGCTAAACAAGCAGACAGTATAAGCTAATATACAGTGTGGTCATAAAGTTTGGAACCAAGCTTATAACCGCATTATTTTACATTTTTTGGAAAAACGCTCGGACAGGTAAATTTTCTTTTTTAAAACGCCATCTTTTGACATACAATTTTTTTCTATGACGTCATTGGTTTTCGAGTGATGACGTTATCAACACATTCTTTAAATGGCAACCATATTATTTTTTTCTCGTTTTTGGTAGATCTTTATATCCACCAAATAGTGATATAAAACAATTGGTATGTTGCATCACAATTTTTTTGAAAAAATAATATAAATTTAGAGAAAAATACGAAAATTTTATTTTTGTACAAAATTAAAATTAAATTAAAAAAAATACATCTGAACTTAAATTTATTGTAACAGTTAACGTAAATTTTCAAAATGGACCCCACCAACCAACTGACACTGGCCCAGCCGAGTGTAAATGCTTTGCGATCAATAGTAATCTGCGTTATTCGCTCCAGGTCAAAAGAAATTCGTCTTCCCAATCGGCCAATTACTTATTAAAAAATCTTATTTAACATTAAATAGTTTCACAAAAAAGGGCCAAAGAAGTTTAATTTATTTAAAAAATTGACATGATGTGGCAGACCATTTCTTAATTAAAATTATCGCCCAAAAATTTAAAATTTCAAAAACTAATTACGCTCTGTTCACCGCCATAATTGCAGATATTGGTCGTAGAACAATCCGTATTGGACTGAAGCGTGTCATACTCAGCGCAGAGGAAAAGTTAACGTATGGGTTGGAATGATTGGACGACGCATTTTAGGACCATATTTTTTTGAAGGAAATTTGACTGCTGTGCAATATTTAGAATTTTTAAGATTTGAACTGGTTCCAGCGCTCGCTGTTATTTTCCAAAATCACGAGGATGGTGATGTACCCCATCCAAATATTTGGTTTCAACAAGATGGGGCGCTTCCCCATTATGGTGTAGAGGTTCGCCACTATCTTGACGAAATATTTCCCAATAAATGGATTGGACGGAGAGACGCCATAGAATGGCCACCTCGTTCTCCTGACCTGACTCCGTTAGACTTTTTTTTGTGGGGTTATTTGAAATCGAAAGTATATTTTAACAAACCTAACAATTTAGAAGATTTAAAAGAACGAATTCGCGTAGAACTTACACAAATATCCCCAGACATAATTAAGGCGAGTATACGAAGTGTTTACGCTCGGTTGGGACAGTGTCAGTTGGTTGGTGGGATCCATTTTGAAAATTTACGTTAACTGTTACAATAAATTTAAATTCAGATGTATTTTTTAATTTAATTTTAATTTTGAACAAAAATAAAATTTTCGTATTTTTTTCTAAATTTATATCATTTTTTCCAAAAAATTGTGATGCAGCATACCAATTGTTTTATATCACTATTTGGTGGATATAAAGATCTACCAAAAACGAGAAAAAAATAATATGGTTGCCATTTAAAGAAAGTGTTGATAACGTCATCACTCGAAAACCAATGACGTCATAGAAAAAAATTGTATGTCAAAAGATGGCGTTTTAAAAAAGAAAATTTAACTGTCCGAGCATTTTTCCTAAAAATGTAAAATAATGCGGTTATAAGCTTGGTTCCAAACTTTATGACCACACTGTATACAGTCAGTTTATGTTGATCTTCGTGTTGTAAAGTTCACATGTGTACAAGAAATTGAAATGGGGGATTATGAAAAAGAACAAGCCCGTTTGTTAACACTATGGAACTAAATTGTGTCAGAGGAAGAAAATTATGAAAGTTTTTCAGAAAGTTATAAAGCAAGCAGTGTTTCTTATGAATCTTCCGATTTCTACTGACGCTATTGTGCAAAAAAAGAAACGAAAATGCGCAAAAATAACATATTGCTATGGATTTTCCATGGACAAGTAAGGAAAAAAATTGAACAAGTAGTGAACTCTGTACTAGGGACAATTCATAAAAAAATTAGTTATTTCACTTGTATATTTATTTATTTCAGATGAAAATTGATATATATAATGTTTTATAGATAAAATATATAATGTATGAAATTATGATTAGCCCTCGTATGTTTAGGTGGACCAAGGAATTGAATTTGCCGCTTTTTCGGATATTGTATTTGATAAAATGTATTGTCTGTATATATTTTGATTTTATAGATGGTAGGGATGGCCAGGCGGATATGTAGAATTTTTCATTTTTGTTTTAGAGGTATCTTGACTGTTAAAGTGTTTAGTTTAAAGAATAAAATAATCAATTTTGTTCTTTGTGTTATATAAAATCGGTCTGTATTTTGTTTTGCATTTAGTGTAAGGTGCAAGTAAATCTTAATTCGATTTTTGCGAAGTTTTTTAATGTTTATTTGAAATTTTGTGAAAAAAGATGCCTCTCGTGTATTTTATAAAATCGCACAAAAAATTTAATGTAAGTTGATAAAAATTATTGTGTTTATATATTTGATATCAGGATTAATTTTTTTGTTATAAATTTATCTATTTATTGTAATAATTATATGTTTGAAAGTAGTATATGGATATTAGTGAAAATTGACATGTTTTTTGTAAGGGAAGTTGTTTTTTCTTAAAATTATATTTCGAGAACATTTTTGAATTCAAGGTTGGAGGAATTGTAGTGGGGATTGACCTTGTCATGTTATTTGGTGCATGAAAATTTCAACTAGCGTGAGTTTTGAAAACTAATTTGTTTTTAATATTTGTTTGTGGGGGTCACAGTAGAGGTTAAACTTGACAGATTTCACTAATATTTATTAGTTTTATATTTGATCGTGTTTCACAAGAGGTTTTTCTCTGTGTGCGAGTCAATATTCACAAAGAGTGTTTCCTCATTGCTACTGTTTAATGACGCTTTAGCACCCTATACACTTTGTAGAGGGATTTTTCTTTTTTTTTATTTTTAATATATCAATGTAAAGGGAAAATGTGTGTATAATTTATCTGACACCTTGTGTTTTATTTTTGATATAACCTACATCCGCGAGGATCGACCCAGAGACGTAAGCTCAAGGATTCTACTAGACTGAATAGCCGGCAAAAAAATAAGCTGTAGTGTGAATTAAAATTAAATAAAGCAATTTCAAAGTAAATTCCACTGCACAATTATGGCGGCCCAACGTGTCGGCGTATGAAGCAAAGTAGATGCCAAAATTCACAATTTTGATAGTCCAACGTGTCGGCGTATGAAGAAAAGCAAATGAAAAAATTTACAATTATGGTTAACTCAACGTGGTGAGAGATTAAATAATTTAATAATTGGACCGATATTACAATTTTGGCGAGTCCAACGTATAATTGGAAGAAATAAAACGATATAATTCAAATATGGAAAATATAATGGAAAATTTGAAACAAAGGATGGGTAATGCTGGTTACATACATGAAGGGGGACACAATGAAGAAAGCAGTCAACAGATGATGGATATGATGCATGTTATGATGAAAACGATATGGGAAATGAAACAACAAATGAATATGATACAACAACAACAAACGAATATGATACAACAAAATCATAATGAAACGAAACAACAAACGAATATGATACAACAAAATCATAATGAAACGAAACAACAAATAAAGATGATGCAACAAAACTATAATGATATGGATAGTAAAATAGAAGAGATAATGGAAAAAAGGGTATCAAGAAACAGTAACATTCATATAAACAAGGAAAACACAATGAGTGAAAGTAAAATAATACACGCCGAGGAAAAACAAGCAATAACAGAACAGGAATCAATAATAATGGAACAAGAAGAAAACGAATCAACAATTACAAAAGAAAGTTTAGAGGACGTGCCTGGGGAGGAAGCTATGCCACAGGACGAGGGGAATGATATGGATACAGAAATAGGAAGAAGAAATAATCAAATTAGGGTAAGCGAAGAAATTACATTAAATAAAATTAAGTTTGAAACTAATGAGAAAACAGAATTCAATATAATTAAAACAAATGCTAAATTAGAATGTAGGATGGAAGAAAGTATTCATGATAAAATGAGCAATAAAGTAAATAAACAAGCAGTTGTTGTTAATAATATTAACGATAGACGAATTAAAATTAAAAAGAAATTGATTTCAGGAAATATCATTTATAAATATAATTTGAATAATTATATAGAAAGTAAACGCAAAAATTCCCGTAATGCTAATTTAAAAATTAACTGTTTTTCAAATAATATAAGTCAAACCCATGTCAATAATGAAATGTTAAAATATGATACTCTGAAAATTAGGAAGTATAGGGGTACTAAATTTAAATTAAATAGACCCACATTTTATAGTAAGGTAAAAGTAAAAATGAAACTACAAATGATTTACTGTCGGATATTTTCGAATAGGCCCAACTTAATGTGAAATTTCGTTGTACACTATTTAGAGGAATATGCGAGATATAAGGATTTTTGCTTTTGATTTAACTAAATGGAATGTGTTGTAACAAAAGGATATATAAATAAAAATTTGGAAAAGTAAATAGGATTGGATAAATGATACTGAAATGGATTTAACGTAATAGATAATTAGGATTAGATTATTAGTATAAGAAGAGGATGTAGCAGTAAAATAAAAAAGTGTTTACTGAATTTCGTCGGGATAAAAAGTATATGATATTGAATATGAAAAAAAATTTTCGTCGGTAATATATGAAATAAATATATGAAATATTTATATGAAAATGAAAATGTATTTATAGAAAAAATTTTCGTCGGTATATTTAAATAGAATTTCGTCGATATATGAAAAAAGTTATTATGATAATTGAGATAGATATATATATATATATATTATTGAAATAAAATTATGGTATTTATGAATATATAGAAAAAGAATTATTGGCATGTGTAAAAAGGTTAATGAATAAAAATATTTGAATAGGATGGTTTACGATGTGCTGATTTAACTGACCTGGTAATAAATTGGATTAAGCAAACGGATATATATACAGGATGAGTTATAAAATAAAAGTTATTGTTGACATAATTAAATAATTAAAATTTATCTGCGTATAAAAAAATTATTGATAATGGGAATTGCGTTGAAAAAATTAAAATTATATAAAAATATAAGAAGAAGAAATTGAGCTTATTATATTATTGTTGATTATTATGATTATTATTATTATTGCTTGGAAATTAATGGTGTTATGAATTTGTTTATGATGATGATTTGGTATATGAGATTTTGATGCTATGTTTTTCTTTTATCTATGAAAATTCGTTGGAGATGTTCATGTCCATGTGATCGAGAGAGTGCTCGAATATTCGACGGGGATGACTGCTGCTTCGGCGTGTTCCTTCGTCTGTGATGTTTGTAACGAAGCCCATTCGAAAATGTCAAGCAAAACGACATTAAATAAATTATGTCAAGTAAAACGACATAAAAGATAAAATGTTTTAAGTCAAATAAGACATTTATATATTCAAAATTTATATACAGAATGTATATGGAGAAGTTGAAACTGTTTACCACACTACAGCATTAGAACGACGAGGATGATCCTGTTCAGCAACAATGCATCAAGTTAGTGCGGGGAACTAAGACAGGGTGCGGTACTGTCTCGAGTGCTGTGCTGAAGATTATCCTTGAAAAAAGCTCAGTGATGTTCTGACTTTGTTCTTGGATAACTTCGGGGAATCATGCTATGGATTTTCCATGGACAAGTAAGGAAAAAAATTGAACAAGTAGTGAACTCTGTACTAGGGACAATTCATAAAAAAATTAGTTATTTCACTTGTATATTTATTTATTTCAGATGAAAATTGATATATATATATAATGTTTTATAGATAAAATATATAATGTATGAAATTATGATTAGCCCTCGTATGTTTAGGTGGACCAAGGAATTGAATTTGCCGCTTTTTCGGATATTGTATTTGATAAAATGTATTGTCTGTATATATTTTGATTTTATAGATGGTAGGGATGGCCAGGCGGATATGTAGAATTTTTCATTTTTGTTTTAGAGGTATCTTGACTGTTAAAGTGTTTAGTTTAAAGAATAAAATAATCAATTTTGTTCTTTGTGTTATATAAAATCGGTCTGTATTTTGTTTTGCATTTAGTGCAAGGTGCAAGTAAATCTTAATTCGATTTTTGCGAAGTTTTTTAATGTTTATTTGAAATTTTGTGAAAAAAGATGCCTCTCGTGTATTTTATAAAATCGCACAAAAAATTTAATGTAAGTTGATAAAAATTATTGTGTTTATATATTTGATATCAGGATTAATTTTTTTGTTATAAATTTATCTATTTATTGTAATAATTATATGTTTGAAAGTAGTATATGGATATTAGTGAAAATTGACATGTTTTTTGTAAGGGAAGTTGTTTTTTCTTAAAATTATATTTCGAGAACATTTTTGAATTCAAGGTTGGAGGAATTGTAGTGGGGATTGACCTTGTCATGTTATTTGGTGCATGAAAATTTCAACTAGCGTGAGTTTTGAAAACTAATTTGTTTTTAATATTTGTTTGTGGGGGTCACAGTAGAGGTTAAACTTGACAGATTTCACTAATATTTATTAGTTTTATATTTGATCGTGTTTCACAAGAGGTTTTTCTCTGTGTGCGAGTCAATATTCACAAAGAGTGTTTCCTCATTGCTACTGTTTAATGACGCTTTAGCACCCTATACACTTTGTAGAGGGATTTTTCTTTTTTTTTATTTTTAATATATCAATGTAAAGGGAAAATGTGTGTATAATTTATCTGACACCTTGTGTTTTATTTTTGATATAACCTACATCCGCGAGGATCGACCCAGAGACGTAAGCTCAAGGATTCTACTAGACTGAATAGCCGGCAAAAAAATAAGCTGTAGTGTGAATTAAAATTAAATAAAGCAATTTCAAAGTAAATTCCACTGCAATATGTTACTCTTGTTGAACTTAGTACATCACGTCAAATACCAACAAATACACTGCTCAAAAGGCTGAGAAGACAAATTTACCTTGGGCACGAATTCGTAATTGGAAAGGTGCCAATATTCAAGAAATGAAAATATTTTTGGGTTTGCAGTTCTGGATTGGATTACTTTAGATGCCCAAGTTGGTATGCTATTGGTCTAATCACTTCCATTTTTCTAACGAGGTAAAATCTGTTATGTCCCGCAATAGATTTGAAGTTATTTTGAGCAACTGACATTTCTGTGACAATGAAAATGTAGATATTTCGAGCAGGCTCTACAAAATAAAACCACTTGTAGATTATATAAGTCAAAAATTTCAAGATTCTGTAGCACCTTCTTGGAATGTATGTGTAGATGAAACTTTAGTACCGTTTCGAGGGCGTCTGGCTTCTTTACAGTACATAAAAAATAAACGCCACAAATTTGGAGGAAAACTTTTCAAATTGTGCATTGAAGAAGGTTATACATATATCAGAATAATTGAAACATACATAAGTGGGTAAAACCTCACCAGTTTTGTATAATACAAATGTATTTTCAATAATATAAAATATTATTATGTTGTTCACACCAGATTTTTAATAATAGGTTATACATATGATTTTAAAATTTATTGCGGAACAGAAAAAAATAATTTGACAGACGGCGTGCCAACATCCATTGCTACGGGACTCTGCAAAAATTTATTCCACAGTTGGGGAACAATATTTGTGGATAATTACTACAATAGTATCGAACTTGGTCATAAATTGTTGAACAGGTAAACTCACCTTGTGGGTACCTTGAGAAAAAATCGCAAGGGAAGCCCAAAAGATGTGATAGAACAAAAATTTACAAAGGCTTAGTTATTGCTAAGGAAAGTAACTCTGGAGTAGTAATCTTGAAGTGGTGTGACGAATATAAAATGTGAACGTGAAGTGTTTATGCTAACCACACAGCATACAAATATAATAGTTAACGTAAAATCAAAAAATGGGAGTGAAAAACAAAAGTCGGAAGTTATCAAAGACTACAATCAAAATAAAAGTTTTATTGATCCTTCAGATCAAATAAAAGTCTACTCTTCTTGGCTAGGACGCAGTATCAAATGGTATTGCAAATTAGCAATAGAAATCATGTTGGGTTCAGCAATCGTGAATCCACTAATATTGTACAAACGAGTAACTGGTAGAAATAATAGTATTACTCAGTTTAGGGAAGAAATTGCTAAAGATTTACTGTAAATAACCCCAACGGAAAAACCAGCTACAGCAAAAAGGCATCTCATTGAAGAAGTAAATACCAGAAATCGACGTAGATGCGTAGTTTGCTACAAAAGTATGTCTGAAGAGCATGGAAGAAAATATGCTACCTCCAAGGCCACCACGTCTCGTTATAAGTGTGATAAATTTTAGTGTATTTCTTGATTTATTTCAGCCCATAATTACACATTCAAAAAACCTTGAATCTCTTTTCCAAGCTATAAAATGGTCTTTAATTTTAGGTTGAAAAAGTAACATTTTAATTTTTTTTATTTATAGTTTTTATTATTTATATTTATTTATTTCTTGAGTTATTTCAGCCCATAATTACACATTCAAAAAACTTTGAATCTCTTTTCCAAGCTATAAAATGGTCTTTAATTTTTGGTTGAAAAAGTAATATTTAAATTTTTTTTATTTATAGTTTTTATTATTTATATTTATTTATTTCTTGATTTATATCAGCCCATAATTACACATTCAAAAAACTTTGAATCTCTTTTCCAAGCTATAAAATGGTCTTTAATTTTTGGTTGAAAAAGTAACATTTTAATTTTTTTTATTTATAATCTACTTATTGATTATTTTTAACGAGAAATAAAATTTTTGATTCCGAATTCGCTGCGTTTATTTACTATTTTAGCCAAAAAATTAAATGACACAGCAAACACTGTAAAGGCAATAAGGATAAAAGGAAGATATAGTTATGCACAATATTGTGCATAACTGTACATAGTTGCCAAGTCGCGAACTCATTCCTACCAACATATCAGAATAATTGAAACATACATGAGTAGGTAAACCCCACCAGTTTTGTATAACACAAAGGTATTTTTAATAATATAAAATATTATTATTCTTCACACCAGATTTTTAATAATATTTTATATTATTAAAAATACCTTGGCATTATACCTACCAACATACCTATATTGCTGTTAATCAGGCCTGCTGTCAATAGTATTGTATTGACATAACCTTAATTGTCCTATTTATAATGAACAAAATTTTAAAATTATTATTCTTAGTTTGCATCTGTTTATAATATATTCGATGCCAAGAAAAAGTAAATAAGAGTGAAATATCATTCTAGTTAATGTATATGAAAAGTAAATCATTATATTAACAAACTACTTAAAATTGTATGTTTAAGTTATAATTTGGTTTAACCAACACACCATTTGTATACTCAAGGTTTGTTTTGAATTAAAACAATTATTTTATATATATTGGTTTACTTTATTATAAAAAATAGTTTGATTTGTCTATTAGAATACAAGCAATAATCATAAAAAGTTTTTTTGTGTAGACCATAAACATTCAAAAAATACTGCAATATAGATATATTTAACCAATAACATAAAAATATCAACATCTTAAAAAGCTTATTTTTTTAATTCAATTAAAACTTGACTGCTGTAGTAACATTAGTTATAGGTTTGTTCCGAGAAGAATCCCTATTATTTTTAGTGAATCGGAATTTAAATCTGTTTAACAGCCATCATCGTGTACTATAATACTGCCTACCAATTGGCTAAAAGAGATGCAAACTGTCAGAGATTCGTTCTTGGAACATACCTACAATCCACTGGATGTTGAGGCAGCATTCGAATAGCCGACAGGGTCAGTTAATAAATCGTCTTCCATACCATCAGTTGAACGTGAGTCTCCCACATGGATGATAAACTCTTCAACATCATCTTGCAATCCATCGACAATCCACATTTCTTCTTCAATTTTTTTTACATGCTGAATATAATTCTTCCAATTGTCAGCTGTCACATTACTGCCTATAGTAATGTGACAGCTGACTCGTAATTAATGGTGCCATATCTTTTACTTTGAACGTAGTGTTGTGCATCTTTATGTGTATTTTTACTTGGGCCCAAACCATCTCTATTGGATTCAGCTCACAATGGTAAGGTGGTAAACGTAGAACTTCTCGGCCAGCATCTTTCGCCAACATATCAAACTTATATTTGTCATATTGATATTTTACTTGTGATACACTAAACAACAAATCTCTTTTTAACATATTATCTTCAACGGATATATTTTTTTCAGTCAGCCAGTCAATTATATTTTCTTTTCTCCATGCATTTGTAGGTATCTTTCTGCTGTGGTACGATGCATTGTCTAGAACAATTACAGCATTTTCAGGAGTATTTGGCAATAAATGCTCAATGAACCACTTTTCAAACGTATCTGCATCCATCTCATTATGATTATGAGCATTAGCTGTATTTTTCTTGCATAGAAATGTTAATTCGGCACCAGGAAGTAAGCCATTTTCATTGCTAGCATGTACTAATGCAAAGCGAGGACCAAGACCACTCGGAGATTTTAATCCTGTACTCAATCCTTTTCAAAACTTTTTATTGTAGTATCTGCCAGTATTGCCAGACTTTACTTACTGTGTGTCCTACATTAACCCACGACTCATCTGGGTAAACTATACATATACCTGGAACAAATATTATTATAGGTATATGCTTTTATATAAAGAACAAAGAAACTTTAGCTTCAATTCGAAATGTCTTGATATCTCGCAGATACTTTTGTCTCCATCTTATATCATCTCGTTCAATGAGTATGCTTTTCCGTTTAACAGTTTGAAATTCAAAACCAATATCTTTCAAAAGTCTATATAATGTTGATCGTGTAAAAGTAGGGAGATCATTGTCATTGTTGATGGTAGCAAGAACTGTATTCACAGTGGGTGGTATGTTTTGCATGAAAAATCTATGAACTTGTTGTCGTACAAGTGCGTGTATATTTTCATCATAACGGTGTAGACTAGCATTTACTTGTACCCCTTTTCTCTTCTGCTTGTTTTTTTTGGACTCAACAACGGCCCTTTTTCTTGTTCCTTTCTCATGTTGTATATGCTGTGTACTGAACAATGTAGTGCTTCACTTGCTTCAGCAGCAGCAGCAGTAACAGTCATAGGTTTTTTAAGAAAATGATTAAAAACATTTAATATCATCTGCATTGCTCTTCGACTAAAACATTCACCCCTTCGTGATTTTTTCTCTCCAGGCTCCATTACTGAAGTTTAGAATCTGTAACGGTAATGTTTTTATTTACGAGCACATTTCCTTCACATTCCAACTTACCACAAACTTTTATAAAGAACAACGGGAGAATATAATAAAGAGAGAGGGAATATAATATATAATAATAAGAATATAAGGTATATAATATAATAACACTATAACAATATAACAATATGTTTAACAAGAACGAAGAACAACAAATAATATTTAATAAAAATACGGAAAGGAACAATTTGACACTTGACAAGATAACAAAGTGAACAAACTACTGTACTGTGGCAGTCTGGTTATCTGTACGAATTAAAAATCTCCAATAAAAATTAATATAAATTATCGACATAGCGAGCGGTGGAAAAGAATAGCGCGATGCAATTTCTTAAAGAAAATAAAAGAGGGGAATGCTCCATAAGAGCCCATACTTCATCGTGGGCGTGAAACGCTCTATAGGCTGGATACTTTTATTTCCCATAGCATTGCCATTCAAATGCGAGGCAAATGTGTGCAACAAAGCTTGAAGTGAAATACTACAAGCGATGCACTTGTGTGCGGTGCGGTTAGTGCGGCAATAAGTATTGTGAAGCACGTGTGCTTCACCCTGCGGTCAACGTGTTAAATAGAAGCCAGTCTTTTATACATGTTTACTGATTACTGAACCGAAGTGCGTTCGTTTCTGTCACGTAAAGATTTTTCATAATTCAGTGGCTAAGTATTACCAATAATTGGGCAAATCTGTATCTGTTTCAAATATAGTTTCTGCCATGGTTTGCACGCTTGATACCCTTGTTTTCGTAATCTTATTAAATATTTGTCCCGAGTACAGCAGTATGTGCATGTTTAAACTTATCTGAGCGTACGCTGGATTTCACTCAACCACAGTGTATATAAGTGGTACCAGGGTGGGATCAATAAGTCTCTGAAAATGGAGATAAAGAACACTCTATTCGGCAAAAGAACGTTTTACTTTTCAACATAATCTCCTTTCAGCTCGATATACTTGATTCAACGTTTCTTCAATTTTTTGATGCCCTCCAAATGATATGATTTCTCGAGGCGTTTGTTTCATCGATGACCTCTTCATTCTACCCAAATCTTTTACCGTTGAGCCATTCTTCGTATTTGGAAACATGAAATAGTCGCAAGGGGCTAAATCTGGAGAATATGCTAGTTGAAGGAGCAATTGTCCCGGTGGAAGAGAACTTTTTTCTTCGCCATAGGCGGTCGTTTATGCTTCAAATCGGTGTTGAATCGATTCAAAAGCTCTGCATAATATGCGCCGGTGATAGTTTTACCCTTTTCAATGTAATCGAAGTGAATAACACTGCGCGCATCCCAGAAAACAATCGTCATGACCTCGTTGGCCGACAGACCCACCTTGGCTTTCTTTAGAAAGATACTTCTTAACAAGCACAATGTTGGATTTGAGTGGCAGCGCCATCTGTTCCAATTTTCAGGTACTTCTTGACACACCCTAGTACATCCCTTGTGCAGTCACAGTACTCATGCAAACAACGTCGTGAGTTCTTTCTAGTGTCTGTTTTCTTTTAGTAAGGCAAGCGGAATGTGTATATACAGTCTGGATATATTTTGTTATATATGTGGTTTTGTTCTTGCTAAGAGGCGAAATATTACCGATTTTGAACGAAAATCGTATTATGCTTACTTCGATATACACCAAATTAGTCAGGATAAATCATGGGCACCGCATAAAGTGTGTCACACTTGTGGCGAAAATCTTGGAAAATGAGTCAAAAACAGATTACGTACTTGCTATTCGTTATTCCTATGGTGTGGCACAAACCAGTAAGCCATTCCGTATGTTACTTTTGTGTATACGACTTTAAAGGTTACAATTTCAAAAATAAAAAGACATTAAATATCTCGTTTTTCTGTTAGCCATAAAGTCGGTTCCGCATGGACCTGATCTGCCTGGGAAACTTTCACCAGAAACATTGGAGTCTACATCTTCCATTGAAGCAGAAACTCCACAGATTAGTGAACAAGTATATCATCAACCGGAAAATATTTTAATGCCGCAACAATTCACTCAACATAAACTGAACGATTTAGTTAGAGACTTGGGTTTTCCAAAGTGTGCTGCTAAAATTTTGTGATCTAGACTTTTGGAGAAGAACCTAATTGCTCTAAATACATTATTTTCCTAGTACAGAAATAATGAAAATAAGTTCATGTAGTATTTTTTAAAAGGTCTTCTGGTATATTGCAATGATATCGCATGCCTTAGGAACTCCATCGTATATTCCTAGCGGATTGAGCTTCTTTATACACTCCTCTAAGACTAGTTTAAAGGTTGTTCTCTTATAGTATTCATCCGTGCTAATTGCTAAAACTAAATATCAAGGCTACGAATGGCAACTATGTGGAGAGTTAAAAGTGTTATGTATGTTGTTATGCCAATAGGGCGTGTATACTAAAATGCCAATGTTGCGCACGTTAACACGCGAAGACTTCCAGCACTACTTCCAGTAATGGATAAATCGCCGGAATCAGTGTATTTATGGAGAAGGTACCCTCCTTCTCCCTTTGAAAGGATGGTAGTAAATAAGTTGTAAGAACAATTTATTTTTTTTTTCTTATTTCTGGAATTTCTAGGTATACAATTTACAGATACATAGATCTATTAAATCGTGATTGGTCAAAATAATTAGAAACCATTTGGAACTGTCTGCTAGAATATAAGTTTATATATCTAACTATGTATTTATTGATACATACAATGCTACTTGTGCATAGCGCCAAAGGAAAAAGGGGTGAAAGGTATATGTGAGCAATGTTTTTATACAAAAAATCGCGGTCCAATGTTCATGTAGTAACAAAAAGATGATTTTTCTTTATTCGAGCCGGGCCCTGTCGTAGTTAAATGTAAGGACGGCAATACGGGCTTCCATCTTCAATTCATCAGTAATTCTCTTTACCGACTAATTATATTGTTCTATCGGTATTTGTTAGTACATCACACAAATTTAAAGGAAAAAAAATATTCGTAAATAATTACGTACAAATAATGAAAAACCAGGTACCTATCATTTTGGACACGCCATGGAGACGCTATATAAAGCTTTTTGTTTTATGAAGATCTTTGTTTTATTACAAACATAATAATTTTACTTCTAAAAGAGGTTTAACGTTCAAAGTATTTAATTTTAATCACATTTTTTTATCAGAATAATTGAAACATACTTGAGTTGGTAAACCCCACCAGTTTTGTATAATACAAAGGTATTTTTGATAATATAAAATATTATTAAAAATCTGGTGTGAAGAACACAAATACAGGTTCACTATTAATATTTTTGTGAACGTGTCCGAACATTTCCCTCCCCAGAGACGTAGATACGTATTTCGCTTTTATACAGGCTCATCGGTACGCCCCTGCTGGAGAAAGGATATCTTCAGACACATTCACAAAACACACATTGGTTATGTGGACGGGGCGAGGTACTTCGGCTGTCTGACAACAGGCAGCGCTGAATTTACTTCTACGCTCGGTCTGGATAATTTCTGTGATGTGGCGATGTGGTTCTTTTTTGTGAATGTGTCTGAAGATACCCTTTCTCCAGCAGGGGCGTACCGATGAGCCTGTAGAAAGGTGAAATACGTATCTACGTCTCTTGGGAGGGATATTCAGCCTACTAATTTCATATTAAAGATTAATTTACGTTTTTATTAATATTTTCCTTATAAATAAAAATTTTTCAGGCATGTTATACATCGTTGAAAAGCACATTTTGAGGACTACCTAACAAACCCAAAATCCAATATGGCCGCCATATGGAAAACAAAAGGTTAACTTAAAAACAAATGACAATCGGGGGTTTCTGTTTGTATCAAATAATTTGTTTTAAAAAAGTGTCTGAACAATGTAAAACTTTAAAAGAGGTCAGACTAAGCGTTATCGAGTTATTGAGGAATAACTAAATCGGCAAATTTTTGATTTTTCAAAATATTTTAAAAATTTAAAAAGTTAGATCAAATTTGAAATGAGATTTACCGCGAGTATTGAATTCTGCAAAACATTCCCCATTTAACCGTTGTTCTATATCTTCTAATAACCGAGATACCAATGGTGAGCATCGAACTTTGGACACACGGTATATATATATATATATATATATATATATATATGTACATATATATGTTTTCTTTCAGGTTTCAGCAGGTAGTAGTATGTATTGTAACTGGATTCCGGGATTTCCGGATGTTCGTAAAGACCGGTGTTGGTTTCTAGACGACGTTTTGACAAAATCATATTTGCCATCTTCAGATCTGCGACAACTGTCTGCTTTTGGTTACTCGTAAACTGACGTAGTCCAGCCCAAGCCGAGTCAATAGCCAAAACCTACTTACCCTATGTCAAAGATACCACCGACAGAATATCCAGAGTCCTACGAAGACACAACATTGAAACCACATTCAAGGCAGACAGAAAAATCAGCACAGTACTTCGGAATCCAAAAACAAGAATACCTTTAAAACCAGGGACTTTATGAAATTCCAAACAAACAGATGGGTAAACGTAAGAAGAGACGAACACCAAAATTCCGTAAGAAAAGACGAGAAAACTTCATCTTTGGCACAGCATGTAAAGGAAACGTCCCACTCGATAGACTTCAGTAATACCAAATTATTGGCGAACATAGAACATATGAAAGCCAGAATTATCAGGGAAGCTATCGAAATTGTGAAACGTCCAGACAATTTGAAATCGCGAGATGATACCGCGGGAGATGCCAACAGCATCGAAACCAGTATTAAGCAAAGAAGTTGTTAACAATAAACAACAAACAAAAACACCTACACCGCAACCCAGCCAGTACACTCCAGCTACAGGCCCAACAACACGCAGCCGCACACCCAATCAACCAAGTGTAACCAACCAGAACGCTAAGCGGGTATATAACCACCATCCTAACCTCGACTACGTCAGTTTACGAGTAACCAGAAGCAGAAGCAGACAGTTATCGCAAACCTGGAGATGGCAAATGTTATTTTGTCGAAACGTCGTCCAGAAAGCAGCACCGGTCTTTACGAAGACCAAACAGTGGAAACGCGGAAGAAAGCCCGGAATCTAGTTACAATAAGTATATATACAGTGAGGTCCTAAAGTAACGGATAAATTCTTTTTCTACGTAATTATTAATACAAAAGGAAAATCCTGAAACAGGTCAATTTTTATATATGAAACTACACTTTTTGAATAAAATTATCTATGTGCCCCTTCAACCCCCTCGAAGTAATAACTACCCCTTTAAAAAATTTAAATGAAAAGGGGTAGGTAGCGTGTGTTACTGCGTTTAAAAGGGATTTTAATTCTCTATTCAGCAGTATATGCCTTTTTGATTTTTGGACGTCGATAATCAAGAAAAGAGTAATTTTATGACATACAAACAAGTAGGCGTAGAACCAATGAGCCTTTCCGACACCCAAAGAATTGACGTATTAATATTAATTGGAGTGGGTGATAAAACACGAACGCATTCTGAAGTATGGAGAATATTTAATGATAAGTATCCTGACCGTCACATTTCCCAGTCTACGGTGAGTAGAGTCGAACAAAAATTCCGTCAATTAGGAACTGTCAAAGATCTTCCAAAATCTGGTAGATCAAAACTGAATGACGAAAAAAAATTGGATGTATTATTACATGCTGAGGAAAACCCACATAAACCTACAAGAGAAGTAGCCGGTGATTGCGATGTAAGTAAATCGTCTGTCTTGCGTGTTTTGAAAAAAGTAAAATACCATCCGTATAAAATTCAAATGGTGCAGGAATTAAATGACGATGATTCTGATCGTCGATTACAATTTTGTGAAATTGTTACAAATAGATGTCAACAGGATCCGATGTTTCTCAAAAACATTCTTTTTTCTGATGAGGCAACGTTTACCCTACATGGAACAGTCAACAAGCAAAATTGTCGGTATTGGAGTAAACAAAATCCGCACTGGATGAGGGAAGGTCATACTCAGTATCCTATTAAAGTGAACGTTTGGGCTGGCATAATAAATAACAGAATTATTGGACCATATTCTTTTGAGGGGATATTAACTGGGGCGATTTTCTTGGAGTTTTTACAAACATTTTTAATACCTGAATTAAGAAGACTTTTTCCTGATACTGTTAACCCCACAGAAATTAATTGAAACATATGGTTTCAACAAGATTGAGCTACACCACATTATGCAGCAGTAGTACGAGCTTACCTTAATCAAGTTTTTCCGCATCGGTGAATCGGTAGACGTGGTGAAAATGAATGGCCTGCCCGTTCTCCCGATATGACTCCACTGGATTATTTTTTGTGGGGTTATTTAAAATCAAAAATTTACTCCAATAAACCAATCAACATTAATGATTTAAAAAACTGAATAATGCATGAAATTAATCAAATCAGGGCTGAAATGTTGCAAAACGTTTTGGAAGAATTCCAACATCGTCTATTTGTTTGTCAAGAAATGAACGGACTCCAGTTTGAGCATATGATTTAAACTATTTTTAGTTATTGTAAATAATTAACATTTGGAATTTACTGCAAGTGAGAATTAATGAATATTAAATCACATTCTTACATGTAAATGTCGACTTATTTAATGCGTATAAATCTACAATCCGTCAAACTAAGTTTGTACTAGTATGCAGAACACACTCTTTCGCGACAACGAACTTCCTGGTAGTTAGGTTAATTAAGAATTAAGAAATACTGAAAAAACAAGCCTATCAACGCGAGGAAACGTACAGACGACCGTTTCGTTCTAATTGGAACTTCTCAATGTACGGCATTCCCTTTCGATGACGACCTTGCTTTTTCATTTCTATACTTTCTGTATATATAGTTAACATTTGGAATTTACTGCAAGTGAGAATTAATGAATATTAAATCACATTCTTACATGTAAATGTCGACTTATTTAATGCGTATAAATCTACAATCCGTCAAACTAAGTTTGTACTAGTATGCAGAACACACTCTTTCGCGACAACGAACTTCCTGGTAGTTAGGTTAATTAAGAATTAAGAAATACTGAAAAAACAAGCCTATCAACGCGAGGAAACGTACAGACGACCGTTTCGTTCTAATTGGAACTTCTCAATGTACGGCATTCCCTTTCGATGACGACCTTGCTTTTTCATTTCTATACTTTCTGTATATATAGTTAACATTTGGAATTTACTGCAAGTGAGAATTAATGAATATTAAATCACATTCTTACATGTAAATGTCGACTTATTTAATGCGTATAAATCTACAATCCGTCAAACTAAGTTTGTACTAGTATGCAGAACACACTCTTTCGCGACAACGAACTTCCTGGTAGTTAGGTTAATTAAGAATTAAGAAATACTGAAAAAACAAGCCTATCAACGCGAGGAAACGTACAGACGACCGTTTCGTTCTAATTGGAACTTCTCAATGTACGGCATTCCCTTTCGATGACGACCTTGCGAAAGGGAATGCCGTACATTGAGAAGTTCCAATTAGAACGAAACGGTCGTCTGTACGTTTCCTCGCGTTGATAGGCTTGTTTTTTCAGTATTTCTTAATTCTTAATTAACCTAACTACCAGGAAGTTCGTTGTCGCGAAAGAGTGTGTTCTGCATACTAGTACAAACTTAGTTTGACGGATTGTAGATTTATACGCATTAAATAAGTCGACATTTACATGTAAGAATGTGATTTAATATTCATTAATTCTCACTTGCAGTAAATTCCAAATGTTAACTATATATACAGAAAGTATAGAAATGAAAAAGCAAGGTCGTCATCGAAAGGGAATGCCGTACATTGAGAAGTTCCAATTAGAACGAAACGGTCGTCTGTACGTTTCCTCGCGTTGATAGGCTTGTTTTTTCAGTATTTCTTAATTCTTAATTAACCTAACTACCAGGAAGTTCGTTGTCGCGAAAGAGTGTGTTCTGCATACTAGTACAAACTTAGTTTGACGGATTGTAGATTTATACGCATTAAATAAGTCGACATTTACATGTAAGAATGTGATTTAATATTCATTAATTCTCACTTGCAGTAAATTCCAAATGTTAACTATATATACAGAAAGTATAGAAATGAAAAAGCAAGGTCGTCATCGAAAGGGAATGCCGTACATTGAGAAGTTCCAATTAGAACGAAACGGTCGTCTGTACGTTTCCTCGCGTTGATAGGCTTGTTTTTTCAGTATTTCTTAATTCTTAATTAACCTAACTACCAGGAAGTTCGTTGTCGCGAAAGAGTGTGTTCTGCATACTAGTACAAACTTAGTTTGACGGATTGTAGATTTATACGCATTAAATAAGTCGACATTTACATGTAAGAATGTGATTTAATATTCATTAATTCTCACTTGCAGTAAATTCCAAATGTTAACTATATATACAGAAAGTATAGAAATGAAAAAGCAAGGTCGTCATCGAAAGGGAATGCCGTACATTGAGAAGTTCCAATTAGAACGAAACGGTCGTCTGTACGTTTCCTCGCGTTGATAGGCTTGTTTTTTCAGTATTTCTTAATTCATTGTAAATAATGTTAAATATTTTAAAATTTATTTCGTTCTGCGACATAATTAATTATACAATTTAAACAATTTAACATTGATTTTTCCTATTATCGACGTCCAAAAATCAAAAAGGCATATACTGCTGAATAGAGAATTAAAATCCCTTTTAAACGCAGTAACACATGCTACCCCTTTTCATTTAAATTTTTGAAAGGGGTAGTTATTACTTCGAGGGGGTTGAAGGGGCACATAAATAATTTTATTCAAAAAGTGTAGTTTCATATATATAAAAATTGACCTGTTTCAGGATTTTCCTTTTGTATTAATAATTACGTAGAAAATGAATTTATCCGTTACTTTAGGACCTCACTGTATATACAGTATGTCCACGGATCGAGGTTCAAAGAGGGAAAACTTCTTTATTTTGCATTTTACAAGAAAAATGTATTATTGATAAAAGTTTTTGCCTGCCCCGAAACGACCAAATCAGCTTTAACCTTTTCAAATTTTCTTTTAGTTTAAGATAAAAATCGAAAAATTAGTTGTTTTATTTGAAAATTTTTTCAAGTCCCAGAAATTAAGTTGCGTTGTCATGGTAATTACCGATATTTATTTATCTAATTAACTGTCACATAGAAAAATTAACTATAATCGTTGAAAATGTTGTCAAAAGACCAACGAATTTACCTAATTCAATGCTATGGCAAAGGTAATAAAGCGATCCGTCGAGTTGTCAAAAAATTTAATCAAAAGTTCCCGAATATTTACATCTCAAATAGAGCTACACGAGCATTGGTAAAAAAATCCTATCCACTGGTTCCATACTGGATGAAAAGAAAAGCAAAATAGCACGCGATTGAGACGACGACGCCACTCTTCTTGTAATGGATTCAGTACGGAACTATCCCAAACTTTCTTTGCGGCGCAGATCAGTCCATCTGGGAATTAGTAAATCGCTCATTCAAAAAATTTTGAAACAAAGGAAGTTCCATCCCTACAAGCCCATTTTTAATCATGCATTAGAACCCGGAGATCCTGCGAAGCGTTTGTATTTCTGTCTGTGGATGGGGGCTTAAATCATGGGTAATCAATACTTTTATAGAAATATTATTTTTTCTGATGAGGCCACGTTTTCAACTAATGGTACTGTTGCATCTCAACATGTGAGATATTGGAGCGATTACAATCCGAATTTTCGCATCCCACATAATCGACAATATTCGGCAAAAGTTAATGTGTGGTGTGCAATCATTGGATCATATTTTTTTGATAATACTGTCAATTAGCATACGTACTTGGATATGCTGCAAAATTTTGTTCATGAACGTTTGGACAATCTACCGATTAATTACCTCGCAAGGTGTTATTTCCAACAAGATGGTTGTCCGGCTCATTATGCTAGGATTGTTGTCGAATGGGTGTCCAATTTGGACAGAATTGGATAGGTCGAAGTGGTCCCGTGTTATGGCCACCAAGGAGCCCTGATTTAACAATGGCTGATTTTTATCTTTGGGGTCGTTTGAAGCAAATAGTTTATGCAAATAATATTCCTCCGAACGTAGAAGATTTAAAGGAGAGGATTAGAGACGCTGTGACGTCTTTAACTCTCGAAGAAATTCGAAGAAGTTATAGGGAATTGCGCCGACGGCTAGAATTGTGCGTTGAAAAGGGCGGTGAATGGATTGAGTAAAATAGTTATTAGTTATATCATTTTTGTTTTTGAGTTAATGAAATTAAAATCTACCGACTTGGCCGTTTCGGGACATGCAAAAACTTTTATCAAGAATACATTTTTGTTGTAAAATGCAAAATAAAGAAGTTTTCCCTCTTTGAACCTCGATCCGTGGACATACTGTATATATATATATATATATATATATATATATATATATATATATTATCTTGTTATTTGTTTAAAATTTTGAACTATGTAAAAGAAGTTATTTGGTGGTGAATTCACTTTCATAAGAATGAACTGAGTACACATCGTTTACGTTTGAGAAAACGGTGAAATACGATATTTTCCATATTTAATATCAAGTTATTTTTGCATGTAGCAACTGCACAATCACTGCCCGGTATTTTCGATGTTTATCATTCGTTTTCACTTTTTACTTAAAATAAATAATATAAAGAACAAAGAAAGGCTAAATATAATAAATAACGGTATAACAAGTGACAATTTCAAGCAGATTTATTAAAAGAACTGCAAACCACAATATAATAGCATAGGACGTAAATATCAGGAACGCAGATGACGTAATGCAGTCACGTGAATCGAAGTACGTTACGAGATAGGGATTATGCAATCCTATTAGATGTTTATTATCCTTGGTTTTCCGTAAAACAGTAATGTATATTAGTTAATTAGGCACAGCGGAAAAAGATCAGTTTTGCGTCTATTATAAAGAATTTTCCAATTTCTATTAAATTTTCATCGAAAGCAGCGTTTAGGTTAAAGGACATGAAAGTATTTATATTATCATAGCGGCCTGGCTTTCATTAAAATTTATGTTCCAATATATTTATTGCGCATCTTCACATCTCTATGTAACAAATATCTTCTTGCCCATTTTATCCGATAAACAGACAATTCAATTATGTCGATATCGTTTTTCAATAAACTTGATTTATCGAAAGCTCTAAAGTCAATATAAAAGGTCCACCTTTTATAATAGCTTTGATAGAAAAAAAGTTTATCTTTTGAAGCCTCGTATCTTTTTTACGGTTCCTTAAACAATTAGAATGTAAATTGATTTTCAAGATACATCTTTATATATTCTATTAAAAGAGTACATGTTATTGCCGTAAAAAAATAAATAAAGCTGGCAAGTCCTATTTATAATATACTACTGTGGATAAAAAGTAATGAGACTATTTTTTAAAAATACGCGAGCTATGAATATTGATGTGTACATATATTTGGTAGATTGGTATGATTGGTATGCAATTGCAAAAAATTTGTAGCCGTGATTTTTTAATATGGATAAATCTATTAGACAAAAAATTAACATTAAATTTTATATAAAAACGAAATTTTTTGTACGGATACATTAAAAATGTTAAGGTGATCAACGTTTATCAAGTTTTTAAGTGGTAAAAATTATTTGGTGAGTCTCGTGAAGTAAACGAAGACGAACCTCGTTCAGGAGAGCCATCAAGCTCCACTACTGATGAAAACATCAACCAAATTAAGGAGTTTGTACTTTCAAATTGCCGATTGATTCAAAGAGACCTTGTAGTGATTGTTGGTATATTAAAAGGATCAATACAAATAATTCGAAAGTATGATTTGTGATTGTCTCGTATGTCTTCGCGTCTTGTTCCCAAATTATTAAATTTGTTTGAAAAATAATGTCGTGTTGAAGTGGTTGAAGAGATACTTTTTAAAACTGATGATGACCTAAAATTCATAATTATTGTCGATGAGACTTCGATCTGTGCGTATGACATGGAAACAGCTCAACAATCGAGTGAATATCGTTCCGCAGGTGAACCAAAACCAAAACAAAATAAAAGCAAGGCAAAAATATAGGTCATGTTGACTGCTTTATTGGACTACCGTGTAATTTTCCACAAAGAGTTCCTTCCAGCTTTTCTCGTTCCCCGATTGAAATTACCACTTCGTGGACTTCGATTTGAGTTAATAGAAGCCATCCCAGAGAATTCGCTGGCCGCTTTGGAAGCTATACCAAATCCTGGGTATAATAAATGTAATAGAATAATTTGAAACATATTTGAATAGGCAAAAACCTCACCAATTTGGTATAAATTAAATAAAACACAAAAATGATGTTTGTAGATTTGCACTATATTGAATATATATATATATATATATATATATATATATATATATATATATATATATAACAATTGATAAATTTAATAAACGGCTAAGAAATTATCTAAACACTTATATATATATTATATATATATATACAACGTGTCCACTTAAGTATGAGACAAATGGGAAATATTTTTATTTTTGATTTCACAGAAAACTTTATAGAAAAGAAAAGTTCGTGCATCCTAAGAAACTTGATATTTTGTATTCAGGGTTGCGTTGTATTACTTGGTTAGAGGAAAAATTAAAAAACATTGAAGTTGCCGTAAGAGTACGCTACACTTATTTCTAAAGATATCAAAAATATTCATATAAAAATGTTCTTTCAAATTTCAAAATATGCTCAAATACGAATTGTTATTTAAAATTTCGAAAAAATAAAAATTAAATTACCTATCAAGCAATAATAATAGCAAATACGCAATAGTTTTTAACATCCATCTATGTGACAGTAGTTCTATGGTTGTCATTTGTATTGTCACTTTAGTAATAAATTTTATATGATTGTCAGATCCGCTTTCACTTTAATAATTAAGTAATTTTAAGACAATTCATTAAGTTATTACCTACCAACTATGGCTGAACGGTTAACAATGCAAGAGCGAGCTGAATTAATTCTTATTTGCGGAGATAACTACAAAACATGTAGAGACGCAGCTGATATTTTTAATGAAAGACATCCCAACAAATTTATTAGTTTCCAAAGCATCTCAAGAATTTTAAATCAGTTTAAAGCAACTGGTAGTTTAGAAATGCGTTACAAAAAAAGTAGGGAAAAGCAAGTGACATTTCGAAAATTCTTTACGTGTTATGCAAAGTATAATTGAAAATCCCAAAATTTCTGTCAGAAAAATTGCAAGCAATTTGGATATTAAAAAATTATCAGTAAGAAACATTTTGGTTAACAATAGATATCACCCCTATAAGCCAAGATATATTCAAACTTTGCAGGAAAGGGACTACAACAATAGATTTGAATTTTCTTTGGATATTCAAGGTACATTAGAAACGCAGAAAACGTTTTTCAAAAGCATTTTGTTTACTGATGAAGCAACCTTTACTACTAATGGTGTTGTGTGTGCACAAAATTGTCGTTGGTGGTCGTCTGACAACCCACATTTTAGAATTCCCTGCAAGAATCAATATTCGCAAAAGGTAAACGTTTGGTGTGGAATTTTAAACAGAAAAATTTTTGGTCCGTATTTTTTTCAATCGTCATTAAATTCACAACGATATTTGGAATTTCTACAAACATACCTCGATAACGAATTAGACGAATTGCCACTAAATATTATAAGAACCCTTTGGTTTATGTATGATGGAGCACCTGCACATAGTGCACGAATAGTTGTAGACTATTTAAATGAAAAATTTGGAGAAAGATGGATGGGACGAAAATGGACCTTTTCCATGGCCAGTGCGCTCGCCCGACTTAAACCCCATGGATTACTTTATCTGGGGATGGCTAAAGAATAAAGTATATTCAGAAAGGCTGTTTCAGAATTTAGGAGAATTGAAAAACAAAATAGGAGATGCGGTACTGTTCTTAAGAAATAATCCTATTGTGTTAGAACATGCATGCGAGGATTTCAACAGGCGTACAAACATATGCATTCAACGAGATCATCATTTTGAATAGCTTTTTTTTTGTTTGTATTTCTGAATTTGTTGTTTTTGTTAATTTCATATTTATTTTGTAATATAAAAATGTATATTCATAAAGTTATATGCAAATGATTTTTGTTTCATTCTATTGCATTTCAGCGATAAAAAATTGATATCGAATGTAAATGATTTCACGTGCAATTACATAATAGTTATTTATGTACCTAGGTTCGTAAGTACAGTTTTATGGTCGAGAGTACGATTGCAAACCGAGACCCGTAGGGTCGAGGTTTGCATGTATTCGAGACCATGAAAGTGTACTGTACGAACCGTGGTGCATATGAGATTTTTCGTCATACCTACGTTTTTTTTAAATAGACGAATTTGAATGATTTTCCACTTTACTTTTACTATATGTATACACATTAGTAACATCAAGTCAAGAATATTTGTCGTATCTATGGTAACCATGTTTGTGTCGATATAAATTTATATTTTTGATAAATGTCAAAGTATATGCAATAGATTTTCAAAAGTTTTTCTTTCTAAATAAAATTTATAAACATGAATCAAATAGAGATGGATGCTATTATAGCTTGTACTGAGATTTTGCCGGAGAAATCTAAAAACAGATACAATGAAACCTATAAAATGTTCAAAGATTGGTGTCACCAGAGGTATGTGGAGAGTATTTCAGAAAGTGTAATGCTGGCATATTTTCGTGATAGATCTATGAAGTTAAAATCACCAAACAGTTTATGGTGTGAATACTCCATGTTAAAAACTACCATATTTATTAACGAAAATGAAGATATTTCAAAATATCCTAAATTGAAAGGATTTTTGAAGCGTAAAAATAATGGTTTTAAGACTAAAAAGTCTAGTATCTTTACAAGAGAGGAAATGAATAAATTTCTTATTGAAGCTTCCGACGATACATATTTGTTGATGAAGGTAAGTTTACAGAATAATTCTTTTTAATTCGTGTTCATTCTATACTAATTTTTTGCAGGTTGTTATGATTATGGGAATTGCTGGGGCTTGTAGGAAAGATGAACTAGTTAAAATGAAAATTCAAGATGTGGAAAATAAAAATGATGTAATAATAATTAAAATACCGGATGGATTAAAACGTTCTTTTACAATTATTGCGAAGGAAGAATATCCAATTAATTTTATGCTAATTATTAAAAAATACATTGGTCTGAGATTAGAAAATATTACCAATGATAGATTTTTCTTAAAGTACAGTTTTGGTAAATGTCGAAATCAGCCTGTAGGAAAAAACACTCTCGCAAAAATTCCTAGCCAAATAGCAAAATACTTGTCGTTGGAGAACCCCACTACCTACACCGGACATTCCTTTCGAAGGACCTCGGCAACATTATTAGCCGATTCAGGAATTGATGTTCTTGGTCTGAAAAGACACGGCGGATGGAAATCTTCTACCGTGGCAGAAAGCTATGTTTCCGATTCAATGATAAATAAAGTACAGATAGCTGACCGAATTTTATATAAACAAAATATTACAGAGGCTGTTTGCTCAACTGTGATACAGAAAAATGAGAAGAAAGTTGATGATTCCATTAGGAATCCAACCATTAATAATGTTGACATTATTGAAAATATAAACTTGCCTAGTAAGAAAGAAGACTCTATTGTTCAGATAGCTAATTGTTCTAATTGTTCGTTTACATTTAATATTACAAAATCATAGGTTTTTGTACAAGATTCTATTTTTCCTAGTTATGTTAATTAATCATGTTTGAAATAAATTTGTCATAAATTTTCTAATATTGCTATTATTTCCCTAGGGTCGTAATAAATATTACAGCCCCCTACCATAGCAACTGTCAATACGGTATGTAAAGTGTCACTTACGTTTCAAAAAAAGGTGTCATAATTGTTTACTTACGCAGTAGGTGTGACGAAAAATTTATTATTAAAGTAACAATACAAATGACAACCATAGAACTACTGTCACATAGATGGATGTTAAAAACTATTGCGTATTTGCTATTATTATTGCTCGATAATTTAATTTTTATTTTTTCGAAATTTTAAATAACAATTCGTATTTGAGCATATTTTGAAATTTGAAACAACATTTTTGTATGAATATTTTTGATATCTTTAAAAATAAGTGTAGCGTACTCTTACGGCAACTTCAATGTTTTTTAATTTTTCCTCTAACCAAGTAATACAACGCAACCCTAAATACAAAATATCAAGTTTCTTAGGATGCACGAACTTTTCTTTTCTATAAAGTTTTCTGTGAAATCAAAAATAAAAATATTTCCCATTTGTCTCATACTTAAGTGGACACGTTGTATATATATATATATATATATATATATATATATTGTTAAATATGTGGTGGTATGATAAATTGCCGCCACGTTTGGTCCCAAATGAAGAATTGCTAGAGATGCTGTAATTAAAAAAAGAATAGCATTTACGTTGAGCGAGAAGTGATTAGTTAAATAAATTTTAAAAATACTAATTGGGCGCCTTATTAAATGTGATACACTTCTCAATGTACGCAATCTCTGTTTTTGCTTGCCAACTAATCTCAGGGTGCATGAAAACTGTGTAGATAAGTTTAAATAAATGATATATCTCAGGCTCGTCGTGACTAAAAGTAGTTGCTTCCTTGTAAGTAATATAAATAAACAATTATCGAAAGAAATAACTTCTACAACTGGATCTACATCAATAAAAGATATATATGATTATAAACAAAGTATATTTATTGCATTTAAAGTAGAAAACTGTAATAACATGTACAAATATAAACGTTTAAGTGGAATGTGAACTATATATGTGTATTACAATAAGGTGCTCAATTGACAAGGTTATGTGTGTTGTTATTTATAATAAATGTGGACTAAAATAATGTAAACAATCTCTAACACGTAGGTAAGTACCTTTTAATTATGTGTACTGAGTAAAATAGCTATATTATTTAGGAAAATTATAGTTTTGGAATGATATGTGGTAAAAGGTGAAAAAATTCGAGAATCTTCATTTATTTGTGTGTTTCAATATTTAAAGAAATAAATTGAAGACGATAGTTATTAGTTCAGTTGATATAGTTAACCTGTTGTTCTGCTTGTAGGTTCTAAGCGGCTATGTTGTCGAGACCAGACGATGTAAGTTACTCCGAACGCTCTCCGACTTCGGCGGCTTGTGCGGGAAATTTTGATGACGCTCTCGAAGTTTTGTTCGGACTCGGAACAAATCTGCTAGTATCTCTCTATGGCCTTGTATTACTGTTGGATTTGAGGTATTTGCTTGATTTAACACTCCTCCAAGTAGAGAATGACCTGTAGTTCTTCTTAGTTATATATTTTGGGTATTTTCGTGTACTTGATAACGAAATTGATAGTTTAACGCTTTATTTTGCGTTTATTCGCAGAAATTCGGTTATTTGTCAGAATCTCGCTTGTAATTTATTACCAGTCTTTTGTCAGGTTATCTATTATCACTTTAGCACTGTTTATATATTTTAAATTGATTAAATTTTTAAATTTCTAATTGAAAATCGAAAAATGCGTCTTATACGTTTATGAATTTTGTATAAGATGATGCCAATAGCGTCTGTTTTTTAATCAAAGCCTATTTATTTAGTATCTAAAAAGTCTCGAAGTTTTGCCTTTAAAACTAATTTCTAAGACAGATTTTAACTATATATAATATATTATCTAGATTTAAAAATTATTTAACAAATTCTAACCTAATTTTAATGTCAATCTTAATATTACTTTGTGTAAATTGCGCACGATAAATATTTACATTTACTAGCGTCGATATAATGTATAGATGTATATGAATTTAAATACTGGTACTTTCGCGCTTCAATTTGAATTATGAATTTAAAATAATAAAAATGAAATTAATGAAAGAAAAAGAAATATACTAATTTAAGATTGTAATATTATCGTTATATAAATTCGAATACATTTCGACACTACTAAAACTTGCTAACTCCGTTTTATAACCTTGTTTACATTTGTATTTATAATATTGAGTAACTTATATTTCCCATTCCAGTTGCTGCTCTAAGGGTATGTCTTGTGTCACAACAATATATATATATATATATATATATATATATATATATATATATATATATATATATTTAGATATTCTGTAATTGAAGGTCTGTTTTACATTAATATGTATATATTTAAAATAAGCTCTTATATGTTTCGATAAGTATTACCATTATCAAAGATCTATAAATGACATATATTAATGTCAAAGTTATATAAGTGACGTAGTCATGGTGAGAGATACAAATTCATAAATACATTTAAGTCAATTAATAATAATTCATGACATAACAAAAGTTTGGTATCAATTATAAAGAGAATGGCAAGTCATGAGTTATTATTACACTTGCGCCCGTGGAGCGACTTAAGATATAAAATGCCGGCATGCGCCTAGAACGAGAAGGAAAACATACTCGGACAGCCAGTCAGGGATCTAAACACGGAACTGTCAGCATGATAAGCAAATGTACAGATATTTAAATAACATATGATACTATAATTATATAACAGCAACATATATTATGACGGTAAATTGCAGATCGTTACATTATTAGGTTATAATATATACTGCTTAGATTTTTTATATTTCTGTTGTTAATTGAATTTTTTTCCTGTTTAATATTAATAATTTAATTAATAGATCCCCCGATCTGACTCCCCTTGATTTTTATTTATAAGGTCATATAAAAATGAGTTATATGCGTCTCCCGTGCAAAACAGACAATAGCTGACTAGAGTAAGAAACGGTTTTCGAAACTCTCACTAAGTAAGAAATGCAACTACAACAGAGTTAAGAAGAAGAGTGATGCTTTGTTTAGATCGGAACGCAGATCATTTTGAACATTATTTGTGAATATCATTCTTAACGCATTATGTGTCTTTGATTGTTAATGTATGATTATTTTTGCTATTCCATATGAATCTAAATACAATTGGTATAATTCCAAAAATATTTAGGTTTTTCTTTTCAAAGCTTTCTACTAATAATGCTCAATTTAGAAAATAATCATTTATAACTCTAAAACTATGAGAAATAGGCATAGGGAAACCTACACTTGGACGAAACAAAATATTTATCTACTTACTATGGCGTTCTCATCTACAGGTTGTTCCATTTAAAAAAATCGATTTTCCTTTAATTAAAGATTACATAAATAATCAATAAATTTTGAACACCCTGTAAGAGATTTCTTAAATTTTTAGAAAGTACTCGGAATCTTATACCTTTCGCTGTTTCTAGTAGAAATATGACGTAGTTCAGATCAAATACGCCTGAGATATGTGGTTTTAAAAAGTACATTGAAAAAACAAAAAAATTTCACAGAAATATATATGTAATGTAATATAGGAAATATTTACAAATATCAAGTCAGTATGTATGTAATCGCAAAGTAAGTAGGGATGCAAACATTGCTGACTACAAATTACAAAGCAAATCATACGAAATTTTTAATTGAAAAATATTGTCTATGTTGGGACTCGAACCCAAGTCTACAGTTTGCCGGATTGTCGCTTTTACCACTTAGCCATGATTTGCTTTGTAATTTGTAGACAGCAATGTTTACATCCCCCCTTACTCTGTAATTACATACATACTAACTTGATATTTGTAAATATTTCATATAAAAGCCGAAAAACTCATAATTTATCAATTGTTATATATATATATATATATATATATATATATATATATATATACTTCCGGTATAGCCTAATGTGGTTCATGGGTGTAAATATTTTATTTTAATATATCAAGTATTAAGATTACATGCCACATATTTTCAAAAGTATCGTAAGGCTTTAACATACAAACTTCTAATGTACGGGTTACGTGGAAAACACTGTATATATACATAAGTATAATATATATATATATATATATATATAAAAGTGTTTAGATAATTTCTTAGCCGTTTATTAAATATAACAATTGATCAATTATTGGAGTTTTTCGGCTTTTATAGGAAATATTTACAAATATCAAGTTAGTATGTATGTAATTGCAAAGTAAGTAGGGATGTAAACATTGCTGTCTACAAATTACAAAGCAAATCATACGAAATTTTTAATTGAAAAATATTGTCTATGTTGGGACTCGAACCCAAGTCTACAGTTTGCCGGACTGTCGCTTTTACCACTTAGCCATGATTTGCTTTGTAATTTGTAGACAGCAATGTTTACATCCCCCCTTACTCTGCAATTACATACATATTAACTTGATATTTGTAAATATTTCATATAAAAGCCGAAAAACTCCAATAATTTATCAATTGTTATATATATATATATATATATATATATATATATATATATATATAAGTAAAAATTCATTAACGGGTGAGCGGTCTGTCAAGTAAAAATAAAACTCCTTTATTCCACTCTATATTTCATAACGGATTTGTTACTTCATCAGGAGTGTAATTGATAGTTAAAATTTTGCAAACAACGGCACTAAACATGTTAAAATTCGTCAAATTTAAAACATCAAATCAATATGCTGCTAGTTTGTCGTCAACACCTCTTAAAAACAAATATACATAAATTAAGAGGTTGACGACAAACTAGCAGCATATTGATTTGATGTTTTAAATTTTACAAATTTTAACATGTTTAGTGCCGTTGTGTGCTAAATTTTAACTCTCAATTACACTCCTGATGAAGTAACAAATCCGTTATGAAATATAGTGTGGAATAAGGGAGTTTTATTTTTACTTGACAGACCGCTCACCCGTTAATGAATTTTTACTTATACAGTACGGTCGATAATACTTAATAGTATATATATATATATATTAACATAGTGTAAATCTAAAAACATTATTTGTGTGTTTTATTTAATTTGTAAAATGGATTTATATAAAAAAAAGGTAGAAACAAATCAAAAAAATTAGGTATAATACCAAAAAATAATATAAAATATTATTAAAAATCTGGTGTGAAGAACATAATACAAGTTCATTATTAATATTTTTGTGAAAGTTTCCTTCTCCAGAGACGCAGATACGTATTTCATCTAGATTCGTCAGTACGCCTCTGCTGGAGAAGGGTACATTCACAAAAAAGAACAACTTTGCTCGATCTTAATAATTTTTGTGAGACCTTCCCCATCTGCGTCTCTGGAGAGGGATGCATTCACAAAAATATTATTAATGAACTTCTATTCTTCACACCAGATTGGTAATAATATTTTATATTATTAAAAATACTTTTCTATTATAATAAATGTTCCGAAGACTGTAAGAAACGTTGGAATAAGTGTATTCGAGTGAGAGGGTATTACTTTGAAGGAGACACAATAAATTTGGATGAATAAAATATTTTCTGTGTGTTTTATTTAATCAGTCTCATTCCTTTTTGCCCATGGTAATATTTACTAATTTGTTAACTTTCATATGTTAATTACATGAGTTAATTAGTCTCAAAAATAATTTAGAATTCTGTTTTCAAAATGAACAGACTACCTGAACTTCGTTGTCTGTTTAAGACAAGGTTGATAAGTTATTTTTTTTTACTAAGCAGGAAATAACCATTATTAGTTCTCAATGGTTATTTTGGATCGCATGAGGAGTGGTTCAATTGTCGAAACACATTGTCGTAAATTGATATTCACGCGATTGCAGAAATTAGCGGGTATAATCCAAATTGATATTGCTTTTACACCACAGACGGAAGTTACGATATCCTTTGAGGGCCAATTTTATTCATTTTACGTACAATCGATTCGTTTTATGTAGACGAGAAGGATGAATGGCATTAGATAATACTTATTGTGTTGGTTGAATTGTACTCCGCAAAAATTGAAGAGCGTCAGCAAGCGATAAAATATTAATTATTAGACGTACCAGATTATATGCAAAATCGACAAAGAAGTCTATCTTTTTAATTTTATATTTCCTCTCTCCTTACTTTTTACTTTAGCTGGAACAATTATAAAGGGATTAGCGTATGTCAAGAATGCATTTAAATTATATGGACATTTTATAAATATAATAAGGATTAGAATTACCTACTTCTTGAAATGCCATGAATTGACATTGAGATTTTTGCATTATAATCCGAATTATAGTAATGATTAGGGACCGGATACGAGAGGCCCATGACTCATCGTCCACGGGTGTGCTATTGAAAATTTGTATTTTTAAAGTTTTCAATTTTAGTTTTGTACTCGCCTGTCATTTCACGATTCGATTTGCGTGCGTAAAAAGTCACTTTAAACACGCGTGCGTAAAAGTAAAGTTGGTACTTCCTGGAACTTTATTAATTTAGTGACATTTTAAAATCATTAATCCCTAACCTTAATAATATGCTACCCAGTTCGTTGTTTTTCTATGAAAATAAAAGGAAATGAAATAGAAATTGTTATATTTGGTAGGTATGTAATTCAATGTCAGAACAGCAACAAATATTATATAAATTACCATTATTCATTCTTTTCAGAAATTGAAACGGAACAATTATTAAAAATTTTGATTGGGCAATTTTGAGAACCAGAGATTGATACCCCAGGGATTAACTGGTTTGTTTGAATTGATATTTATTGCGAAGGTAGAGTAACGTTGATTGCATTATTACATATATCTTGTATTTCAGATGTCGAACAAGTTGCAGGCGGAGTCGATATCTCTAACGGGGTAATTGTTTTAGCTAATTGAATTCTACTATGCAGAGAATTTTCGATATATGCTTCTGCAACCGTAGAGGATTTCCATCCACCATGCCTTTTAATTGGAAGCAAGTCACCTCCTTGGTTTGCCAACAATGTCGCTGAACTCCTTCGAAAACAGTGACCTGTGAAGTTACTTGCGCTATCAAGCTGAAGGTACTCAGCTATTCGCATTGGAATTTTGCCAATTGTATTAAGACCAACAGGTGAACAAACACACTTGCCATTGCGATATGTTAAAAAGAATCGCTGCTGGCTGTCCGGTCTTAAATTTGCATATTTCCGAATTAATGCAATCCATTCAGGCTTAATGATTGCAATTGTACGGCTGTTACCTGTTTTAGTTTCTGGAATTGTTACGATAATTAAATTCGATTTAAATTCTATGTCTCGCAATGACATTTTGCAAAGTTCTTCACGTCGACACGCTCCAGAAATACCCAATATTAATACAGCCTATAAATACATATAGTGTTGTATGGAATTTAAATATATGGAAATGACTTTACCTTCATTAGTAGGAACAAAGAATTTGGTGCTTCAACAATAAATTTAGTAATTTGTTCTTCGGTTAATACTGCTGATTTTTTAGGCTGATGTTGCTTCGTTATCTGTTTTAAATACGCTATGAGTTTTGCATATTTAGATATATCCGTATTATCATATATTATTAAGCATGATTTTAACATAGAATAAGTGGACCATAATGATTTATTTGATTGTAAATTTTGAAAATAAACTAATAAACAATTTTCGGAGTATTTTTGTATATTTTTAGATCTAGCCCAAGTTACGAATTTAGTATAAGTGCTTTTGTATATGTTTTTTGATTTTATGGGTAATAAATTATCCACTGCAATATTGGCAGCTTCGCGAATTTCAGGCGGTGTACATTGCATTTCATTATCAGAATTCATGTTGTTGGTGAGGTTTTTATTTTGTATGGAATTTTTTGAATTTGATAATTTTAAATTAAATGTCACTTCAAATAATCAATACTGCCAAATCAAATTTTTTTCATTAATATCAAGAGATTAGTAGTGTGTCATAAACGATAACGTATTTAACAATATGTATTATTATTATAGTTCTCGTACAAAAAATATTGTACAAACTTCGTGCGTGAAACATTTCGCGAATTCGTGTCCATAAAGCGCTCGCCTACGGCTCGCGCTTTAAACTGGTCACTCATTCGCGAAATATGATTTCACGCACTTGGCTCGTAAATAACTATTATGTAATTATTAATAATTTGAAAAATATTCCAAGTGACTTAGGATCTGGCCTTCAGCAAAAGTTAGAGGCAGTTTTTAATAGAAATCCAGATTTAATAATATTGCGGCAATTGTGTATGGGGACAATGCTTCAAAATCTAACTGCTAAATATGCTGAAACAAAAGAATATTTCCGGTATGCACATATAACCAGTTGTGATGTAGAAAGGACGTTTTCTTTCTACATTCAAAGAGAACAAATTTTACAAGAGAAAACTTTGAGAAAGTATTGCTAGTTAATATTAATACTTATTTACTTAACTTGAACTACAAAATGAATAAATAAAAATGTATTTCGTATTTTATAGATCACCACCCGTTTGTTTTTAAATTATATAAATAAAATTGAAAATACAAATTTTCAATGGTACGCCCGCGGGCGACGAGTCATGGGCCAATCGTGTTCGGTCCTTAGTAATCATGAAGCAAACTACTATTGCGTTCGAAATATTAAAGGTTGTTGTGACTTCTTTCATTTTAATGATTATTATATCATATTCTAACAACTCATAGATTCAGGTGTGATTGTTTCATATAGTCAGTAAAATATTAGTCATATCCTAGAGGTTTTTAATCACTCGAAATCCCCTTGCAAATACAGTGTACTTTCTCCTTACGGACACCTCTCTTAAGCGGACACCTCCCATAAACGGACACTGTTTGCAGTACCAAAAGATTACTTAGTGCTTTTTAAAATTTTTCTCTCTTGAGCGGACAACCCTCCCATAACCGGACGCGGACACTTTTTTCCCACACCAAATTCCCCATAACTGGACAGCTTACAACACTGTAACACTGTTTTTCCGTTTACTCTTCTTCATATTCGTACAGATGTTGCTTATTGAATAATACGTGTGTGTACAAAGGGGAATTCCCTAAATTCGCACAGCTTGTTGTTTTGAATGTAGTACGTAAATACATAGTACATTTATAGATTCTTATTGTATACATACTTGAATCGCTATGCCTAAAGCAGTGTTGACTATTAAATACAAAGTTAATGTCATTGAAATTCAAAAAAATGAGAAACTTAGTGTACGCTTGTTAGCAAAGAAATGTAAGATCAGTAAAACTCTAGCTGCTTGTATCATCAAAAACAGAGACCAAATTTTCAGATTGTGGGACACTGATGTCAATCCGGATAGAAGAAGGAGTATGCTGAACGTCAAAGGCGTTAACATTGATAAATTGTGCTACGAATGGTTTGTGAAGGCTCGAAATAAATGTATTCCTATCTCGAGCACACTTATCAGGAGCAAGGCTAAAGAAATTGCAGATAAATTGAATTACGCAGATTTTAGTGCATCATCTGGCTGGCTGGATAGGTTCAAAAAACGGCATAACATAACCTTCCGTGCCATTTCTGGAGAAGCCGCTAGTGTAAACCAAGATGATGTCAAAAGTTTTACTGAAAAAGTGCCATCTTTGATTCAAGGATATGATTCACGAGATATTTATAATGCGGATGAGACTGGATTGTTTTTTCGGGCATTACCCGATAAAACATTTGCATTAAAAGGTGAAAAATGCACTGGTGGAAAAATGGCTAAGGATAGGCTAACGATTTTGCACTGCGTCAATATGGCTGGAGAAAAGGAACCCCTTTTTGTTATTGGGAAAGCTGCAAAACCTCGGACGTTTCGCAATATTAATTTGAACAATTTACCAGTTACGTGGCGAACAAACAAAAAGGCTTGGATGACGTCTGATTTGATGACTGATTTTCTAACGCAGTTCGATAGAAAAATGCAACTTCAAGAACGGAACGTCCTGATATTTTTAGACAATGCGGCCTCTCCATCCTCGCGATCTTAAATTGAAAAATATTAAAGTTATTTTTCTTCCAGCAAACACAACAGCATTTTGTCAGCCCCTGAATCAAGGCGTTATAAAAAACAGAAAAAGTTTTTGTACAAATCGTTATTTTAAAAAAATATTTTGCTGCAGATGGAAGACGCAAATTCTGCTTTGGATTTATCAAAATCAATAAATTTGTTAGATGTCGTTTATTTCATACACAAAGCGTGGGAGCAAGTGGGTCCCCAGACAATAAAACATTGTTTCAGGAAAGCTGGTTTTGAGAAAACAGATATCCTAAATGACGATAGCGGTTGGACCGCAGAAGATGAGCTTCCACTATCAGCACTTGCTCAGTTCTCCAATATTATTAATAAAGTTCAGAGCCAAATCCAAATTGACGTCGAAGACTATATTAATTTAGATAATGAAGTCTTCATTAATGATGAAGATGTGGAAAACATTAATACTGAAATGTTAATTGCTTCCCAAGAAACGCTCACCAACTCGTCTGAAGATGAGCTAGAAAATCAAATTGAAGACAAGTTAACTTATTTAGCTATAAGAAAACTAAAAAGGCTTTTTCTTTGTATCACAGCGACCTTAAAGGTGTTCAATTGCTTACTGATCTTCAAATACATCTCCAAGATAATGAAATTAAAGGAAAAACGCGCCAAGCTAAAATTTCTGACTTTTTTAAATCTATTTGAATACCTTGCATAACAAATTTTATTTTTTCTAATTCTCGCAAAAATGTTAATGAAAATTCTGTTTACTTTATCTAATATTTATATGTTCTTGTTTTGGAAATAAAATTGTTTAAAGATAAATTTATTACAAATTATTATTTACTCTTTTTGTACTTTTCTCATAAGCGGACACTTCTCATAAGCGGACATATTTTTCAGTCCCATGGCTGCCCCCTTAAGAGAGAGTACACTGTAGTTTCCCTAAAACGTGAAGGAGAATAATTGATTCAAGCAGAGTAAACAATGTTTTATTCCACACGGCACATATCCTTCAGGATTATATCGTTGCATCACAAGAATGTAATCCTCTTTAAATGTACGCAATCACGTTAGGCCGATGAATTTTCTGGTTTATTACGTACAAATCTCACTCGTTAATTTTGGTACATTTTATGTACACTTAATTTGATTTTTATATAATCTAATATTAGCTTAACTAGCGCCAAATTTCTTTTAGGAGGTTAGTTATTTTTATTGTTTTGTGCTTGAAAATTCAAACATAAATATCTCAGAGAAGAGTTTTTTTACGTGTTTCAATTTTTTTTCTGTTCGATAATATTATGAATTTATGAATAACTTCATGCATTTTTGTAATGCGAAAGGTATGTACCAACTTGACCAAATAAATATACTACAACTCCAATATGCCCGAAACATTAAAAAATAAATTAAGACTACCTTTTCTAGTCTCTCTGAATTCGCAATGGTAATGTCCTTTTTCTACTGAAGTAATTACCTGGTTCAAGTAAAGAAAGGCAATGTCTCTCCTGAATAAATCAAAATTCTTGGAATGAATGTCCGAAAATGGTTGAGGAACTTTAATATCAATATCTTCGAAAGTGGACATGTTACTAACACATTTTCTGAAAAGCAAAAGTTCTGGCAATATTAAAAGCTAGAGACCTATAGCTCTTGTCTGCTCACTATAATATTTCTAGAACGGCTTGTAATAACTAATGTAGGACACCTATTTGAATATATTCAATGTAATACTTATTTAACAAAACATATCCTCATTAATTGCTTCATATTCACATTCTACTTCAGTTATGCAACTAGGTTAGCATTACATCAATTAAGTAAGTAGGTTATTCAGTAAGTAGACATGATATATATACTGAAGACAGAGGAGAACGAGTCAGTCTTGTAAATCTGATCTAATCGATATTTTACATGTGAACATCGTAACATGTAATGTTATTGTTGTGTATTTATTAAATGTTGTTTGTTGTGTTTCCGAGTATATTATTTATCTTATCAATAAAACCGGTCTCTAATGAGTCTGCCTCGGAGGTGCAGCCATAACGAGGACCAGGAGGCATCACATAGCGACCCTGCCAGTAGCTAGTTGGACCGATATCACATGGCGATCCTGCCAGCTACTTCTGACATCTACAACAGAATAACGCCCATCGGCGTCAAAATTATTAATTATTACAAAGAGCAAGTCGTATGCAAATATGTTTCTACATTTTACGACGCTAATTATTCGAACTACCTTTAATTACTTCGGCCTTTAACCACTAAGCCATTAAAGAACGTGATTTCTGATCTTTGTGGGAAGGGCTTAAATCACATCAAGGAAACAGATGATATATATCTTGCCCGTAGTCGCGAAGTAATGTAAATGTAAATTACGTATACATTACATTACTTCGCGAAAATGTAATCAATATGCACAACTGTCGACTACAGGCAAGATATATATCATCTGTTTCCTTGATGTGACTTAAAGCATTCCCACAAAGATTCAAAATTACGTTCCTTAATGGCTTAGTGGTTAAAGCCATGGTCCGGCAAGGCATAAACGTGGGTTCGAATCCCGCTTAACCCTCCAGTGCAAAAATGCCGTCTGACAGACTGACCTCCCACTATTCTACTTGTATCTTGGTGCGTCGTGCGCCGATGTCGTTGTGCGGCTCGCTATCTTAATTTTATTTAGTTACTAACCAGTTGTCACAGTATAAAGTGTGTATTAGTATTTTTGTAGGTTTTGTCGTAGTTTGGTCTCCTGAACGGATGTTAGTAGTGTCGGTACCATCTGAATTTTCAGGAAAGGTTACATTATTTAGATTATTTTCTGTAAAATAGGTTAATAAATAACACAGGCCTGCATTTTTCAACACTTTGAAAGTTGATTTAAAAATTTTAACTGTTTTCTAGTAATTGGGTAGCGCTGATTTCAAATCTGCTTTTATTTTTTTTTGTATCACGTAAGGTTATTTTTCAAACCAGTAATCGGCCATCATTTTTGTGTCCCAGCGCCCTTGGTATCTTTTTTCCATCTCTTTAATATCCTGAAATCTTTTTCCTTGCTCTTCACTCACGTCCCCAAGGTTTTCTGGGAAATAGTCCAAATGGGAATGTAAAAAGTGAATTTTTATGCTCATATTGCAACCAAGAATCCTGAATTTTTCCAGTATATTTTCAACGATCTCAACATAGTTTGTGTCTTTGTAATTCCCTAGAAGTTTATGTACAACTTCGTTAAAAGCATGCCATGCATGTTTTTCCTTATCTTCCATCACATTTTCAAATTCTTGATCTTTCACCAAGCTCCTAATCTGCGGGCCTACAAAGGTTCCCTCCTTTAATTTTGCCTCTGACAGAGTCGGAAATGTTTTACAAAAATATTTAAAACAATTTCCTTCTTTGTTTAATGCCTTAACAAATTGTTTCATAAGTCCAAGTTTTATGAAATGCGGTGGAAGTAACACTTTTTGAGGGTCAATAAGACTTTCGCGAATTACATTTTTGGTTCGAGGTGTTAAAGTCACCCTTTGTGGCCAGTCTCTTTTATCCAATACTGTTCTCGATTTCTGCTATCCCACTCGCACAGGAAACATGGAAATTTAGTATATCCAGACTGCTGACCCAAGAGAAGGCCCAAAATTTTTAAATTTCCACACACTTTCCAGTTGTGATTTTCATATTGTATTCTTAAAAGTAATTCCTGTAAATTTTCATAGTTTTCCTTTAAATGAACAGAATGGCTGACCGGAACAGAAGCAAAAACATTGCCATTATGTAAAAGAACAGCTTTAAGGCTCCTTTTTGAAGAGTCGATGAAAAGTCTCGAGTCAGAAGGTGTGTACTTAGGAGCTCCGAGGAAAGTAAGTAGATCAGCAATTGCTTGGCAGTACACGAGTGGTCCGTTTTGTGCAAAATATTTTACAAATCCAGCCTCACGATTTCTATACCAAGAGAAGGTAGTTTCTGGGGCAAGCAAATTTTTTTGTTTCAACCTAGACCCCAGTACTTCAGAAAGATCTTTTGAAAGTCCTATATCTCATACTAAATCATTCAGTTCGGCTTGTGAAAATAGCTGAGGTTGGTTTTGACCTGAGGTTGATGGTTCAAGATCACTATCCATCTGTACGGAGCCGGAAGTTGAAGAGGTTCCAATATCTTCTTGAAGTAATTTGGGGGTATAGGTATAGGTACATGATCACTGTGAGGAACTGGTCTGATAGCTGATTTAATATTGTTTGGGTACAAAATATGTTTCAAAGTTTTTCTATTATGCCCCTTAATATCACAAAGACAAAAGTAGCAATCTTCATGATGATTTTGCGGTTCTCTCCAAACCATCGGTATTCCAAAAGGAAGGCTTTTTCTATTCCCTTTTGTCCAATGTCTTAAACCTTCTTCACATACCTTACAAACAACGTGCGGTGTCCAATCTTTATCTTGATCTCCTTATTTGATTTTGAAATAAGCATAATATGCATTTTTCACAAATTCACCAATTGGTCTCTTAAACTTTTTCAAGACGAAATATCCACAAATATAACAGAAATCATCTGGTTTGTTTTTGCAACACCGGCTAGACATATTTTTAAGCAATGTTTATTTATCAAATACCACGCACAACACTAAAGACAAATTAATTTTACTTGTTTACTGATCGACACCCAGAGCTATAATGAAGTAAATGACATTACAATATATATTTTGTTTGGAGTGATAAACTTGAAATCCTTCTTCGCAGTACTAATAAAGTGAAAGCATAATAAATAGGATTTAGCAGGTAAAAATTTCTGGAAACCTTGTCCAAAATAAATACATGTAATAAAAGATTTACATCATGTAATGAGTGTCTATTTAACAAATTTCTTTAAAACCACAACAGAAAATCATTTTTGGGTTAATACCTAGAATTTGAAGTAGTACATTCATTTTAAAATGTATTAAAACGCTTATTATAAGATTTTTTTTATATTTTTTTCTTTTTCTTTTGTGCAAAAAAAAATCTGTGGGTGGTAGAGACCAACTGTATTTTAATTAGTTATTGCTATATAAAAACTGAGCTTAACAAACAAAAATAACGTCATTACCAATTTTATGCAGGCCTGTGTAATTGTTTGTTTTAGAAATGAGTTATGAAAAAGAGTAGGAATGACTGCGGGGATTATGGGAGGAGTTAGATGGGGAGGAAAACCAAAATAATGCTCGAGACGACGAACAAGATTGCAGTGAGGAAGACCATGTAGAGGTACGCGAAGAAGACAATGAGTCAGAACAAGAGATAGAAGTGGAGTTAGAAAAAATAGAACTTCATACCAACCTCCTATTCCTAACAAAACGGTAAAGTTTATAGATCCTTTCTTTACTGGTAAAGCTAAGCTGACAAAATGGAACAAACACCCCTCCAATCAGTGGGTTAAATTTCGAGCAAAAAATAGAATCATCTACTTGCCAGGCGTAAAAGGACCAGAACGCAGTTTATCGAATATTCTGGACATTTGGTCATATTTTTTCACAGATGAAATGCTACATCTAGTTGTTGAACACACTAACTTATCTATATCCCAGCAGTAGTATCCTCGGGAATATAGAATACTACTACGGATATACTTGAAATGAAAGCGTTACTAGGACTCTAATACCTTTCCGCCGTGCGTAAAACCAATCATATGAATGCAGAAGATTTGTGGAAAACTAACGCCACATCAATTGAATTGTTCAGGCTAGCGATGTCACTAGAACGATTTCGATTTTTGTGAAGGCATTTAAGGTTTGACAATAAGAACACTCGACCTAAGAGGCAAAAAACAGATAAGTTGGCAGCAATAAGAGATCTGTTCGAATTGTTTGTTTCACACTGCAACCAAAATTATACACCACCGGAGTATACCACTGTTGACGAAACGCTCCTGGGTTTTCGTGGAAAATGTAGTTTTTGGCGGAATATGCCCAGAAAGCCCGAGAGATACGACATCAAAATTTTTGCTCTAGTGGATGTCTAGTGGACCTATTGTACATTAAATATGGAGGCTTATGTCGGAAAGCAACACCCTGGGCCTTTTTTCTGTTGAGAATATCGCAAAAGCAGTCATTGAGCGCCTTGCATCACCTATCACCAATACCACGAGAAACATCACCATGGACAACTGGTTTACCAGTTTACCGTTATATAAAAGGCTGTTGCAGAAAAAATTGACTATAATCGGCACCATCAAAAAGAACAAGAGAGAACTACCTAGTGAATTTGTGACAGGTGACAGACCAAAGGGCTCAAGTATGTTCGGTTTTGAAGAAAATTGTACATTAGTATCGTACATTCTAAAAAAAGGAAATATGTACTTCTCATATCGGCCATACATGATGATAATGACAGCATAGATGAAAATACGAACAAACCGGAAATTATTATGATTTACAATCATACCAAGAGTGGTGTTGACACGGTCGACCAATTATCTGCAAACTATAGCTGTGCCAGGAACACCAAAAGGTGGCCTTTGGTAATTTTTTACCGTGAACTAAATCTAGCTGCTACAAACGCATTTGCAGTTTTCAATTCAAGAAATCAGGACCAACATATGCTCCGAAGAGCATTCCTCGAAAAAATTTTAATTGACTTGGTTACCGATCATCTCAAAATGCGTGCAACTGTTCAACAAGTTCCACATTTATCCCGAATGCGAATACGAAAAATCTGCCAAATGGAACCCAAAGTTATTGCCCAAAATCAAGACAGACCTTATTGTAGAAATTTCCTTTGCAGTACAAAAAAAGTCGGGAAACAAAATATAAGTCTATTCAGTGGAGAAAATTTTTATGTCTAGAACATGTTACCGCAATGTGTAACGATTACGTTGAACATGGCAACACCGAAGAAGTTTAATTTATTATTATTATTTATATTTATATTCATAAAAGTGTTATGTTTCTTAATAAATGACAATCACAGTACTTATATTTTTGTGTTTTTTATAAACAAACTCACTTTATAAAAACAAAGAGACAAAGAAAAATATTTTTTTTTTAGATTCGGTCTCGCAGACCGATGTTAGTACTAAGGCTGCAAAAAGCAGTACTGGAGGGTTAAGGGCGAATTTTTGTTCTATAAAAAAATTCGAATAAAATGTAGAAAGCATATTTACATTTACATTACTTCGTGAAAATGCAATAAATTTGCAAGAGCAAGTCGGTTTCAGAACGGGAAAGAAATTCTGTGGCCAAGTCTTGGGGTTAACGACGTATATTGAAACGTGTTTTCAGAAGGGTCAGAAAACATTCGATGCTTTTGTCGATATCTCCTTATGGCATAGTTTGGAAGAATGGAAAGATATTAAAATTCAAAAAACCCTCCTTGTGCTAAATTAATCAAACTTAACTAGAGTATGTTGAGTAATCGCCGAAATGCAGTCTGCCTAAACTAGCAATGGCAAAACCTTGAAAAATAGCCTTTAGCAATTATTTTTAATTTATTATGAACTCGGAGAGGGTAACTTTAAGAAAGAAGACGCCAACTAATTTGTGCGTAATTGCTTGCACAGATCTCACAATTTATACCAATCGCCTATAGTATTGGTAGTAGACCATGCGCCCTATCATAACGGTATAGAGGAAATATTCACTGACAGAGAAATTATGGATAACCATTTATTGAGATTAAGTCCTTATAGACCAATACTTAACCCTAGTGAACTTGAATGGTGCAGTGTCAAAGCTGCCGTTAAACGAGACATTTTGGTACACCTATCATAGCATAGCTGGCAAGAAGCAGAACAAATGTAACCCGAACAGAATTCTGTCTTCAACAGTTCAACAGAAAATATTGTACATCGCAACTTAAATGCAATAAATATTAACAAATGTTCAAAATACGTTGCACATATTCAAAGATTTATTCCGAACACATTTAATGGATATATTTTTTTTAAATTCGTAATTTCGTTCATATATTTAATTATTCAGAATCAATAAGTGATTAATAAAATAGTTTGATTTTTCGAATTGTTTGTTTAAATTTCGAATTTCTTGAGTCTCAATTTTAAAGTGATTAGTTTCATTTTGAAGTTGTTTATCTGCATTTTGAAGGGGTTTATTGTATTTGGTCCCAATGTCAACGTGTTTATTTTCAAATTGAAGATAATTAGTCTTAATCTGAAGTTATTAAGGTGTACTCTCAACTGCTAATATTTGCATCGGACGAGTGTCCCTACGATACATCTCTGTACGAGTATTTCGGACAAAATGCGCAACTCTAGTTATCAATGTCTATGCGTAAAAGTTAAGAACCTTTCTAAATACGCACGTAGATTGTAGCATGTAGATTGTCGATATTTTTGTTAATAGATCTGTACATATTTATACTATAATGTGTATAAACTGATGGGTATAAACTGATTAATAGAATTCGTGATTTTTAATAAATCTTCCGTGAAATATGTGTCTTTGGAATGTTCTTTTTAAATTACTAATTTTATAGCTAACTAGCTAAACCCGGCCACGCTTCACTGTGGCTTAGTCTGATATGAAATTAATGGAAATGTAAATAAAAGTATTGTAGCGAACACAGACTCACCGAGAAAACGCATTCAATTCAATAACCTGCCCTGCGTTTCTGTGGCTATGTTCATAAATAATCAAACCATTTCCAACAATTGAATATGCACACCAAAGCGAACGAAAACAACTTTTCTCTTCTTCTTCATGTTGTAAAGTGCGTACTATGGCACGCGAACACACAGACGACGATCAATTGGAAAGAAATGAATTCGATTTTCAAAACCATATAATCAAATTACATCCCAAATAAATGAAAAAAGCCAAACTTTCACCGGCTAATTTTTTTCTATATTTATAAGCTGTTGACTGAAATGGGGGGCGGGGAAGGGGGTTAGCCTGGAGGTTCCCCCTCCTACAGACTACCTACTCTTAGAAACGCGTCCCATTCCTCACACAATTAGTATGTCACCTCTATTAAACGTTGTGTATTCTCTTCTCTTTCTTCTTTGTTGCATATTTGTTTCGCTTGTTTCCGAAAGATAGCGCTACTTATTTATGTCGAAGCGGACCGAAGATTTCACTGGTGCGGGAAGGCTTTTGACGCGCTGTGTAAAAAAATATCATGAAAATACTCGGGTATTCGAATGCAACGGTATGTCAAAATTCAATCAATCAATCAATTAAAGTCAATCGAATAACTACTTTTCGAATTTTGTGAGGACAAATATACGCAGCCTCAATTTATATATATAAATATACATATATATATACCGTGTGTCCCAATTTCGATGCTCACCATTGGTATCTCGGTTATTAGAAGATATAGAACAACGGTTAAATGGGGAATCTTTTGCAGAATTCAATACTCGCGGCAAATCTCATTTCAAATTTGACCTAACTTTTTAAATTTTTAAAATATTTTGAAAAATCAAAAATTTGCCGATTTCGTTATTCCTCAATAACTCGATAACGCTTAGTCTAACCTCTTTTAAAGTTTTACATTGTTGAGACACTTTTTTAAAACAAATTATTTGATACAAACAGAAACCCCCGATTGTCATTTGTTTTTAAGTTATTACCACTATCTTTTGTTTTTCATATGGCGGCTATATTGGATTTTGGGTTTGTTAGGTAGTCCTCAAAATGTGCTTTTCAACGATGTATAACATGCCTGAAAAATTTTTATTTATAAGGAAAATATTAATAAAAACCTAAATTAATCTTTAATATGAAATTAGTAGGCTGAAAAATTAAACACCAATGTCAAATGAAAGTGAAAAGATATTCTAAGTAATACTGTAAACAAACGAAACGATAAAAAAATTATAGAAATAAAAAGTAAAGATACAGAACTTAAAGTTCACATTCACTTAAAGAAATTGTTCAATATGACGACCATTTTGTTCCACACAATTTTGACACCTTGTTCGAGTAGAGTTACAAACTCTACGTAGCGTGTTTCCGTTTACTGATCGTAGCACATCTAGTACTCTTTGTTCTAAAATTTCCCGAGTTTCTGGCGGTTCAAAATCAAATACATCGTTTTTAGTGGTACCCCATAAATAAAAGTCAAGCGGGGTAAGGTCGGGTGATCTCGCAGGCCATTGCACGGGTCCATTATTTGAAATCACTCTCTCATTAAAGTTTTCTCTCAAAAAATGTTGCACGTTACGAGTGTTATGGGCCGGGCAACCATCTTGCTGGAACCAGATGTTTTGTATGTTCTCGGTATTAATAATTTGCCTCAAAGCAGGCATTATCTCGTTTGTTAGTAGCTCCAAATATCTGCTACCAGTTAAATTGTAATCAAAGATGAAAGGACCTATTAACTGATTATCTAAAACGAAAAAAGGAGTTTAAAAAACAAAAAAAATGTAAACAAAATGTCATACCAATTAAACCGCACCAGACATTGAAACCAAATCGAACTTGAAATCTTCTTTGATTTACCAAATGTGGATTTTCAGTAGGCCAATGATGATAGTTATTCCTATTGAACACTCCACAATTGGTAAATCGTGTTTCATCTGTCCATAGTATTTTCCTAGAAAAATTAGCGTCATATTCACATTTTTGAAGGTACCACCTGCTAAACTGTAATCGTCGGAGATTGTCATTATCACTTAAACCTTATACAATTGTTGGTTTGTAAGGGTGATACTTGTTTTTCGTCAAGGTTCTGTGAACAGTAGATTTTGAAATTCCTGTTTCTCGTGTCACACGACGAACTGATGTGCTGGGATTGTTCCTAACGTTCTGCAAAATATTATTTAGACTTGTATCGGCATCATTAACTTCATAGTTAGCTCGTTTTTGTTCGAAGCTTCCAAAGTTTTTTAATTTGCTAACTAGTCTTCTAAAAATTGTCCTGTGTGGCTGTTGTCTTTCTGGAAAACGCTCTGCATAACTCGTGCACGCATTTTTAGTGTTTCTATTTGCTTTGAAATACACTTCCAACATATCAACTTTTTCTTCGTTTGAATATGTATGTGCCATTATCAATACTTATAAATCTTAATACTTGACAATAATTACTTATCACTAACTACAAGTAGTTTTAATTAACTTATCTCTGCAGCACTAATTGTACTTTGACAGGTTATCGTTTTGTTTCATTGTCAGAATACATTTGTCATTGACGTTTGACGGAACATAATGTCTTTGCTAGTGATACACGCTCAGAGGTTAGAATTGTCTGACATTTGATGTAAAACCAAATCTCCCCACTACTTTTAATCCTCCGCGAACTTACCCCTCCTCGCGCCAACTTAATTGGCGTTTGCTATACTTAGAATATCTTTTCACTTTCATTTGACATTGGTGTTCAATTTTTCAGCCTACTAATTTCATATTAAAGATTAATTTACGTTTTTATTAATATTTTCCTTATAAATAAAAATTTTTCAGGCATGTTATACATCGTTGAAAAGCATATTTTGAGGACTACCTAACAAACCCAAAATCCAATATGGCCGCCATATGAAAAACAAAAGATAGTGGTACTAACTTAAAAACAAATGACAATCGGGGGTTTCTGTTTGTATAAAATAATTTGTTTTAAAAAAAGTGTCTGAACAATGTGAAACTTTAAAAGTGGTCAGACTAAGCGTGATCGAGTTATTGAGGAATAGCGAAATCGGCAAATTTTTGATTTTTCAAAATATTTTAAAAATTTAAAAAGTTAGATCAAATTTGAAATGAGATTTCCCGCGAGTATTGAATTCTGCAAAACATTACCCATTTAACCGTTGTTCTATATCTTCTAATAACCTAGATACCAATGGTGAGCATCGAAATTGGGACACACAGTATATATATATATATATATATATATATATATATATATATATATATCTATATATCTATATATATATATATATATATATATATCTATATATCTATACATATATATATATATATATATATATATATATATATATATATTATTACTAACACGTTGTTTGATGAGGCTGTAGTTGCTAACAGTAAAGGGAATTATTTCAAATAATTCAAAGGCGAATCATTGGACCAATATTTTTTCAGGGAACGTTAACTGCTCAAAGGTACCGTACGGAAATTTTACAACCATTTGTCAATCAGTTGCATGATGATGAGCTTCAAAGTGCATACTTCCAACAAGACGGAACACCTTGTCACTGTACTGCAGAATCTTTGGATTATTTAAGAGAATTTTTTGATGAGCGTATAATTAGTCGAAATACTGAAATTGCCTGGCCTGCACGTTCATGCCATTTAACACCTTGCGACTTCTTTTTGTGGCCTTATGTAAAAAATAACATACTTCGAACACCTATATTGAATTTGAATGATATGCTACAGAGAATCGAACAGAAATGCATGGAAATTAATAACAATCCAGTAATGTTGCAGAATATCATCAGAAATTTTGAACGGATGATTTTAAAGTGCATTGATCTTGAAGGACAACATTTTCAACATTTGTTATAGTTTTCAATAAATTCCTATTATTTGTTATTTATTTGTATGTATGTATGAAACTGTCAAAATATACGACTTCGTAGGTTAAGTAGTAAATTTTAATTTACGACATACTTCAAAATGTTCTCAGTAAATCACATGCTAATAGATTGACTTTTCGAATGAACACTTTTTATATTAGTAATTACTGCTAATCTGAATGTAATTAGTAAAGACATAAGTGATTGATACATTTATATATTTTTATTATCGTAGTTTATTTATAATGCTTAAAAACATAATAGAAACAATACTGTCAGAGTCCCAAAGCGAGTTGCTGAGAAGCAGAAGTGCTCAAGATTACAAATTCACAATGAAAGATATTATAGAGAAAATGCGGCTTAAAAGGGAAAGAGCATGTTTCGTCTTGATAGATTTAGAAAAGGCGTTCGATACAGTAGCTTGACAAAGAGTATGCTTTATTTTGTAACAACGAGGAGTGAATCTCAGATGAATTAGAGTGATTCAAAGCTTGTATCGAAATGCTGTCAACTACGTTATTGCCAACAACGGAAAATCTGAATTATTTAAAACCAGAAAGGAACTGAGACAAGGTGATGCGCGACACTTTATGCAATATTCAAGATGACGTCTTCAAGAAATGTAACCGGCACTCGATGAACTTATGCGTAGGATATACAATTTTGCAAAGAATAGAAATATCCGAAGGTGGATTTGTAGATGATGTGGTAATCATGGGTAAAAATACAAATGATCTGCAAAAAATCTAATTATCTGAAAAAAAATGTAGGAGAAAACGGTATGAAAATAAATAGGAACAGAACAAAAGTAAAGGTAAAATTAGAAGATTAATCAAATTAAAAATAAGTATTTTCCTGAAAAACCCTGACAAATTTCAGTTATAATGTGTCTACCGTATTCGTAGTTTTTAGAGTTCCGAGAAATACTGGTAGTTAGTCTTGCTGTACGCCAATCGGAAGCCTGCAATTCTTTCATTCCACATGTTTGTTCCGATCTCGCATTTATAAGTATTACCTACTACATTATAAAGATACACAGCAATACAAATCGTGTGTTAAAGCAGTTTTAATTAATTTTTCGGTTTACTCTCGAAGCTTTAGGAATACGGTATACAATACGATATTTTAAAAAACACTGCATCAAAGAAGCTTTATTGGGTGCCGGGATCCAGGATCATATAATCTCTTCGTTATTCCAAATATATTAGGGCAACGTGCTAACGTGCTCACCTTGATTTCAAAATATATACCTAGCGACAGTTACAAAATTAAATTGAACTTAGTTCAAAATAATGTACTGTTACAAGAACGCTTGTTGCGAGATAGCGTATTTTACCAGGTGAGAGCGCCAAATTGTTAAAGATGAGGACTAACTGTAGCATCCTAACCATAACCTAAAATGATTTAAAATAATAAATAGTGTCATGATGAGCAACATAGGTCCAGGACGTGTAATATGCTGAAATCAAAGTTCATTAACTACGACATATTAAATAAAAGGAAACACAACAACGATGTCCTTAAAATTTTATTTAATATTTACATAAAAGAAATTATGTTCCGAAATGCATTAAAGTGATTAAATAGGAACAATATACACGGTTAAACAAATATGGATCCATTGGAATATCTTTGATACGACTGTCTAGATTTTAGTAACACTTTCCACAATTAATTAAATGCAAATCGGGGATTTGATGAGTATATATATATATATATATATATATATATATATATATATATTTGGTGTTAATAAGAATAAAAATTTATTTCTTATTTATTTTATTGGCCGTGTCATAATATTAAAATAATAGACATTTTCTTGGTTTAGCGACCTTTAATGAATTTCAGTTTTTTACTACGACGTTTCGACTTTTTTTTTATATAATTAAGTCTTTTTCAAGTGACTAGAACTAAAAAATTAATACAACGAAAGGTAAGAAGTATATTTACAATTTGTATGAATGAATTAAAATTAAAATAATAATTAAAGTAAGGAAAATTAAAGAATACAAAACTCACCAATTTATTTCGTGTTAAAACACATATTTTGTGTAATATGTATGGTCAGACATGTCGACTTTTTTATAGGGTCGAACTGCCTTTCTTGGAATATTTAGTGTAACTAAATGTCTTGGTGCAGAAATGAAATTGTTTATTTCGTTTTAAAATTAGTTTGGTCAGGCCATATGTTTGGGAAAATACAGTATATTTACATTGGGAAAAAAAAATTTATGGTTGGGGTTGTCTTCTATTGTTTAATGAGCGGATAATAAAGTTTAGGAAGGCCATCAATCTCGTTACGATCGTTGATTGTTTCGTTGTTTTTGAATATATGAATCATTTCTAAGACCTCCCTAGCCTTTGTATTTTTTGCTTGGCTATTATTTTGGTATTTTCAATATCAAAATTATGTTTTAATGTTATCTGGTGTTTTTTTAAAGCTGTCTGATTTTTTGCGTATTTGTGTCCTTTTAATCTTTCCTGTGGTAACTGTTTTGTTTGGCCTATGTATACTTTGTCACAGTCTTTGCAGGGTATGTTATATATTGTATGTGATTGTTTAAGTGTTGGTGTTGAGTCTTTTAGTTTTGTGTGTAGGAATTTTAGGTTTTGTCCGCTTTGATGTGCTATTTTAAAATTAAATGGTTTAACTATATTGTTTAGTTTTTCGGTTAATCCAGTTATATCGGGTGTAGGGATATATGTTAATTCATTGGTTGTTTTATTTATATTTTGGCATTTAGCTTCGTTATATATTTTATTAAGTCTATGTTTTATAATGTTTTGTATAAATTGTGGTGGATAATTGTTTTCTGTTAAAATTGTTTTTACTTTTTTCAGTACTGTTGGTCTATTTTATCTTTGTTGTTTTTAATAATGTTCTTTATAGTATTGTCTGTTTTAAATGATATATGTTCGTTATTAAGTTTTTTAATGAAAGTACCAATTTTTTCCGAAATTTTTCCTAAGTAAGTGATTGAATTATAGGAATTAAATATCTTGTATTTTAATTTTGGATAAACTAAGGAAAGGGTTTTAGATTTTTGTGGGCTATTTAGGATGTTATTGACAATATTTATAGAGTAACCATTGTTTAATGCTATTGTGTATATTCTATTTAGTTCAGGGTCGAAATTACTTTTACTCATAGGTACATGAATTAATCTACATACCATTGATCGGTATGCTGATAATTTGTGTGTTGTAGAATGAAAAGAATTAGCGTGTATTGTGGTATCTGTATGTGTTGGTTTATGGTATATAGCGAACTCGTGTTTATTAGTTTTGTGTGATATGGTTAAATCTAGAAAATTAATGCTTTTATTTATTTCTTTTTCTATAGTAAAATTTATTTTGGGGTGAATAGTGTTGATATAATTATGTAAAGTTTTTAATAGTCTATCTAAACCGTTAAAGCAAATTAATAGGTCATCAACATACCTAAACCATTATACACAATTACAAAAAAAGGGATGTGTACTAATTATAGTTTCTAAATTATTCATTAAAATTTCCGCTAATAAGGGGCTTAATGGGTTTCCCATTGATAGACCCTCTGCTTGTTTATAAAATTTCTTTTTAAATTGAAAATAATTTTGTTCCAGGCACGTTTCTAAGAGCTGTAAAATTTCGGTCTTTGTGACAATGTTCGTGTTTCTACGTTCTAGTTGTAAAGTAATTAAATCTATTACTTCCTGGGGTGGGATATCTTGTTGTGTTTTATTTAGTTAATAACTTGTTGTAATATAGTTATTCCAGTATATTACACACGTCCTGGACCTTTGATGCTCATCATCACCATAATTATTTATTTTAAATAATTTACTTAGCACGCTGTCACAACTGAACCCGAGCGTGTATAGTAACACAACAAACAAGTGGCATAACTGCTTCCAGAGCTGGTCGAGCGCATGAAAAAGTGAATAAATTTTCGTGGAGAATACATCGAAAAACAATAAAGTTTTTAAGAGCTATCTATTGTTTTCTTCCAGATCTATATGGAAAATATAAAGGACAATCCACGTATAAATAATTAATGTATGCTATTTTTGTTGATTGGTTGTCCTTTCTATGAATATTTAATCTTTTAGATTAGACAATAAAATGTAGTTTTATCAAGTAAATGCCACGTCAGTTAAATATTATTATTATGACACAAAAGCGTATATAATCATAAGGTATAGACTGTCATTATCCTTTTTTTACCTTGTTTTCCTGCAGTAAAAAATCTAGGTAACACAATATTATTCAACATGAATCTGTGTAATAATTAAAAAGTATTACGTTCTTATATTAATGAACTTTTTCAGTTGTTTACGAATCTCGCCTGTCAGTTGAATCTAAAATAACGTCCTCCATACGTTGAAGTGTAATTACTTGAATTATACATAAACGTAGTCATGTAAAACAACGGAATGCGTTATATTCCCAACGTATAATAATTTACCAAATTAATTACATCTAGAGAGCGCATTCGCTATCCGAACAATATACGACGAGGATTTTCCTTTATCAATTTCGTCGTGAATTCCTCGTCGTTCTTTGAAAGAGACCACCATTCAAACATACTGGTAGACAACCAGGCAGACAAATATCCAGACGATGATGTTCATAAATTATGCGAATGGAATATAGCATGGAAATGTAGAGAGAAATACTTAGAAAGGAAGACGATTTTAATGCGAAAAGCATGGTCTTTATTGAAATCATGAAAAATAAAATACCTGATTTGAATATTAAGTGAAAAATACAGTTAATCTTAATTAATTTCTTTCTGTACTTGATCAATATTAAACACCAAATAGGTACTTCAAAGAATTTATTTTTAAAAGGTTAAGAAAGCTATTTAGAGAAGGCCAAGATCTTAATATTAAATGAAAAATAGTTAATTAACCGATGAACGTAATTCAACTCTCCTGATTGCAAATCCTAGCAAACGAAGTTGAATGAAGCACGATCGATTTAATATTGAAAGCACAAGCAACTACGACTCGAGAGAGGGAGATGTGATATAGGCATTATAAAGAACTAAAGTGGAGAAGAAATGATGAATTTCTAGAAATATCGTACAAGTTGATTTATTTATAGAAAATTTCTATAAAATAAACTAATTATGTCTTTCTTATATAACGGGTCCGGCAGAAATAATGTATGTAAAGTGTGTTTTTTTAAGAGGTGTAGGATTATAAATTGAAATAAAAAACACAAGTGTTAGGAAAATGAGAATTCTCTTTTTAAATCGGTAAGATAGTTTTATGACATTAATGATAGGAGATGATTTCGGGCATATGGCCATCACGGGAGCGTCTCAGGCACATCATCCTGGAGCATTAACTTTAGACTAGATGTTCAAGCGTTTGGGACCGTATGTTACAAATGGTCCGTGCGCTCCATATTGGTTTCCAAGGCGGCAATAGTTGTTGGCTTGCTTGATTAGATCGATGACCTCAAATAGCCCTACAAAAAATATTCTAAAGGCGTCAAATCACATGATCTTGAAGATCAGTGCGCAGGTTATTTCTGAAGATAATCTTGTCGCCGAACACTTTCTTCAATGAATCGATGGTTTCGAGATGTGGCACCGTCCTGATGAAACCAATGGTCTTCCAGATCATGTTCATGCACTTCTGTGAATAAAAAATCGTTAGACATGCCTCTATACAGGCCGGCATTGTTGATGACAGCTCGATTATATTCGTTTTTGAAGAAGCATGGCTCGATTATATCAACGAGTCACAAACCGCACCAAACAGTGCATTTTTCGGTATGAATCGGTTGTTGATGAGTCACCTGTGGATTAGTGTCGCTCAAAATGCGACAATTTTGCTTATTCACTGACCCAGAAGTGAGCCTCATCACTGAACTCAATTTGACCATAAAACAGTTGATCGACTTCCAACTGTTCAAGCGCCCAATTACTGAACTGACATTGAAAGCGATGGTCGGTTGGCTTCAATTCTTGCCTGGAATAAAATTATTTTCAATTTAAAAAGAAATTTTATAAACAAACAGAGCGTCTAGCAATGGGAAACCCACTAAGCCCCTTATTAGCGGAAATTTTTATGAATAATTTAGAAACTATAATTAGTACACATCCCTTGTTTGGTAATTGTGTATATTGGTTTAGGTATGTTGATGACATATTAATTTGCTTTAACGGTTAAGATAGACAATTAAAAACTTTCCATAATTATATCAACACTATTCACCCCAAAATAAATTTTACTATAGAAACAGAAATAAATAAAAGCATTAATTTTCTAGATTTACCCATATCACATAAAACTAATAAACACGAGTTCGCTATATACCATAAACCAACAAATACAGATACCACAATACTCGCTAATTCTTTTCATCCTATAACACACAAATTATCAGCATACCAATCAATGGTATATAGATTAATTCATGTACCTATGAGTCAAAGTAATTTCGACCTTGAACTAAATAGAATATTCACAATAGCTTTAAACAATGGTTACTCTATAAATATTGTCAATAACATCCTAAATAGCCAACAAAAATCTAAAACCCTTTTCTTAGTTTATCCAAAATTAAAATACAAGATAATTAATTCCTATAATTCAATCACTTACTTAGGAAAAATTTCGGAAAAAAATGGTACTTTCATTAAAAAACTTAATAACGAACATATATTATTTAAAACAGACAATACTATACAGAACATTATTAAAAACAACAAAGATAAAATAGACAAAGAATCAAACTCTGGTGTATATAAGTTAACATGCGAAGATTGTAATAAGGTATACATAGGACAAACGGGGAGGACATTCAAAATTAGGATGAAAGAACGCGAGAGAAGCCATAAAGAAAAGAAAACAGATTCAACTTTCGCAAGTCATTGTATAGATATCAATCATAGATTTAATATAGATTTCAACATTTTACACATTCAAGAAAAAAGTAAAAAACTTAACCTGTTAGAAAACTTAGAAATTAATAGATACTATAGTTTAGGATTAGCTTTAAATGACCAACTAGATTTAAACAACTCCCCCCTACTAAATTTAAGATTGTAAAAATTTTTCCACCTCCATTCCCCAATAATTTTCACATAAATATTCAAACTTGTATTGTACATATTCAGTATTTCATCCACCTGATGATGCCATTGTATGGCGAAACAATATTGTAGTGGTATTTACAATAAAAGAATTTTTGAAACTAGAAGTTTAATTACTTATTTCTTGCAATTCTTGCAACTAATTTAATCTTGTAGACATGTAAGCTATGATCTTTGCGCGCAAAATCTTCCACAAAGTCGATGGCACAGGTTAAGTTCTTGCACAAGATGAAGAATCGATAAATTTAGATCCTCAGCACTGCCTAAAAGGCGACGATATTTTCTTCAGTGCGCACTATACGCAATCTAGTTAGTGGATGGGAGTCCAAAAGAGTAAATTGAGTGAAAAATGTTTCAATTGTGTTGCGAATAATCGTCTCAGTTAGCCGATGATGTATGCAGTAAATTGGGCGAAGCACTTTGTGAACATTTTTAACTGAACACTGATTTTAGAAATAAATTTCCACAATTTGTAGACGCTGATCGGCTGTAAGTTTTTACATTATGAAATATCAAACAATACTGAATAAAATGGCGGTATGACCGGGCTAATTAACTGTTCTAATGACAGAGTTTCTCCCTATTGAAAAAGAAAAGTATTAAAAAAACGTATTATTTCCATGAAGAATAAAGGATCGATGTCATTATAAATCCTTCGTTTGTAATACAGCGAGTTCTGAGGTTTTCCATAACGCGCGCGTCATATCAGGCGGTATGCTTGCCATTTCCGCCCGGATTTCTGCTTTCAAGGCATTGATGGTTTGAGGACGGGTGGTGTACACCTTTTCATTCAGGCAGCCCCGAAGAAAAAAATCACATGGCGCGAAATCGGGTGAGCACGGCGGCCATGCTAAGTCGCCGCGATTTGAAATAATGCGGCCTGGAAACATCTGATTTAAAACTTACAAGGACGCACATGATGTGCGCGGAGTGACTCCATCTTGTTGAAATTTTGGTTCTACAATTTTGGTTCTCACAATTTTGGTTCTACAAAGGTTTACAACAAGTGGACATAACGAGCGGATGTTACTGTAACAGCCGCTCTATTCTCCTCAAAAAATTAAGGCTCGCGCACTCCAAATGCAGACACCGAAATCCACACTGTCACTCGTTGGCTGTGCAGGGGTTGTGTAGAAAACCCTCCTGAAGTTCATAAAATTTTTCTGCTGCCCAATAGCGGTAATTTTGGTTATTCACAAAAACGGATAAGTGGAAATGAGATTCATCACTGGTCAATAAAATTGCATTTCTCAGCACGTTTTGAAGAATGGCCTAGCATGCATGCACATGCTTTTGATAGTCACCTTCGTGTATCGCATGAACAAGAGTCATCTTGTAAGGATGGAGTTTGCGGTCTAGATGTAACATTCGCCTCACACTTCGGTCGGACAACTGCAAAATAGCCGTTCAATGCGGAACGACGCGGCGATCGCTCAACGGACTGCCTTAATCTTTCAAGATTTTGCGGTGTTTATGTTTTAGTTTTAGAACCTATTGCGCGAAACACAACTGCCCAACGAATAATCGCATTACGATCTGGCACTGAATCCAATGGGCGAATATTGAAACGTAGCCTGAACGCTCGTTGTGTTGAGATGACAAAAACGCCATTTTAAAAATAAGTTTCAACAACGAACGCACGCTGTTCGCCTAACTAAGGCATGCTGGCATACTGAAATCTTTGGAGTTAGCGTACCTACAAAGCCTGACCGCACTTTTTGTCCCCACTAACATAGGAGCAACAGCTGTTCGAAATCCATGCATTGTTTTTGTCGGACCCTTTATAAAACATGCACCGTATCCGGAAGGTATTTTATGAAAAAATTCTAAAACGCGTCAATTTTGTTTTTTAAAATTGTACATTTTCATGCCATAATCGTTTTTCTACATTAATCTGTTTTTGAGCTATGACGTCAACTTTTGTTTTTTTTGGAGGGGGGAGGGGGCAGCCCCTAGTTTTCTTTCGCGATTTTGAGAGGCCCTTCAATTGTCTGGATGACAGCATAAAGATATTTTTATACGGGGACTTTAGAGAAATAATTCATTAAAAGTTTAGGAACAGTTTTACTGAGAAACATGAAAGAAACTTAAATTGGAACTAAATTAACATTCAAACATTGATTAATCAATAAATAAACAAAGATATTAAAATTTTGCCGCGGAAATTACAGCAGTTGTCCAAACTGTGCTCCACTGACAGTTTGGCAAGGAAACATTCGCCATTCAACTTCGCTAATATTGTAATAAAACGGAAATCTATTTAGAAAGTCCATATTTAATTATCGTTTTATCAAGAGTTTCATTTTAGATCTTGTTTTTCGTTTATTTTAATTTCATCGAAAATTTAGTTAGATTTAGAAACGCGCAATAAAAATATTCCGCTCCTCCTTTTCCTCTTTTACGTAAATATAACTTTAAAAATATGTAGTTCCTATTGGTGAATGGGAGGTAAAGATACACCAAACGCAAAGCCCTTTCTTTAAGAACAAGCCAATAAAAGAGGCGCACTATGCAATAAAGAGCTATTATCGGTAAATTTAGTGCGACAGGTAATTAACTTCGAACATGTAGGAACCTAACAAATTGTACAAAAGTATTGAGAATCTGCAGGAAGTCGATCGTCGCACAGGATCTTCTATTGTATAAATCGGAACAAAATAGGAATCGAATATCTGTAAAGAAATAAGTACTTAAATATCTCGAGAATTGACCTAATGTGTAAAGGCCATACACGCAGGTCAGTAGAACCCTTCTATTTGAAATAAAATCGTTCGTATCTATCACCGAAGAGTTGACATACAGTACATGTTATAAATGCTTTTCAACAATAGTAGATTGTATCTTAGATTCATTGTCTTTTTGAGTTCGTGACTACTTCCAAATTCCATCGTTTAGTTACGGATCATAAATTGACATATTTGCGAAATGAACTTGTAAAAGATGACATCCTGAACCGTCAGTAATAAGAAATATGGGTTTAAATTCCAGGAAAGGGGCAGTACATTACGTATGGAAGAAAGGTCCAAGAACAAATCGATGTATTGCGTTTGATAACGGCAATTTTGGAAAGGCGTGTTCTGTGAGATTGAAGTTGATAAAAAGTCTTGGAAGACAGTCAGAGAAGTCAAGTCAAGTCAGTCCGAGTCAGACCGAAGTCAGTCAGAAGTTAGTAGACTCTTCGGATCTACAAACGCAGCCAAGAGTGTTGTTAGAGGGAGTTTTATCCCCAAACAAATATATATATATATATATATATCTTCTTCTTCTTCAGGTGCCATCTCCTCTCAGAAGGTTGGCTATCATCACGGCTATTCTCATTTTTGATGCTGCGGCTCTGAATAGTTCAATGGAGCTGCATTTATACCACTGTCCCAAATTATTTAACCAGGAAATACGTCTTCTTCCTATATTTCTTCTTCCCTGTATCTTACCCTGAATAATTATCTGTAGCAGAGCATATCTTTCCCCTCTCAACACGTGGCCCAGATATTGTAGTTTTCTTATCTTTATTGTGTTCAATATTTCCTTCTCGCCAATATATCTTCGGATACATATAATTTTCGTCATTAACGCTGAATTTGAAGTAGAGTTCTAACTTAACTATTATTTTATTTTACTGTGGTGTTCATATAACTTGAGAATTTAATATTATTTTAAAATTATTCGAGATATTTCGTCGTGTATAAAACAAGGTGAATTAGTGAGTTCTGTGCAAAGGAAAAAGGAAAGGATACAAACCTGCAAGTCCGGTGAGACGTTAGATTTTTATTTGAGATTTTATTGGCAACAACTCTCTTCTTTCCGATAGGAATTGCATGCACATTTATGTATTAAGTAGAACCAACACAGTTTAAATAGAATTGTTCATTTAGATTTAAGTAAAATTTGTTACGAGTTTTTTTAATTGAGTTTTATTTGGCTATCTGCTTACATTCCGACACACGACGTTTTCGAAGAGATCGCTACTAGAAGCTAAGATTCATTTTATTTAGCTATACAGCGGTCGTTACAATCAGGCCTCTGATTACTGGTGGCAGTGAAAACAAAAACTTCATTGTTTTAAGCAGTCAATGGTTTAAGCATTACAATACAAACATTGTCGACCCGCAGTATAGGCAGTCTGGATTTAAATTATAATCGAAATCAACGTTATCATTGGTAGAACACGGGATATATTACAAATGATGGTAATATTACAAATGGTAATCCTGTGAGGTTATTACAATATCATTTGCTGCAATTTCTGGTGTAATAGCCCTTACCTCTATTCGAATGTGATCTTTTAAGCTTTCAAGATATCTTCGCCTATTTAGGTAAACTCATTCAGAAAATGGTAGACATTAATTCCGAAATGAAGTAGGGCTCCTGCTGGAGCCATATACTGTTATTGGGGTATATCTGTATCTGCTTCATTTGAATATAAAACAGCTAACACGGGAATTAGTTCAAATCCTAAAAAAATTAAATAAATATTTGCATTCAAAGTATATTCAAAGAAATACGGTCCCAGAATTCGATTTCGAATAATTCCAGCCCAAACATTTTGATTTTCTGCCGGTATTGAGTGTGTCCTTTCAGATACCATTGAGGATTGTTTGAGGACTAGTAACGTGTATTTTGTCTGTTGATTGTACCATTCAAACAAAAAATTGCCTCATCAGTGAAGAGGTTATTTTAAATGAAAATTAGCGTCTGCTTCAAATCGACGTGTTATTAATTCGCAAAACTCTTACCTTCGATCCAAGTCGTCTTAATTCTTTAACAAAATAAGATTTATACGAATAACACCTTTCATGTTTTAGAATCTTGTGAAAATAAGTTTTTTTAAAATTATGCTCTCGATCAATTTGCCTAACAGAAAGATGTGGATTTTCCACGACCGTCAACATTCCCTTTTCACGTTCTTCATTATGTACAGCTCCAGGTCTATCAATTTTTGGCAAATCCTTAAAAATACCAGTTTCTAGTAATTTTCGAACAATTTTACTAACGGTAGACTGAGAGATATGATATTCAGGGTTAGATTGTTAGATTAATTACACACTTCTTCTTATAATTAAAATTTCAATTCGATGTTTCTCAGTTAAATAAGTCATTCCAACTGGAGACGAGACATATTCACGAAAACAACAACTTCGTTATCTCACAGAAATTATTAAGACAGAGCGTAGAAGAGTATTCAGCGCTGTCTACATAACAACTGCAGAACTAGCAAGGCGTCTCCATCAGACAGTAACAACTGTATCTGTAGAAACTACATTCTGTCTTCACTCTCTAACAGCCGAACCGCATGCGTATATAACAAAATAATTAGAAACATACTTGAGTAGGTAAAACCACACCAATTTTGTATAATACAAAAATATTTTTAATAATAGAAAGTATTATAAAAAATCGGGTGTGAAGAACACAATACAAGTTCATATATTTGTGAATGTATCCTCTCCAGAGACGTAGATACGTATTTTACCTTTCTACGGGTTCATCCGTACGCCCCTGTTGGAGAAGAGACAAGACTTCCTACAAGCAATTTCTTAATACTACAGAAGAAATTGCTCTTTTCTAACAAAAAAGTTCAACTCAATGCTATAATATTTTTAAGTGTTTTACCCGAATGCTCAAATATATTAAACAACGATGCTAAAAGTCTCACTTAGCAAATTAAATTTGCAATTCAACTCGATTTTCGTTTTTTCTTTTTGGAAAAGATTCAAGTAAGCACGCAAATTTAATTCATCTAGAAAGGTGTGTTAATTCAATCACTTGCTTTTCGATTACATATTTCTTATCTCTTTCTTTTATTTTACCTTTTTTTTTATCTAAGATTTTATTGTTTTGTGCGTGTCTGGAGAAATCTAATCAGAATGAAATGGATGAACAATCATTCGATAAAGTTAATTTATGTTAGGTATTTCGGAGCCAATAAAATTCTAATAAATATTGTCGGCCTCGCTTCCTAATTTTCCAAATTAACGTAAAAGTATAGAAGAGGGTTCTGAAAGAGAAAGAGTTAAAGTTCGTAAGAAAAGTACATATTCACTTAAATAGTTAATTGACGAAGGAGATACTTTTTGAAACTTCATTATAACGATAAGAAATAAGTATTAAACTTCTAGTTTCAAAAATTCTTTTATTGTAAATTCACTACAATATTGTTTCGCCATACAATGCCTTCATCAGGTGCATGAAAAACTGAATATTTAGGAATTAATTATCTTGTTTTTTTAATTTTGGGTAAACTAAAGAAAGGGTTTTAGATTTTTGTTGGCTATTCATGATGTTATTGAAAATATTTATAGAGCAACCATTGTTTAATGCATTGTATATCCTATTTAGTTCGAGGTCGAAATTACTTTTACTCATAGGTACATTAATTAATCTATACACCATTGATTGGTATGCTGATAATTTATGGATTATAGGATGAAAAGAATTAGTGTGTATTGTGGTGTCTCTATGTGTTGGTTTATGGTATATAGCGAACTCGTGTTTATTAGCTTTGTGTGATATGGTTAAGTCTAGAAAATTAATGCTTTTATTTATTTCTGTTTCTATTGTAAAAGTTGTTTTGGGGTGAATAGTGTTGATATAATTATGTAAAGTTTTTAATTGTCTATCGGAACCGTTAAAGCAAATTAATATGTCGTCAACATATCTAAACCAATATACACAATTACTAAACAAGGGATGTGTACTCATTTTAATTTCTAAATTATTCATGAACATTTCTGCTAATAAGTGGGTTTCCCATTGCTAGACCCTGTGTTTGCTTATAAAATTTCTTTTCAAATTCAAAATAATTTCGTTCCAGGCACGTTTCTAAGAGCTGTAAAATTTTGGTCTTTGTGACAATGTTCGTGTTTTTTACGTTCTAGTTGTAAAGTGATTAAATCTATTACCTTCTGGGGTGGGATGCTAGTGAACAAATTCGAGACATCAAAAGGAATGAGTTTACATTGTTTGGTAATTCCATGTTTGAAATGTTAATTAATTCATGGGGATATTTAACGGAGAACTTAGATTTGAATTTAGTGTGTGTAAGAATTAAATCAATTAAGTGTAAATATTAAGTTTTTCACCCATCTAATGAAGCCATCGTGGCGAAACAACATTGTAGTTAATTTACTATAATAGAATTTTTGAAACTAGAAGTTTAATACATTCACTTAATCTTAATATCATTGGTAAACAAACAGTTTGTTACAGGAACAGCTCTCATTGATTCTGATGTAATTTTGCTTCTTAAACTCGAATATGTTTAAATGTCAGAATTCACAAATTATATTCATAAATTTATTCACAGTAGGAGTTGATCAACTGTAATAAAATTTATACTTAATGTTTGTCGAATCAAACTTAAGAAATTATTACAATAGCGTATTAGTCTGGATAAATCTAACTACGGCGACTAACCGGACGACTTGGGGCTTCTTGGCAATTAGTAATTGTGGGGCATTAGATGTGCTTGGGAATGACGCGCTATATTCTAAATTGCTCATTTCCTTATTGTTGTTTACGAAAGATTCAGATTTTATCAGATTGAAACACTTTGTTTGTGACAGTGGGTCTACAGATCCGTTAAGTATTTACAATATAATTTCTGCATATAAGAACATTTATTCTTCATGGTGAACACGGTTATGTTAAAAACATATCTGATGCTGCAAATATTTAACCGATTTTGTTTGCTTTGCGTGTTTATTTACATTTATTGTCTGATAAACCTCTCGTATTTATTCAAAGCTGGCCCTATTGACCGAACGCTTGCAGTGAAAACTCTAGTTATTATTATTAGTATGGCGTCGAGTTATCTTACACTTCGTCAGCCTATAACCGGGAAACATTTTGCTCAACCCACAGTCTATGGATATGAATTTGATGGTACACGGATGATACTGCAGTGTTTTATACTCCATGAAACGGTGTTTTATTACAAGTAGCATGGTGTGTTTATTATTATTATCTCTTCCACTCACAAGAACCATTCGTTCTTGGTTGCCATTATCTTACCCCATCGGTTCATTCGAACAAGATGGATGGCATAGTTATCTATCATTCAATTATTTTTATATGAATATTAATTATAGTACATATTTACCAATACTTTCATGGTGTGAACTTATGTGTCGTCCGCTGCTGGCAGCTTGTGTCTTTTTCTGGGTGTGAACTTGTGTATTGTTTGCTGATGGCAGCATGCGTCTCTCTGGGTGTGTGGTTTTGTGTTTGTGCGAGCGCGCAAGTGTAGGGGTGTTGTATGTTAGCGCGCTCGTGCATGTGTTTAGTGTCCGGTCGCGCTAATTTTTGGGATATCGGAGAATCAGCTGTTGCGCAGGACCGCCAACCCTTTCCCAGCAACTTCTTTACTTTTCCGTGCAGCACTTCTACGCCCCGACACATAAGTTACACATAAATACTGTTGTACTTTTGCATACTTTACAACGTCTCCTCCAATTTTCACGATTTCTTTCAATTAGGTGACCAACATTATCTAAACGTGCACTGGATAATAGAGACGCACTGGAACCACGTCCTCGAACAGATTGTGTTTTAAATTTGTTAGCACTAATGAGGCTTCGTACAAGTTCAGACTTGAAATCCAGCTGCGAAATGGGTTTCTCTGTGTATACAATTTCCAAGCAGTTTCCAAGCATTCACCACAGTAGAATCTAACATATTTATAAATAACAGCCACCACCGTTATTTTCCACGAATATTTATTCGGTAATTTGCGACTGCATTATCGTGTAGATCAACGCCTCTCATATATTTGTTATATTTGGCAATCATATTTGGTTGTGGTATAGAGATGTCTTTTTTTTCTCTACGATTGTACCGCTTCACAAACACATTAGGCAGTGCAGACTCACAATTGGTTGCTACTGTAACTACAGAATTGTCATTCCAACGGACCACGCTTATTTCATTTACCTGATCGTAACGAGAATCCATTGTACCACGTATAGGATTGAATAATCAATCCTCTTTTTTCCGGAAATATTTCTCAAACGGATTTGAAACATAGCATTGCGAAAACGAAACATTGGGAGAAATGGTGTAATTGTAGTCATGAGTAATATTCCTGTCTGAACATGCTTTTTCACGTCTGGGGGAAGTTTATTGGGTATCCGTTGTGTAAAATAATGTTACGTGAAGTATCTTTTATGTGAAAAAACCTCTTAATGATAAATGAAAAAGTAAGCTGTATGTTATTTAATTTAAACTTAGATGCGCAAGTTTCTTTCTTGAAAATTCCATAGTTTTATTTTATTTTTATTCAGAATTGAAAATGCGATTACCCGTTCCCAAAATGTTTATTAGGTTGTTTAAATATTTATTAACGCAATGCTACTGACAGTACATCCAAAATTATTACTTTTTAGTACGAAAAAATATTTTTTTTTGGTGTTGCGTAAACGCAACTCGAATAAATGGGTTAACTAAAACTGACGACAATTAAAACACACTATATTAATAAATGAACACACTAAACAATCTTAAAATTATTACAATAATGACAATATTTAGATTTATTTATTTATAACTACGACGTTAATATGGCGGTCGGTTGCTGGTCGAATGAATGTTCTAATCCCTTTCTCAGCGGCTTATATATAGGTCGCCGCATATTCGAAAACCTTCCGGACTTTCGTTTTATTCCAGCCCTTTTAATTCTAGATTGTTCGGGAGACGGATGACACGTGAGTGCATGACGTCATTGACACACATCACAATATACAAATAAAAGCTACTACTTTCAGATATTTTCTATATAGTTGACAATAAGATTGAGATATATGTCATAGCAATGAACCAGCTTTTTATAAAACTCTGCCGCCTCTGAATTAAGCCATGCTGCAACACTATCCTGTAGGGTTTCAACAGTGGTTATTGCGGTCCCTTGTTGAGGAACCATTAAGTTCTTTCCAAGATTATTTTGAATATGAAAATATAACATCATTAGATGTGGAACTTTTGTTTTAAAACACGTTTATTTCGCACGTCGCACTAACTTAAGTGAAACGACTGTGGAGACATATCTGTTGATTGGAATATTTGAAAAGTCTTATCCAGATAATGAATTCACTGATGATACATAATGCGATAAGTGTTTGTGCATGTTTTATAACTTTTTCCTAAAAATTTAAGTTAAATGCAAAATTGCATGCGTACGCCAATGGCAGGTGTGTCGAATTTGCTATTTCTAGTTATTAGAATTATTAAAATATTCCCAATCGCTACTTGTCTGGAGGAAACAATCCTAATTAAAAAGATGGCTCTACTCCCAGAGAAAAAGATCGATAATCCAAGACTTTAAACTTTTCTTGCAATACAAAAAAGGTTTAAGTATATCAATACGTTAAGCACGTATTACTCATTTGTTACAAATGAAACAGACATGTAAAATACACATCTGTAACTGTAAACATGGACAAAACACCTCGTATTTTCCAGCTTTTTACTTCTGCTTAAGACATATGTTTCCTATTACTATTAAGCGTCGTCAGTTAAGCTAGTGAAGTAATTTATAAGCTTAAATCGCCTATATGGTATAGAAAATCTCGTCCTATCAGGTAGTACTATATAATATAGTGACATCTGACGGACGAAAGAGACTATGCCGAAAATGGCAACCCTTCCCTTGACCGACTAAGCCGGTACAAAAGGGAAGAAAATACGCATATAGTTTGTAAGTCCATTAACACGATGCCAAATGGCAGTAAATATATAAAAAAGGATTAAGTATATTAATACGTTAAGCACGTATTACGCATTTGTTACAAATGAAACAGACATGTAAAATACACATCTATAACTGCAAACATGGACAACACACCTCGTATTTTCCAGCTTTTTATTTCTGCTTAAGACATATGTTTCAGCTATTACTATTAAGCGTCGTCAGTTAAGCTAGTGAAGTAATTTAAAAGCTTAAATCGCCTATATGGTATAACAAATCTCACTATGTCACGATGTCACTATATTATATAGTGCTACCTGATAGGACGAGATTTGCTATACCATATAGGCGATTTAAGCTTATAAATTACTTCACTAGCTTAACTGACGACGCTTAATAGTAATAGCAGAAACATATGTTTTAAGCAGAAGTAAAAAGCTGGCAAATACGAGGTGTGTTGTCCATGTTTACAGTTACAGATATGTATTTTACATGTCTGTTTCATTTGTAACAAATGCGTAATACGTGCTTAACGTATTGATATACTTAAACCTTTTTAGTGTATTCACTGCCATCTGGCATCGTGTTAATGAACTTACACCTATATGCGTATTTTCTTCCCTTTTGTACCGGCTTAGTCGGTCAAGGGAAGGGTTGCCATTTTCGGCATAGTCTCTTTCGTCCGTCAGATGTCACTATATTATATAGTGCTACCTGATAGGACGAGATTTGCAATACCATATAGGCGATTTAAGCTTTTAAAACATTGACATTCTCACTGCGATCTCTGTTCGAGCAGCATTGTATTTGAGAGCACTGAAGACGACATTCGTCAAGCGAAGCCGGAAGAAATGGCCGGACAAGCGAGAACAATAACCAACCTGATGATAAAACCCGAATACGTGGACGAATGTTCACCCAAGGTACTTGAAGATTTTAAAAATCTAATCGACCGACTCATCGAAGAAGAAGATATCCAGAAACTATTACAAAAATCAGGGGATATATTAATGGTTAACCCAGAAGAACCGACGATTCAAATTGAGTTAATAAGCAACCCCACAGGAAAGCTAGAAAAAGGAAAGCCTCCCGTAAAATCGAAGAAGAGCCAACCGGAACCGAAAATCGAAAATGACGCATTCAGACACCCGAAAAAAACAATAAAAAGACAGAAAACCGACCACACTACGCCACCAATCGAAACAACGACGCCCTCGAAACCAAAACCGAGGAAAAAATGGAAGAAGAAGCAACCGAATTCACCCCACAACCGTCAACATCAAACAGCACACCCAGGGTAAGTGACAAAATAAACACCACACAAAACACAAACACCGAAATATGCAAAACACAAAAGATCGCACCAATCATAATAACAGACAAAAACAAATGGGCATATATACGACAAATACTTAAAACACATAACATTAACACAGTACAAAACAAACTTGTGAAACCTGGCATTCACATCGAACCGAAAACTGACGAAGACTACCGCACACTTAAACACATACTCAACACAGAACATATTCAATTTTACACGTTTCAATTACGAAGCGAAAAAACACTAAAGGTAGTTATGCGAGGCATTCCTACCTTTATCACTGACACAGACATTACAAACGACTTGACTGACCAAGGCTACCCGACATTAAAAATCAAACGAATGAACGGTAAACACGGCATACCTACACCACTTGCTTTAATCGAACTGACGAGACATTATAAATAAATTTATAACATTCACGACTGCTGCGGACTCACAATTAAAATCGAACCATTAAACAGACGGACAGGCATAATGCAATGCCACAAATGTCAGACTTTCGGACATCAACAAAGACACTGTAACGTACACTATAAATGTATGAAATGCGGAGACGAATACTCAATACACCTATGTACAAAACCCAAAACAACGCCACCAAAGTGTGCACACTGCGGTGGTCCTCACCTGTCAACCTTCATAAACTGTCCTAACAACCCAAATAATCCTGCAAACAAAACCACACTCAAACCTAAATACATACCAGCACCACCCCCAACAACTAACCCCATGACACAAAAACAAAGAAACACAATACCTAACACAATTAACGAATTAGCACTTGCCTTAGGCAATATGCTAATAACATTACACTCTACAAACGCAACAACACAACAGATACAATACTTTGTAACGCAAACACAGAAAATAATTACTCTTTACAACAACAAACTTGTAAACACACACATGACTGAAATACAAAATACCGATGACCAGTGACTTAAACGCAAAAAAGCGACAAACACACAGACTAAACACACGCAACACAGGACCGCACAAAAACACACGATTATTTATTAATCAGACACAAACACGTCACAACCCTAGGAGATACGAAACAGTGGAGTGGAAATGGAGGCAACTTCGACCACAAAACAAAATTAAAAGGACTCATATATAGCTTTTAAATTACTTCACTAGCTTAACTGACGACGCTTAATAGTAATAGCAGAAACATATGTCTTAACCAGAAGTAAAAAACTGGAAAATACGAGTGTGTTGTCCATGTTTACAGTTATAGATGTGTATTTTACATGTCTGTTTCATTTGTATTTTCTTGTAATATTCGACAGTAAAATTTAAGTTCAATATTTAAAAATTGTTACTGTGTTATTATGGCTATATGGCTAAGTTTAAATGTAGAAGCATGTTGTCATAAATTTCTCATATATATGATGGAGAAAATGTAAATGTTATTTAAAAGAAAGTGTTGAGAGATAATATCTAAAGTATTTATGAATTTCATACGGAAAATGGGAGACAACTTTAAATGACATTGATTGATAGCAAAATAAAATACATACATTAGGGTATCTAATCTTCAATGTCCCTAAAAATCTCGCTCGCAAAGAATATATTACGTGTTATATTATTTGCAAATATTTTCTGTTAACGTTCTCTTAAAAGTTTTTCTGATCACCCGCTTCTTCAATATTTTTTATCAGCAAAAAGGATGAAAAGATTCGAAATTGAAATTTTGTAGTATATATGTAGACTGGTAAGTATATATATTTCCAATATTCAAATATAAATCAGATTTTCAAATATCGCATTTGGAATACAAACATATACTTATATATCGACATAATAGACTTCATCTGTTAACGTTTAAATAAGATGGAGAATGTCATTTATGTAATGCGTTTAAACTTCTATTTACTTCCATTGAGGGATGTGGAACTAGGATTTATTTGCTTGGTGTATTAGCTACAACATTTCCATTTTCTAACTCGCGTTACCTACGTACGTATGTTTTCGTATTAGGTATTAGGTAACTACTGAGATCGTAAAGCCTCTTTTTAACTTGTGGGCTTACAATTCCCACGCAATTTAGAGTTTTGTGGTTACATTGCCGGAAGCTAAATTGTGTGCTTCTATTTACTTCGTATAATCTACGAGAAAAACTTTTTATATTTTTGTTATTCGATACGTTTGTTATATGAACGGTCAAAAGTTACACCGTTGTTATTCGATACGTTTGTTATATGAACCGTCAAAAGTTACACCGTGTAATAAAAATTCGTATTAATTATTTACTTAATAGAAGCAATTTAGTTTTAAATCTGTTTCGTAAATATAATGCGAAATTTAAAAATAAAGTTTAGTATTGTATCAATTTAATACATATTTAGGTGTATTTATTAAGTGCCTTTTGTAACCGTACCATTTATTTTGTTGGTTTTAATAAAATATTTAGTTAGAGCTTGAATAGTTTATTTGGACGACTCTAAAGACAATTGGAATATATATATTATAATAAATATTAGCCCCACGTTGTATGCCATAAATGTGATAGATACTTGCTTCTCAATAGTTAATTGACGAAGGAGATACTTGTTGAAACTTCATTATAACGCTAAGAAATAAGTAATTAAACTTCTACTTTCAAAAATTCTTTTATTGTAAATACCACTACAATATTGGTTCGCCATACAATAGCTTCATTAGGTGGATGAAATACTGATTGTATGGCGAACCAATATTGTAGTGGTATTTACAATAAAAGAATTTTTTAAACTAGAAGTTTAATTACTTATTTCTTAGCGTTACTTGCTTCTCGTTGAATCGTAAAAATGTAGATTGAAGAATGAAAATAAATAATTATAGTAAACGTATGTCGATGATAATATGCTATTACATTTAATTCGACACGTCTAGTGATATATCGAAATTGGCAATGCCAACAGTACGGTTAATAAATAGATCAATAACAAAAATGTCTTCCGAAATTAGCCTTTGCCGGAAAGATAGAGATAATTTTCTTTTTGAGGGTGTGTTTCTCTTTAATTTAGTCAATTTTAACAGGTAAAAAGAAACTTTTTAAATAACATAAACTATTTATTTTCTATATGAAATTAGGTCTGATATAGTTATTTACAATTGTGGCTATTTCTAATGTTATAAAAACAAATTTTATTGTTTATATTTCAGATATAACAAAATTTATGAAGAGAAATAAACCCTATGCAAGAGCTTTGAATCTAAGAATTAAGAATAATTGACTATATTAAATAAAACTGGTAAATCGATATTATTGAACAATTAAATGATGATTTCTTGGATTTAAATATTTTTAGTTTATCACTTACATGATTTGATTTATCGTAACAATACTTGGAGAAATTTAGATACACTCGGATCAACTGCAATCCTGCTTCTACTAGGAAGAAAATTTCCAATTAGTATCCTAGCTATTGACGAATCTAGTAGTAACTTGAAAGCAACCAATCCTTAATGTTGTAAATAGATAAACTTGATCGAACAGCAAATATGTTTCCAACTCTTTCGTTCCTAGACCAGCTAACAATAATTCTTCCGTAGCCAGGATATTATTTTTAAAAATACACCATATGCATCAAAATATGTTCAGATATTTAAATTAATGGTGATCCAGCCTTCTGGGTCCCTCTCCAAGTATTTAAAATTATAAAATTGCTATTTTTAAAATTCACCTTCTAAATTTCGGTGTATCTTTTTCACAGGTCAAAATAATTATTCTTTCTTTTTTTTTCAATCGCCATGGTTATCTTATATACTTTCATATTTATCCAAGTCAGTTAGTTTATTTTAAAATGCAGTTTTATATTCAGTAAATCTAAATACCTTTTCTTTTTTTTTAAATTCAAATTAGAAAATGACATTCCTATAGTTAATTACGAATATTAAAGCTACTCACTTGCATATGTTAAATTTTACAATAATTTATATAAATTGACTAAATATAATTTTCATGATTATTCAATTTTAAAAATATAATTAACTAAAAATATATACCAAGATTCAACTCTAATCTATATTTACAAAACTAAAATATTAAAAATAAGATATCCAATAAATAAAATACCTATCCATTATAACCATTTCAAATAAATCAAATATCTCTTGCATATGTTAAAATTTGAAAATCGCTTAGGTATAATATTAGAAATAGTAAATAGCAATATAATGGAGGCTTATCCCATTATAATATATATATATATATTATAGTGATACAATCGTGTGATGAAATGAGAAGAGAAATAAATAATGAAATTAATAAATAAATTTAATGATATGTGAATGAGAGAAAAATAAGAGATGTAATGAAAAAGAAAACACTTTAGAGAACAGATAAAATACAAGTTAATAAACATTAATAATAATACATTACACCTCTAAAGAATTTACCCCCCCCCCCCTATATCGTTCTTAGTACATGTGTACTTAATATAGAAAAACAACGGTGTGAATGGTGGTTTAAATAAGCTAATTCTGTTAGTATTACGATTAATATATGATCAGAGGTAGGTTGATATAATATATAAATAAGTTTCCAAACAATTTATCAGTTAAATAATTTCCTTTAGGAGGATTGAAAGAATTAAAAAATGCAAATCAGAGTAATCGATGTGATTTAACCTCAATCTTGAAAATGTTCACTATGTAAATAAGATCTTATCTCAGGGCTAATTAAAGGAAAGTCGTGTCTTAATTATCAACCAATATATCTATACAAATGCTAGCACAGTAATTTACATATTAATAATCGGATAAGAGGTATTTAATACAGTGAAGCTGTACTATCTACGATCAATTAAAACAATACAAAATAAATGCTTTATTAATTTGTAGGGTAAATTCTACCTTAACTTAAGGGCACTGTAAAGCTCATAACAAATAGTAGCCTGGCTTGGACCTATGGACCATCGGTAAGGATCTCGGAGCTGCTTACAGGTGTAGGACTTCCGGAATTCTGGCAGGTAATAGGATATACAGCACGTTTAACAAGATGGCTTTCATACAATTAAATTAAAATAAGAATTAGAAGGATAATAGTCTCAGGTTACTGTCTCGATACTCGTCTGATATGTATTCAAAATACACTTCGTAATTAAGGTAAATTTGTAATTCCAACGTAGTATTAAATTGAAAATGATAATATTCTTGATATTTCAGCTTCTATATGGAATTTAAAACTTAGAAAATCGCTTTTAAAACTTGAAGACGCCTAATTATTATCGAAGCCACGCTTCAACGAACCTTTTTTATTGATTCTCTTTTTTTTTTTTCTGTTACCTGCGATACCACGTTCTAATAATGTCAACGATATCTACCTTGGAAAAAAAATACCGCCGAAAAACAAAAGGCGTGGTCAATTTGAAATATGAATGAATTTCTAATTTTAAGAGTGTTTAATTAACAGAAGGTATTTAAATGTCCAATAATAATAAACAATAAGTTAAAAGAAAAATAGACATTTGATATAGTAGATTACTACATGAAAGATAACCCTACTGCTGTTATAGTAACCTAGATGTCGCGATAAGACATAGTTTTATTTAATATGCTTTAATATTTGAATAATTTAAACTCAAATTATTAACAACTTGTTTGTTCACATAAATTATAACAGAAGAACCAGCTTAATATATATATATATATATATATATATATATATATATATATATATATATAATAACTTCGTGACCTTGGTATGATATGGTAAACCTAATCAGTAGGCGATTAAAGGTCTGTATATTACTTCAAAATATATGTATTTAAAAAACTCTACATGTTTCGGCTGTATACGCCTTTTTCAAGAGAATACAAAATATGAATGAAAATATGATTCATATTTTGTATTCTCTTGAAAAAGGCGTATACAGCCGAAACATGTAGAGTTTTTTAAATACATATATTTTGAAGTAATATACAGACCTTTAATCGCCTACTGATTAGGTTTACTATATATATATATATATATATATATATATATATATATATATATATATATATATATATATATATTGATGAAGACCAAAAACAAAGAGTTGTATAATAAATACGGAACCTATACTATAAAGCGAAATAATGTTAGATTTAACAGTTGTCAAAATTGACAACTGTTAAATCAAATGTTATTCTATAACACATAAAAAAATGATAAAATATCCAATATATATATTCTACTTTGATAGGTCTCTATTCAGTGCTTAACTTATTATTTAGTTCTACAGGTTGTTCGTGTTATGCTTCCGACTAGCTCTGTTTATGGTGAACAAGATAATCATAAAAGTAGGTTCGGTGTTTTGGATAGAAAACAAATATCGGTTTAAACTAAGTTATATCAAATGAAATTTACTACCAATGTTATTACAAGAATAAAACACGAGAATGAATTGTAAATAACACTATTTAATTAGATTCTCTATGCAACAAGGTAAGTTTAACTGTTCTATACTATAATATTCGCATGAAAAGTCACATGAAGTTACATAATACAAAGGTAAGGTTAAATATTGTAATAAAATATTAATAATATAAATTTTTAAAATTAGGTAACTCAAATTCAAAGTAGAAAGAACTGTATTTTCTGGTATTTAACTATATAGTGATCTATTGTTAACAATTTAGGAATTTAAGTGAAGTATGAGCGTTCTTTTTCGAAATGTAACTAATAAAAATTTAATATTTTAGGAGATTATAAAATAAAAACACAAACTTGATACTGGTCGTTCTTCTATGTGAATGATGAATACTTGAGTCTTGATGTACAGGTCCAAAGGGATCAAGTGCCGGGAAAAGGCTGGTTTTGTACCAAATTCTGGACGACGTCCTTATGAAATTGAAGTTTTTAGTATATCGTCCTTAGTGAGTTCAGGATAAGGTAATTTGATGCTGCCGGGGAAAGTCTGGTTTTGTTCCAAATTCTACATAGCGTCTTTTAGAATTTGGAGTTTTGGTTTATCGTCCTTAGCAGGTTCAAGATAAGGTAATCTTCGTTTTTTTTAAAAAAAAAAAAACTAGTGGTTCAGGAATTTATAGGCTACCTTTATGGTAAGTTTTGACTATCTTATTATAAATTTTAATCACTTTTTTAATTTTATTCCTTCACACACTTTTTAATGAAAATTCGACGTGTCATGCCAATTTTTTCAATAATAATCATTTTTTTTATTCAATCTCAAGGCACCTTAATTTCAATGTTGTTTATATACATTTCCTCATAACAACAATTTTCTCAAATAACATATATCACTATACCCAAACGTTGAACATTACAAATAGATTATGATCATAAAAGGTGACATATAATCTCTATCAATTAAGTTAAATATCCTCGGTGAGATAAAAATGTAAAAGAAAATGACTGAAGTTAATGATTACAAGTAATTAAATAAAGGAGTGATACTAATATGATAAATTAAAAACGCGGTATTAACTTAATTAATATGACATGTGGAAAATACAGTTCTATTTATGACTTATTTTTTAAAAGAAAAATTAACATTTTTTAAAAAAACTCAGCCCTATATTTATGTTCCAGGCCCTTTATGAGTAGGCTTGACCTACATCAATATATATATATATATATATCAATTGATAAATCTTGGAGTTTTTCGGCTTTTATATGAAATATTTACAAATATTATCAAATTAGTATGTAATTGCGAAGTAAATGAGGATGTAAACATTGCTGTCTACAAATTACAAAGCAAATCGTACGAATTTTTTAATTGAAAAATTTTGTCTTTGTTTGGACTTGAACCCAAGTCTACGGTTTGCCGGTCCGTTGCTTTACCACTTAAGCCACGATAGACCTTAGTTCAAGCTATTTAGAAATGCATTATAAAGTAACAGTGCTAATGATTCAGTTGTCAGTTATTGAAAGTAGATGTCAGGTTTGAAAGCAAAAGTCAGCTTGAAAGCAGATGCCAGTTTTGAAAGCAGATGTCAATTATTAAAAGCAAATGTCAGTTATTGAAAGCAGATGTCTGTTTTGAAAGCAAATGTCTGTTTTGAAGGTTTGACGTTGCTAATTATTACTCCATAGCTATATGTGTGTTTAGATCATTTCTTAGCTAAACACATATATAGCTAAAACATAGAAATATAGATAAAAACGGAAAAAATCCAACATTTTGATGTTTCGTTGGTACCAAGTGGTGGGCCGTGGCGGGCCGAAGTCGAAAACTTGTATTTAATCGTACGCGCCCAACTAACGCCAACACTAAATAGAATATCCAAAAATCAAACGTACCCGACCTTTTGCGCAGCAAATCCCTATTTTCTAACGAATTCATGGGACTATTAAAAATGAGGAAGAATTAGTTTTCCAATGTGCCGTTATTTCATTGAATTATTTTCATCACAATTTCTCCACTCATTTTTTGTCACTTATAGTCAACATTTTTCATTAAAATAACTTGCATAAGATTAATAATTTTATGGTAGTGATTTTGAAATTTGTATTTAAAATTAAATAATACATATTTAATAGTTCACATACAAACCATAAGAATTGATAGAATATCACTTATTAAATTAAAACGTACTGTAGTAAATGTTGGAATGCAATATTTACGAATTTCTTACATATGTTGGATATGTGCCAGTTCTGCATAAATCAATGGATTGTAACACACAGATCTGAGATACCAATAATGCTAAACCAGTTTGTAGCAAAATTTTACATACCTGATTGATTGATTTGGACTCAGCTGGCATACGTCTAACATTAGAGAGGAGCTCGCAGATATTGCATTCCTGTATCTCCAATTTCTCTAAAGGGTTCGAATGAGGAAACGAACTTCTTAAGGACAAATATTAAATATTAGTATATGATGGGAGAAATCAAGAATTGCCCAAAGTCAATTAGATTCGTGATTAACACAATAATGATTTGTTTGTAGATATTTACTCACTACTATTTTACTAGTAGGGAATATTAAAATAAAAAAGACGTATTACTTGAGTAGTAATAATTTATTATCATATGATTACGAATAATAATATACTTATATCAGCTTTTCCGTTATAAAACCTACGAAATTATCTTCACAAAATTCAAGAAATATATTCTCTAAATATAATATTCTCTAAAATAAATAAATCATTTTATGGAAACCTGACGATATAATTAATGTACAAACAATTCAAATACAAATAGATGATACTTTAATTAGGAATGATGAAGGAACTGATAATTATAAAACAGAGAAAATGACATATTTGAAAGAAAATAACGAAGAGAAATATAAAAATCAGGATGAAACAATGAATAGTATGCTGCAAGAAGTAAATACTAAGAAAAGAAATATTAATGTGTACAGTGCATTACCTATATCGAATGTATTATGTATGGGGACGAATGTAAATTCTTACAGGGACAAAAGAATTCTTCCATGGAATTATAACATACAAAAATATTTGGACCTTATGTATGGGAAAAATAGAACAAAATATAATGCAAAAATGATGTAATGTATAAATTTAACTGCAAAAGAAGAGGGAGAGAGATGATGCAATATTTTACATAATAAAAGGAAAAAGAAGAAAATGAAACAGGGAACAAGTGGAATTAAAGTAACATTTAAAATTTGACAATGCAAAAAGAATAATTGACTTTACTATCAGGGTTAAATGAATATCACATTAGTGAACAGAGTCTGTTCACTAAAATCGCTACAAATTTAATAGCCGAAATTTTAAATGAAAATTGGTCACTTATCGAACCTAACAGCACCATACCCAAACCAGAATTTCTAAATCTTCTTGAATGTTTTTTTCAGTCAGTTTAGTTTCTTTACGATAATATCTTCTATCAACAAATCCAAGGTACTCCAATGGAGTACCTACCTCCTTTATCACCTATTATTGTAGACATAGTTATAAACCACATTCTTAAGAACATTACTAAGAAATTACAGTTTTCCTTTGGGTTTCTCTTCCAATACGTTGATGATGCGTGTTCTTTACCAGAAAAGTATATCAACACCACTCTAACTTTACTTAATAACTTCAATAGTTGTCTCAAATTCACAGTTGCAATAGAACAGGACTGAGTTTTGCCATTTCTGGACACCAATATATACAGGATCAAAAATATTCTGAAACTTAGATGTTATCGTAAGCCATCTAACACAAACCGATAACTTAACTACAACTCTCATTGTCCTATGAGATACAAAATTAATCTTATTCGTAGTTATGAAATATAGAATTTCTAAAATAAGCCGCAAACAGTTCGCTATTAAGAACCTTCTTTATCTACACAATATCCTAATTAAGAATTATTACACCAACAATCTCAGTAATAGATTACTGGTCTCCACTTATAAACAATGTAAACCTGATAATAATAATACTCCGCCATCCGTAGATAACAATACCAACGACAATGCAAACATGAGGCAATGCTTCTATAAATCTCTTCTATTCATACCCAAGTTAACCGACAAAATTAAAACACTTTTCCGTAATTATCAGTCCAAAATAGTTTTTGTGTCTGCTATTCCAGAAAGCAGATTTCTATCCAAATTAAGGAGTCCGATACCTTCGCTTCAACAAAATCATTTAGTTTATGCAGTCAAATGCAATGACTGCTCCAAATATTATATAGGTCAGATAGCTCAGAGATGGCGTGAACGTAGCACCCAACATCGCAATGATTCGAAGGTAAACCCTACAAAACATTCCTTGGGATCACATATCAGTACTTTAAAACACATCACAAATTGTTTATTCAGCGAAAATAACTACTACAAAGGAATTACTTTAGAAAATCTAGCTATCAAAAAAATTACTAATAATCTCAATAGTAGAGAACGTACTTCCACGTTCACTAATGCTTGCAATGGTCTCATTAAATATATTAAAATTAAATTAATTTGATTGTTTTATATTTTCTGGTCTGATTTTGTTGTCTAGTCCTCGTATTCAATTTTATTTTATTTCATACTGTCCTATATATATTTTTTTGCCACATCTGGTTTTTGTATCCCTTATCGCTTTCGAAGAAAGACTCGTATTTCTTTGGAGGTATGCAATTTCGTTTTAACTTGTCCAGTGTGCACTGACATTCAAACCATTACATTTTAAACTTTAAAACGTTTTTTATTTTTATTTCTTATTAATGTTTTACACTTTTCGGAATAGTTGGTTCTTGGAATATAAATACAGTTAAAGATGAATTTTAATTGATATCTTCATTCAATAAAATCGATCAAAACTTGTTAATTACATTTTTATATTTTACTTTGTATCGCTAATCTGTAAACATTAATTAAATTAGGTCTGATGAAGAAACAAATACAGTTTCGAAACGTTACGTGGCAATAAATCGTTTTATTTGATGCATTGACCCAAATTCTGTTTTTATTAACAGGGACATTATGTATATATGTATATATATATATACTATTTTCGTGACCTTAGTATGATATGGTAAACTTAATAAGTCGGCGATTAAAGGTCTGGTTTATTACTTCAAAGTATATACCTATATTAAAAACAACCCTACATGTTTCGGCAATGATGCCTTTGTCAAGGATATAAAAAATATAAATGACAGAATATAAATGTCAAATAATTGAGTTGCTATGGTTTAAATTATTCAAAGACACATTCCAATAATAATAATAAATCATGCCTTAGTATTCCAAAAAATAGATAGCAAGGTGTGAACATATGTGTTGTTCGCTGCTAGCAGCTTGTGTCAGTTTCTATGTATGAACTTGTGTGTTGGTTGCTGCTGGCAGCTTGCGTCTCTCTGGGTGTGTGGTTTTGTATTTGTGAGAGCGCGTAAGCGTAGGGTTTTGTATGTTGGTGCGCTCGTGCGTGTGTTTGGTGACCGGTCGCGTAAATTTAGAGAGATCGGATAACCAGCCGTTACGTAGAGCCGCCAACCCTTTCGCGGCAACTTCTTTACTTTTCCGTGCAGTACTTTGACGGCCCGACCCTCGCCCCAACGAGGCAAGGCGCAGACCAGCGAAGCGCACCCTGCACGGGGTTGCTCATCGCCAACCGAGGGAACACTCTTAGTGGCTACCTCAGTTGACCACGGTCACACTTTGTGTGACCACCACCATTCCCCAATAATTTTCACATAAATATTCAAACTTGTATTGTACATATTCAGTATTTCTTCCACCTGATGAAGCCATTGTATGGCGAAACAATATTGTAGTGGTATTTACAATAAAAGAATTTTTGAAACTAGAAGTTTAATTAATTATTTCTAGCGTTATAATGAAGTTTCAACAAGTATCACCTTCGTCAATTAACGAATAATAATATATAGGCTTATTCAAAAGTAAGTTACAATTTGAAACTGATGCAATTTTCTTGTAAAGTAAAGTATACACAAATTAAAAACAGGTTTTTATTGATAAAACAATGGGGTTTATTGCAAAGCAAATCCCTTCAGCGCAAATTCTGAGTATCTTGTTCTTCAACAAGAAGCAGCCTTTCTATACTGTGGGCAATATCGTGGTGTAAATTATCTGGAATAGCTGCCACTTGTTGTGAAATTGATACTTTGAGCTGTTGGATAGTCGTAGGATGACTTAGAAAACCTTTTCTTTAAGATAGCCCCATTGCTAATAATCTGCACGAATAATGTCTGAAGAACGCGCTGGCCAGGGATTGGGAAAGTTTCTGTTTACGATGCGATTGCCGAAAGTGGTAATTAACTGATTTTTTACTCGAGGGTAAATATGGCGGGGGGTGCGCCATCTTGCATTAAGATGTTGCTTTCAATATCGTAATTGCGCAATCTTGGGATAACATAATTTCGCAGCATGGTAAAATATCGTTCTCCAGTAGCTGTAACGGTTTTTAATTGCCCATTTTGATTTTCCTCAAAAAAGTATGATTCTAAAATGAATCGGAATGTGAACCAAATCCACACGGTTACTTTCAAATCATGAATCCCCTTGCTGAATTACAGTATGTGGATGATTTTCCGACCAAATCCAACAATTGTGCGTATAAACACCCCCACACTCAGTTGAAAATGCGCCTCATCGGCACAAATTTATATATAAATGCTTAAACCCTATAAAACCTTAAAACGTATCTTATCTATCACATATCAACAATACATTCAATATCCATTCCTCAACGTTCAATCCACTGCATATTCTGCAAACAAAATTAACATAAATTTTTATTTTTTAACTTGCTTGAAAAGGAAACATTTTTTTTAAATTTTAGAACTTTGACTAATTTTATGCAGGTGTTTTAAACTAATTATTATTACATTTAACATATTTTTTAAAGTTATCTGTAATAATCATTTAGTTTAAAGCAGTTTATTTAATTAATTAAAAAGATAGAGATTAGTAAATTAAAATGAAGTTTAAATTATACATTAATAAAGTAAAACAAATCAATTATCGTGAACAGAACGACGACCCTGAGACATTTTAGTTTTAAATGATATCTTAAAATAAATTTCATATATAATGACATTTGTGTGAAATTTGTTATTTTGTGAAGTAAATGTGAATGTAAACATTTCTGTATACAAATTACAACGCAAATCATACGAAATTTGATTTGATAAATTACGTCCACGTTGGGACTTGAACCCAAGTCTACGGTTTTGCCGGACCGTCGCTCTAACCAACTGAGCTACGATAGACGTTGGTTTCAAGTTCATTAGAACCGTCTATAAGGCACTGAAGTTAGTATTCAGATGTCAATTTGAAAGTTTGAAATTGCTAATTCTTACTCCTTTAGCTATTAATATATATATATATATATATATATATATATTAATGCTGCCGTTAACAGCACACACGTTCGACGTGTGTGCATTGCCCCCGCTTTTGCGGAAATCGTTAAGATGGCACAAAATGTGACCGTCGTCGACTGAGGTAGCCACTAAGAGTGTTCCCTCGGTTGGCGATGAGCAACCCCGTGCAGGGTGCGCTTCGCTGGTCTGCGCCTTGCCTCGTTGGGGCGAGGGTCGGGCCGTCGAAGTACTGCACGGAAAAGTAAAGAAGTTGCCGGGAAAGGGTTGGCGGCTCTACGCAACGGCTGGTTATCCGATCTCTCTAAATTTACGCGACCGGTCACCAAACACACGCACGAGCGCACCAACATACAAAACCCTACACTTACGCGCTCTCACAAATACAAAACCACACACCCAGAGAGACGCAAGCTGCCAGCAGCAACCAACACACAAGTTCATACCCAGAAACTGACACAAGCTGCTAGCAGCGAACAACACATATGTTCACACCTTGCTATCTATTTTTTGGAATACTAAGGCATGCTTTATTATTATTATTGGAATGTATCTTTGAATAATTTAAACCATAGCAACTCAATTATTTGACATTTATATTCTGTCATTTATATTTTTTATATCCTTGACAAAGGCATCATTGCCGAAACATGTAGGGTTGTTTTAAATATAGGTATGTACTTTGAAGTAATAAACCAGACCTTTAATCGCCGACCTATTAAGTTTACCATATCATACTAAGGTCACGAAAATAGTATATATATATATATATATATATATATATATAGCCGCAGCCGTTGCGTAGAGCCGCCATCCCTTTCCCGGCAACTTCTTTACTTTTCCGTGCAGTACTTCGACCCGACCCTCGCCCCAACGAGGCAAGGCGCAGACCAGCGAAGCGCACCCTGCACGGGGTTGCTCATCGCCAACCGAGGGAACACTCTTAGTGGCTACCTCAGTCGACCACGGTCACACTTTGTGCCATCTTAACGATTTCCGCAAAAGCGGGGGCTGTTAACGGCAGCATTAATATATATATATATATATATATATATATATATATATATATATATATATATTAATAGTTAAGGAGTAAAAATTAGCAATTTCAAACTTTCAAATTGACATCTGAATACTAACTTCAGTGCCTTATAGACGGTTCTAATGAACTTGAAACCAACGTCTATCGTAGCTCAGTTGGTTAGAGCGACGGTCCGGCAAAACCGTAGACTTGGGTTCAAGTCCCAACGTGGACGTAATTTATCAAATCAAATTTCGTATGATTTGCGTTGTAATTTGTATACAGAAATGTTTACATTCACATTTACTTCACAAAATAACAAATTTCACACAAATGTCATTATATATGAAATTTATTTTAAGATATCATTTAAAACTAAAATGTCTCAGGGTCGTCGTTCTGTTCACGATAATTGATTTGTTTTACTTTATTAATGTATAATTTAAACTTCATTTTAATTTACTAATCTCTATCTTTTTAATTAATTAAATAAACTGCTTTAAACTAAATGATTATTACAGATAACTTTAAAAAATATGTTAAATGTAATAATAATTAGTTTAAAACACCTGCATAAAATTAGTCAAAGTTCTAAAATTTAAAAAAAATGTTTCCTTTTCAAGCAAGTTAAAAAATAAAAATTTATGTTAATTTTGTTTGCAGAATATGCAGTGGATTGAACGTTGAGGAATGGATATTGAATGTATTGTTGATATGTGATAGATAAGATACGTTTTAAGGTTTTATAGGGTTTAAGCATTTATATATAAATTTGTGCCGATGAGGCGCATTTTCAACTGAGTGTGGGGGTGTTTATACGCACAATTGTTGGATTTGGTCGGAAAATCATCCACATACTGTAATTCAGCAAGGGGATTCATGATTTGAAAGTAACCGTGTGGATTTGGTTCACATTCCGATTCATTTTAGAATCATACTTTTTTGAGGAAAATCAAAATGGGCAATTAAAAACCGTTACAGCTACTGGAGAACGATATTTTACCATGCTGCGAAATTATGTTATCCCAAGATTGCGCAATTACGATATTGAAAGCAACATCTTAATGCAAGATGGCGCACCCCCCCGCCATATTTACCCTCGAGTAAAAAATCAGTTAATTACCACTTTCGGCAATCGCATCGTAAACAGAAACTTTCCCAATCCTTGGCCAGCGCGTTCTTCAGACATTATTCGTGCAGATTATTAGCAATGGGGCTATCTTAAAGAAAAGGTTTTCTAAGTCATCCTACGACTATCCAGCAGCTCAAAGTATCAATTTCACAACAAGTGGCAGCTATTCCAGATAATTTACACCACGATGTTGCCCACAGTATAGAAAGGCTGCTTCTTGTTGAAGAACAAGATACTCAGAATTTGCGCGGAAGGGATTTGCTATGCAATAAACCCCATTGTTTTATCAATAAAAACCTGTTTTTAATTTGTGTATACTTTACTTTACAAGAAAATTGCATCAGTTTCAAATTGTAACTTACTTTTGAATAAGCCTATATATTATTATTCGTTAATTGACGCTAGAAATAATTAATTAAACTTATAGTTTCAAAAATTCTTTTATTGTAAATACCACTACAATATTATTTCGCCATACAATGGCTTCATCAGGTGGATGAAATACTGAATATGTACAATACAAGTTTGAATATTTATGTGAAAATTATTGGGGAATGGTGGTGGAAAATTTCTTTTTTTACAATCTTAAATTTAGTAGAGGGGAGTTGTTTAAATCTAGTTGGTCATTTAAAGCTAATCCTAAACTATTGTATCTATTAATTTCTAAGTTTTCTAACAGGTTAAATTTTTTACTTTTTTCTTGAATGTGTAAAATTTTGAAATCTATATTAAATCTATGATTGATATCTATACAATGACTTGCGAAAGTTGAATCTGTTTTCTTTTCTTTATGGCTTCTCTCGTGTTCCTTCATCCTAATTTTGAATGTTTTCCCTGTTTGTCCTATGTATACCTTATTACAATCTTCGCATGTTAACTTATATACACGAGTTTGATTTTTTGTCTATTTTATCTTTGTTGTTTTTAATAATGTTCGGTATAGTATTGTCTGTTTTAAATGATATATGTTCGTTATTAAGTTTTTTAATGAAAGTACCAATTTCTTCCGAAATTTTTCCTAAGTAAGTGATTGAATTATAGGAATTAATTATCTTGTACTTTAATTTTGGATAAACTAAGGACAGAGTTTTAGATTTTTGTTGGCTATTTAGGATGTTATTGACAATATTTATAGAGTAACCATTGTTTAATGCTATTGTGTATATTCTATTTAGTTCAATGTCGAAATTACTTTTGCTCATAGATACATGAATTAATCTATATACCATTGATTGGTATGCTGATAATTTCTGTGTTATAGGATGAAAAGAATTAGCGTGTATTGTGGTATCTGTATGTGTTGGTTTATGGTATATAGCGAACTCGTGTTTATTAGTTTTGTGTGATATGGTTAAATCTAGAAAATTAATGCTTTTATCTATTTCTGTTTCCTTAGTAAAATTTATTTTGGGGTGAATAGTGTTGATATAATTATGTAAAGTTTTTAATTGTCTATCTGAACCGTTAAATCAAATTAATATGTCATTAACATACGTAAACCAATATACACAATTACCAAACAAGGGATGTGTACTGATTATAGTTTCTAAATTATTCATGAAAATTTCCGCTAAGCCCCCTTATTAGCGGAAATTTTCATGAATAATTCTTAAATTCTTCTATAAATTCTTAATAGTTAAAAAAAAACTGGTTGTGCAACTACTTGAGAAAGATACGAAATAAATAAAAAAGCAAACTAATATACAATGAAACACAACAAAGCTAAAATGACAGATTACAGTGCAGTGACAGATTGACCAAATGTTACTATAATTATGATTTTACAACGTTGCACGTGCTAGAAAACGATGTATTAATTGTCAAGTACGTAAAATAGCAAAAGAGAGAAATAGTACATAAGAGCCCGTACTTTTTTCTAAGGTAGAAACGAGCAATAGCACTTCATTTTTGTTAGTTGACAACGCATTTTCTAGTGTTGACATTTGTCACTAGTTTCATTTTAAATTGAAAAAAATTAACGAAAAGAGATTTAGTTCAGTATCAATGGAAGTTATAAACTCATAAATTGAACAAAATTCGTGCAAAAATACCATGGTTAATAATAATTCGACAGGGAAACAATTCCAATCATTTAGCGACGAACAGGGTTATAAACTGAACAACATTTTGAAAGACTGGGCATATGAGAAGGTATAATGGAGAAGATTATAAAGAAGCCGTTATTAAAACAATGTGGAATAAAACTGCCAAATTAATGCAAGAACTACACCGAATTTAATAGAAAATTAGACCCCTTAGAATGTCGAATTTAAATCCGCGAAGAAGCCGGAAATATGAAATGTGAAATATTACAGAAAAGAGTCAGAAGAAAGGAAACAAAGTTCTGTAATTTTAACAAAAGAACAAATTATGAAAATGACAAAACGCTATGACGAAGAGACACCCCTTGGTTTGCAAAAATTTTTTTAACACATTGCTTCATATAAGCTGGCATGGCGTGGCGTAGAAAGTTGTCAATGTTTAGTGCATTATTTTCAAGAAGAAACAGACAGTCCTGGTTTGACCACTGGAAGAGTAGAGTATAATCCTGTTTTCTCTAAACCAGCGCAAGGTGGGGCACAAAAGTTGACTAGTAGTAAATTATTATCACCAAATATTGAAAAGCCTGATATTTGTCCTGTCGAATTATTCAAGAAATTGCCAAGTAAAAGGAACTAACATATTAAAAGTGACATGCTTTCTTTAACAGTGAATATTGCTTGGCATAAACCGTATTCTTCAAGATGGTATAAAAATATGTCGACGTGGGTGAATATAATGTAGAAGTGGATAAAAGAATCAGCGGAATTGATTGAGCAGAATACTAAAAAGAAGATTACGAACCATACTTCAACATCAAGTGCTGTGTCTCATCTTGCGAAATCAGATGTTAGTGAGCAGGAAGTAATAAAAATTACGGGCCACAGCTCATCTAATTCACTGAAACCGTACCTGCAGTTGGATAACGGACGTCACTCAAATTTAATTAATAACCTAAGAAACAAGGGGGTGTTTAAAGTTATAACGTTAAGCAGAAACAGAACAATGTTGCAAAATTCACCACTCAAGGACAAAACATTTACACTAATGATGTATTTCACGTACAAAACTTTAACACGGTTTAATTATATTACACTACAAGTTCATTTCTTTAGATTGTGATGAGTTATGGACCGGGCACGAGAGGCCCATGACACATCACCCACCGGCGTACTATTGAAAATTTGTATTTTCAAATAGTTTTTAATTTTATTTATATTATTGGAAAACAAACGGTTGGTGATCTATAAAATAACAAATAGATTTTTATTTGTTCACTTTGTAGTTCAAGTTGAGTAAAGGAGTATTAATATGAACTAGCAATACTTTCTCAAGGTTCTCTTCTGTAAAATTTGTTTTCTTTGTGAATGAATTACATCCTTGTAGATAGAAAACGTCCTTTCTACATCGCAACTGGTTATAGATGCATACTGGAAATATTCTTTTATTTCAACGTATTTAGCAGTTAGATTTTGAGGCATTATCCCCATACACAATTGCCGCAATGTTATTAAATCTGGATTTCTATTAAAAACTGAGTCTAACTTTTGCCGAACACCATATCCGAAGTCACTTGGCATATTTTTTAAACTATTAATAGCCACATCTAATACGGTTAATCCATCATTTAATTTGAGATTCTGATTTTCTAAATAAGTGAAGAGGGGCGAATAGGAGTAATGGTGGATCTATACAACACAATCTATAACACAGGCATCATTCCCACAGAATGGTTGAGATCAACATTTATTGCCCTGCCAAAAACACCTAACGCAAAGGAATGCAATGACCATCGGACAATCAGCCTGATGTGCCACACCCTCAAGATATTACTGAAGATCATACACCAGAGAATATTCAGAAAATTAGAACAAGATCTTAGTGACTCTCAATTCGGATTCAGGAATGCAATGGGCACAAGAGAAGCACTATTTGGCTTTAACGTGCTGGCTCAGAGATGCATGGACGTTAATCAACCTTTGTACATCTGCTTTTTGGACTACAACAAGGCATTTGACAGGGTTCGCCATGACGACTTGATTCGGCTTCTCAAAGCTAAAGACATAGACAACAAGGATATTCGGATAATAGCTTATTTGTATTATAACCAGACAGCGAATGTCAGGCTGGGTGAAGAGGTATCGGAAGATATAAGGATAAAGCGCGGTGTGAGACAAGGATGTGTGTTGTCCCCGTTGTTGTTCAATTTATACTCTGAGAACATCATTCAGAAAGCGTCAGCAGAAACAACAATAGGAATAAAAGATAACGGAAGAATTATTAATAACATTAGATATGCGGATGACACCATTATTATCGCAGAATCACTGGAAGACTTACAAAGATTAATGGACCAGGTTGTAATAAATGGCGAAGAAAGTGGCCTCACACTAAATGTTAGAAAAACTAAATTCATGATTATTACAAAGTCTAACCGACATCAAGAAGGCTTATGGATTGGAGAACAGCCAATAGAGAGAGTAAAGAAATACAAATATTTGGGAACAACTGTTACCGACACAAATGAATATACAGAAGAAATTCGAACGAGAATCGGCCAAGCCAGGAATATATTCAACAAGATGAGGAAAGTATTGTGTGGCAATGACCTTAGTCTGCGTCTCAAGATCAGGGTATTGAAATGTTACGTGTTCCCGGTGCTGCTGTACGGGATGGAAGCCTGGACGCTAAAGCAAGACACTAACAAGCGTCTAGAGGCATTTGAAATGTGGGCATATAGGAGGATCCTGAAGATAAGATGGATAGATAGGGTTTCGAATAGTGAAGTACTTAAAAGAATTGGGAAAGAGAAGGAAATATTGAACACAATAAAGATAAGGAAACTACAATATCTGGGCCACGTGTTGAGAGGGGAAAGATATGCTCTGCTACAGATAATTGTTCAGGGTAAGATACAGGGAAGAAGAAATATAGGAAGAAGACGTATTTCCTGGTTAAATAATTTGAGACAGTGGTATAAATGCAGCTCCATTGAACTATTCAGAGCCGCAGCATCAAAGATGAGAATAGCCGTGATGATAGCCAACCTTCTGAGAGGAGATGGCACCTGAAGAAGAAGAAATAAGTGATTAGTTTTGACAAATTTCCAAAGTGTTCCTAAAGAAAGTACAAATGATTTTTTTAATTTGGAATTTGTATTAATTCCTTGCATTCAAAAATACTTCGAGCATCGTCTTTTAAATATGTAACGAAATTTTGTAAACTATCGAAATTCTCTGCATAAAAACTAGTAGCTTTCAAACATGTTCCACATCTAGTTATTACTGGAGAGGGAGGCAGTGACAGAAATGGAAGTTTTTCCCTGTAAAGAGCTACTCTCAATGGTGCTTTTCTGAAAACTTTATAAAAGCGAATACAAGTCTATCTACCTACGGAAAGGTGTCGCTGTTATATTCACAAATTCTGTGGAGAACATGTGCTACACAAGTAATATGCGGTATATTAGGATATGTTTCCTTTAATAGTATGCGTGTTTTTAACATATATGCAGCACTGTCACTGACAAATAAAAGTATTTTTCCTTTGTACCTGTCGTCCGAATGAAACATTTCGTGCACATTCTCGTAAATGGTTTGAGCTACTACTTCCGCATCAACTGTATTTATATCTTTTGTTGCTATTACATATGCGTTATATGAAATAGTTGGATGTAGTACATTTACCACACAGCGTCCTAATATATCGACAGTTTTGTCGGCACTTATCTTTGAAAGATGGCTTCTAATGCGTTCTACTGCTTTCGTGTAGCACTTGAAATCATAATATTTACGTAAGATGGATACATCAGGAACATTTCGACCAGTATATTTTTGGAGAAATATTTTGAAGGTGGGATTGTTAAATTTAATATTTGCCGCCATTAAAGTTTCACAGAGTTCTTCTTTAAAATTTTCAAATTCCAACTGGTCTAATTTCTGTGTATGTGTCTAAGTAACGTTTTAAGTGTAATTTCTTGAAATTTTTTGACACTATTTTACAGACTTTGCAATCAATTTCGGAATCACTGGCAATGGACATACAATCAGTATCAGTATGACCCTTAATCCAACTCGCCATTGTTTCACGATGCCACTCTCGACGTTGTTCCATATCATATCTTAAACAATGTTCTAGATCTAAATAAATGAAAATTAAAAATGTATGCGTAAGTTATTGAAATTTAACGAAATTCCCCACTTACGTCGAAAGAAGCTGACTTGCTGGACCATTGCTCGACCACTGAGCTGAGCCAGAGGTCGTGGGTTCGATTCCTACTTGAGGGCGAATTTTTTTCTATGAGAAATTCGAATAAAATAGCATCGTAAAGTGTAGAAAGAATATTTACAATTACATTACCTCGCGAAAACGCAATTAATTTGTACATCTGCCGTACTACGGGCAAGATATATTCATCTGTTTCCTTTGATGTAATTTAAAGCATCCCCATAAATGTTTCTAATTAACGCCTCAACAGCTCAGTGGTCGAGCAATGGTCCGGCAGGCCAGAGGTCGTGGGTTCGATTCCTACTTGAGGGTAATTTTTTGATTTTTTTTTCTATGAAAAATTCGAATAAAATAGCGCCATAAAGTGTAGAAAGAATATTTACAATTACATTACTTCGCGAAAACGAAATTAATTTGTACATCTGCCGTACTACGGGCAAGGTATATTCATCTGTTTCCTTTGATGTAATTCAAAGCATCCCCATAAACTTTTCTAATTCACGCCTCAACAGCTCAGTGATCGAGCAATGGTCCGGCAAGCCAGAGGTCGTGGGTACGATTCCTACTTGAAGACGAATTTTTTTTCTTTGAAAAATTCGAATAAAATAGCGTCGTAAAGTGTAGAAATAATATTTACAATTACATTACTTTGCGAAAACGCAATTAATTTGTACATCTGCCGTACTACGGGCAAGATATATTCATCCCTTTCCTTTGATGTAATTCAAATCATCCCCATAAACTTTTCTAATTCACGCCTCAACAGCTCAGTGATCGAGCAATGGTCCGGCAAGCCAGAGGTCGTGGGTACGATTCCTACTTGAAGACGAATTTTTTTTCTATGAAAAATTCGAATAAAATAGCGTCGTAAAGTGTAGAAAGAATATTTACAATTACATTACTTCGCGAAAACGCAATTAATTTGTACATCTGCCGTACTACGGGCAAGGTATATTCATCTGTTTCCTTTGATGTAATTCAAAGCATCCCCATAAACTTTTCTAATTCACGCCTCAACAGCTCAGTGATCGAGCAATGGTCCGGCAAGCCAGAGGTCGTGGGTAAGATTCCTACTTGAAGACGAATTTTTTTTCTTTGAAAAATTCGAATAAAATAGCGTCGTAAAGTGTAGAAAGAATATTTACAATTACATTACTTCGCGAAAACGCAATTAATTTGTACATCTGCCGTACTACGGGCAAGGTATATTCATCTGTTTCCTTTGATGTAATTCAAAGCATCCCCACAAACTTTTCTAATTCACGCCTCAACAGCTCAGTGATCGAGCAATGGTCCGGCAAGCCAGAGGTCGTGGGTACGATTCCAACTTGAAGACGAATTTTTTTTCTTTGAAAAATTCGAATAAAATAGCGTCGTAAAGTGTAGAAATAATATTTACAATTACATTACTTCGCGAAAACGCAATTAATTTGTACATCTGCCGTACTACGGGCAAGATATATTCATCCCTTTCCTTTAATGTAATTCAAAGCATCCCCATAAACTTTTCTAATTCACGCCTCAACAGCTCAGTGATCGAGCAATGGTCCGGCAAGCCAGAGGTCGTGGGTACGATTCCTACTTGAAGACGAATTTTTTTTCTTTGAAAAATTCGAATAAAATAGCGTCGTAAAGTGTAGAAAGAATATTTACAATTATAATTTACTTTAGGAAAATGCACAAAAACACTTGAAAGATTGAATATCCAAAAATACTTAATAAAAATATGTTTGGCTCACACAGTGGTTTTGTCAAGTATATAACGCTAACTGTGAGCGAAACGTATAGTAATTTTGTGCATTTTATTAATTGAAATTCTCCAACTCCATCACAAATTTGATTTGGCATTGAATATTTTTAAAAATGCTTTTTGATCTCGTCGAATATGTAAATTCCATGTAAAAATAAAATATTAAGTTCTACTATATTCTGCGAATTGTATTTAATTCCCTGGTAAAGATAAACGAAAAATATTATTCACGTTTTAGAATTCGGGAACGTAGCGACGCGCGAGATGTATTTTCAAATTATGCATTTGAAAATAATCACTCAAACACTGTAAATGAGGGGTTTAATTCACCGATCTACGTCGAGTCGCGTCCTCTCCGCAGTTCAAAAGCATTCAGAAATTATTCAGATTCCCTAGCTTTCAGCGGCAAACGCGTCCCAACAGCGAGGCCGACGAATCACATATCCGATTTACCGGATAAAATTTTGTACGTGACGGTTTTGACGAGTTTACCCTCATCCCTACTAACGCTTGTAACGCCCTACATACATCCACACCTCGCTGTGAACCAGCACTGTAAGAATATATGTCAAACTGTTATTGGATAATATATTCATGGGAATTGTACTATTTTGGCTTTTGGATGCGCGATATATTCTATTTATCTATATACATGTGATATAGATCAATTTTATTTCTCTTCTTGACTAAAATCAAGGTCCTAGTTCCATAATGGGTGCATTCTTTCTGTTTGCTTACAATATTGATAATAAAATAGTGTATCTTGTTAATAACGGTGTTGACTGCAAGGATTGATGTGACTAATAAATAAAAAACAAACTTTTTTTAGTTACATGGACAGTAACATGTATGTTATGTAAAATTTCACAAGAACCCAGAAAAAGACTTTGGATTTTCTTTATTGCCCACACTTTGTTTGCTACGAAGCATCGCGCATTATACTGAAATATATCAATATCGGTATGTTAACAACAATAGAATAAAACTGTATTAGGCCGGGTCTTTCCACCTCTGGTTAAAGTTCTGATTAAGTAACCATTGGTTAAATAAAAAATCTGACGGTTAACGAAAATGGGTTTTTCCAATGTATTTTAACCATTGGTTTGTAAATCGGGAGAAGCGTCAAATTTATTTGTGTTGGCAATGTTCTTAGAAAAAGATAGAGAGTGTTTCGAAGAAGGACGACGATACAATAACTTCCGGCAATACAATCGGTTTTCAATATAACCTATACAGTTTTAAGCACGTTAGCACCCGTACTCTTCTGTTGTAGTTGTTGTTTTAATTCTATACCATAATGGATCCAAATAGTAAAAAAAGAGAAAGGAGCATCAATTTTAGCATAGCCGAAGTAGCTCAGTTAATTTCACTGGTGATAGAAAAAAATATTATAGAAAACGAAGAAAGCAACGCAGTAAGTTGGAAAGAAAAAGAAGAAGCATGGGAGGCTAGATACTCATAAATTTAATGCAAATTCAGGTTAGTATGGAATAATTTAAAGTTTGAAAGCTTTGGTATTATCTTTGATATAATATTTAGGTGTAAATCCCAGATGTGCAAAAGTACTTCGACTCAAATATGACAACATTAAGAGAAATTTAAAAAGAAGAGAAGTGATGAAAAGAAGGAATTGTACATAACTGGTGGAGGTCCTCCACTTCCAGTTAACTTCACTGAGCCAGAAGAGCAGCTATATTCAATAATATATACCCAAATAGATGGTTTAGAAAGTAAAGGTGATTGTGATTCTTTATTCATTGATACAGGTAAATTTTCAATAAAACTGCTACTATATACTTCTATAGGTATATAAAATGTCATAACTCCTCCTTAGCAGAAAAAAGGATGGCTCTAATAGGGATACAAATGGATTTGGCCAAAACCGAAAGCCAAATTAAGGAATATGAGTTAAAAAGAGCAGATGCTCTTCTTAAAGAAGCAGAGGTTCGTCTTAAAGAAGCTGAACGAGAATCAGAGCGAAAGGAAGAAGAGCATAAACTTCGGTTAAAAATGTTAGAAGTAGAATTAAGACGAAAATTAAATTAGTACTATTTTATTTATATAATAAAAATATATACCTATCACATGGCTTTTATTTTCTAATGTCACTATATAGCTGAGTGTTACTTTAAAATTAATTGCAAAGTATTTCCATTTAATAATATTGTAGGAAAGTGCTTGTATTGAAAATTAATAAAACAACAAAAATTGAATTCAATAAAATATATTAACCCAGTACAAGGGACAAAAGCTAATGAATAATGTAAAATTTGTCTAATATAGCTACACTAATCTTTCAAAAAGGCTATTAGTTCCTGTTGTACATTATTGTTAATTCTACATAGATTTTGATTATTTTCATCTTCAATATTATATTGATTATCATCATTTTCAATAACTTCTGGTTCATTTTGCCTTCTGGCTATATTATGCAGAATAGCTGTAGCTAATATTATTTCTTGTGCTTAAGGTATTTTGCACCGTAATCCCACTGTTAGGATTGGAAACCTTCGCTTCCATATTCCAATAATTCTCTCAATAATTGTCCGTGTTCGAATTTGGCTTTCATTATACAGATGTTCAGCAGGATTTCTAGGGCCACCAAGAGGTGTCATTATATAGTTGCGTAATGGATATCCACTATCACCTAATAAAATACTTGTTCTGAAATCTTGATTTTCAAAACGACCACGTAGTCTGCTATTATCAAAAATATGGCTATCATGGGCTGATCCTGGCCAACGAACAACAATATCATTTATGAGATATTTAGCATTACCCAGTACCTGTACCTACATTCAATGAAAAATACTCTTTTCGATTTCGAAATATTTCTGCATTTTGACCTCCTAAAAAATATGTATATAGACAAGACATATAATAGCAAATTACACTATTTATCTACCGGGAGACTGAATTCGTATTTGGGTACCATCTATTGCTCCTAGAACTCGTGGAAACCTTGCAATATTATAAAAATCTTGATGTGTTAAATTAACTTCTTCAAGAGTTTGTGGTAATTTTACAAAGGTGTCTCTTAAAGAAATTACAGCTCTAGTCACTTTTGGTATAATTTTACCTGAAGTGCTTTTAGATATTCCTTCTAAATCTGCAACAGTTACGTAAAAGTTTCCTGTGGCATAAAAGCGAAGGGCCAAAAGTAACTGTTGTAATGGTGTTACTGCCTTGTTTCTATAATATTTTAGAAAAGAAAAATATGAAATTTCTATTTATTGCTTTTACCTGTTTGTTTGCTGAACAGAATTCTTGCTAAGTCGAAATCTACTTAAAAATTCTGCATCACTCCACTTATTCATGTCATCTGTGCGTACTCGAACAACATAAGGTCTTAAATTATTTACATATTGGATTAATTCTTCGTCGCTGTCTTCGGATTCTACGTCGAAATTTACTTCAATATCCATTTTATATAAGATATTAACATCTACTTTGGTTATGTTTACATTATATTATTTCAAAAAGTCTGTCATATACATAATTTATTCGGACGTCTTCGCTTACACTTCGAGTACTTTCGGGTGCCGGTTATCATTTATTGGGAACTATTTTCGTCTACTAACTTTAGTGCCGGTTAGAGGCACTTTAACTGGTGGTTATTGTTAATCGTACGTGGAAAGACTCAAATCTTACAGTTACCGTTAACGGGTACCATTTAAGATTTAACCAGAGGTGGAAAGACCGGGCCTTATACCAACAAAATATATATATACAAAACATACAGCGGTAAGGTCAATAAGTAAAGTATTTTGTAATATATGAGTGTATGTGTTTGCGTGTGCGTGCTTCTGCCTATGTGTGTACGTGAGCGCAAGTGTGTATGTGTGTGTGCCAGCAAAATGTGTCAGGTTACGCTCTTAGTTTCAATGTTTTTAATAGTCTCCAAAAATTCAGCATCTGTGTAGAAGCCGTTGCCTACCAGATGGGTTTTTAGGAGCTTCTTAAGCTCCAGATAAGGCTTCTCCATCCATGCGCCTTGAAGTGCATTAAATAACTGCAGATGCCTATACTGGGCCATGGTGGTCAAGAGCCTATGAGCCGGAATCACAATTTGGTTGCCGGATCCAAGTTTTGGCTTGGTTAGATCTCGTTTCATCATTAATGTGGGAAGTTCCGATTTCGCTCGCATTACTTGTTTGAGAATGTAGGTGGATGGTAAGGACACTATCTTATTTTGTAAGAAAAGCGGTCTACAATGTGTAGTTTGGCTCACTTGCGCAATTGCTCGCAATGCCTTTTTTTGTAGAACAAATATGTCTTCTGCATGCGCTGATTCGCGCCACAGCTCATAAGGCAATGAAAAACGGCATAATATGTGGTGACTGCAGCCTCCTTATTAGCTATACTTTTTATTCGTCGTATGATGTATATTTTAGAAGAGAGCCTACCCGCAAGCGTATCGACTTGGGCCCGCCATGTAGGTCATGTTGCCAAGGTTATACCCAGCATTTTAGCGGAACCCGCGTTTTCCGTTGTCTTCATTCGGGCAGATGTATAAGATAATCTTGTGGTTTTTGCTACGTTAAGGGTAAGTTTGCTCGTTTTAAACCAACCTTCAGCCTCTACTGTGGCGGCATTACCAACACGCCTCAACTGCTCATCGGTTTCCCCTTGGCATAATAATGTCGTGTTATCGGCATACATTACTACACGATTGGAAACACCCTCAGGCAGATCATTCATGTACACACAAAACAGGAGAGGGTTCAGCAGTGATCCCTGTGCCACCCTGTAGTCAGGGCGCTGCAACGTGCTCCACACACCGTTGAAATAAACAGCCTGCCGTCTATTTTCGAAGTACGATTTAAGAAGGGTCAGAGATTGTCCCCGTACACCGTAACGTTCTAACTTATCCAGTATCACATCGCGTTGAATGCAGTCGAAAACCTTTGAAAAGTCGCACATCACCAACATACAGCCCCCTCCCCACCACCACCACAAGCGCATCCCAGATCAAGTCATTATTAATAATAATAATAATAATAATAATAATGCCATATGGACGAGAGCTGCATGGTTAGGTTTCGAAAAAATACCTGTAAATAAGAAATAATAAACAACAATAATAATATTATGATAGTTATGCCAGCCATCTTGTTCTCACGAACAGATGGGTTAACATACTGGCAACCAAGGACAAATTGAATGTTCTTGTGAATGGAGGAAATAATAATAAAAATAATTTTTAATTCCCAACGGATGATTTCCAATTACAGGACATACATGTAATAACTACAATACTAAATATGAAAAACAAATCAATTTTATAATTAATATTAGGAATAAATAAATAAAAATTTAGACGAATTGTGAAAAGCGAAACTCAAAACAAATTAAACATAATAATATAAGAAAAGAAAGAAAAGTTATATATACATACCTATAAGAAATTAACTAGCCTAATTGAAAAAGCAAAAATCTATTCGGAATAGTTACTCTTAATGTTGACGGGGGAACGCTGCAACACATTGGTCCTTGCCGTAGGCACATGAGCGATGCAGTTGTAACGTGAATGAAGTCTCGGCACGTGTTGAGAAATTCTTGACAGAAGGAGCGGGCAATCAATCTTATTATTTAACTGCTTCAACAAGAAGGTAGCACACTGGCGATCTTTTCTGTCCGAGAGTGAAGGCATATTGTGTCGCTGTAGCAAAACTCCCTGACTTATTCCAATCGGTGGATATACTCCGTCAATTTTAGAGAGACATTTTAAGAAGAGTCGGTGTATTCTATTCAAAAATAATCTATGGGGGGGGGGGGGGGGGTATAGAAGGGATACCAAACAATAGCTGCATAATCGATTTTGCTAATAACAAAATATATCACTTTAAGGAATTCAATGTTATTAGAATTGGTAAACACACAGAATGAAGCCCAGAGCTTTACAGAATGATGTATACACACAATTTACAATTATTGCTTAAAAGACAATTCAGAATCAAATAGTATACCCAGGTCCTTAATAACATTTATCCTTTAAAAATAAATAATATTAATTATATACTGTGACAGTATAGTGAATTTCGAACGGATATAACTCACAGAACAATACTTGCTAGTATTTAATTCCAATTTGAAACTATTACACCAATTTGAGATTATATCTACATTATCTTGGAGAAGAGAAGTATCGTCGATGTTATTTATTTCACAGTAAATCTTTAAATCATCCGCACATGCTAAAATTGGACAGGTGAAAATAGTCAGCAGGTCGTTGATAAACAATTCGAAACGAAGTGGTCCTATGTTGGAACGTTGAGGCATACCAGATGTTGCAGTGAATTCAAATGAGCGGAAGCCGTTGTAAGATTCACCTATTTAATATTACACTTCCTTGAAAATGTTGTTGAGTATTTTACCGCGATTATTTGTTGAAAATCCCGCCTACTGTGACTTGCGTGCTCTTATCCGATTTCTGTGTCCATGTGAAGAACTGAGTGGAAGACCAGCTGTTGTGACGAACGAACTTGTTGGTAATATCGAAGAAAAAATTCGTGAAAATCGGCGATTCACAATTATAGAATTAAGTGCCTTTTTTCCTCTAATTTCACGTACAGTTTTCTACAAGGTTGTTGCTGAATATTTAGGATATCACAAACTTTGTTGGCGATAGGTGCCAAAATTTCTTATCTAAGATTATAAAACAAAGAGAATGGGATCCGCACTAAATTTTCTGATTTGGGTCGTCTATGTCAACGTTGAGACGAAAAGGCATTAATTGTAGTGGAGTCGCTCTAGCTCGCCTACGAGGAAACCTTTAAAGTGCTGTTAAGATTTTTCTGCGAGAAAAGTCATGGTCACTGTTTTTTGGTGAAAGAAAAGCGTCCTGCATGCAGACTTTATAGAACGAGGGACCACAATAAAGACTGAAATCTAACTTTGAAGAAGTTCAGAAAAGCTATTCGGAACAAACGACGTGGATTATTAAGTTCCAGCATCGTTATTCTTCATGACAACGACCGGCCGCATATGGCCGCTCACACGATGGACCTACTGGACAGTTATAAGTGGGAAGTGATCCCCCCTACAGCCCTAGCGACTACCATCTCTTCCCTAACATGAAGAAATGGCTTGGAAGCCAACGATTGGAGAGTGATAAAGAGCTGCAGGACAGTGTTACAGCATAGCTTAATTCGCAGGCAGCAGAATTCCATGAAGAGGGTATTATGAAACTGGTTTATCACTGTGACAAATGTCTCAATCTTAATGGCAACTATGAAGAAAAATAGTGTTTTTTTTAATAACTAAAGCGAATCGCTCTCGTATGTTGAGGGCCTATGACTTATCTAGATCTCCTACTTTAACTTCGAAATAATGTTCCCAAGTTCTTCGTACAAGTTCGGTGAAAATACGTTTTTGCGAGTTGAAAGTTACTTCCCGACACCCATAGCAAAAACTGTGGACAATATTGACGCACTGCCTAGGCATTGTATCACACTTACTTGCTAATTCACAGCCAGTCACAATACAGTAAAAAACATAAATCAAGTATGTAGAACACAGACACGTTATTAATGACGTTTCATGGTACGACATAAGAAATGCAGTAACTTCAATGCCGGTAAATGCCTACTAATACCTGATTTAGGTACATTACAAAAACAAGAATACAATTCTGATGAAGATATTAGCAAAAAGATTTACATTTAAAAGAGATTATTTGAATTATATTTAAGATACTATTTACAAGTTTAAGAATTCTTGCCCAGGTTGATTGATGTTGGAAAAGGATCATATCTAATGTAGCCAGTAAAATTCTCTTCTCCATCATGGGAGGCTGTTATGATGCTGGTCTTCTACATAAACGACAGGTTCCTAGAGATAAGAATCAGATAATTAGAAACATGCAAAATTAAATAAATGTTAACTGTATATGGGAAATTGATGCTAAATAAATGCCAAAATATTAATGAGTTAATATCCAGGTACCTCTTGCACGTAATAGACAGGAATGAACTTGTCTTAACACCGTAAATTCGTCATTGCTGTTATAAAATAGTAAAATATGAATATGCTACGTACTTGCAAAATATAAATGCTTGTTACTAAAAATCCATGGGTGACAGGCAATATCTGTTCCTAATTCGTTTTTAGGGTGCCGAGCTACATCAGAAACACAAAAAAAATTTCATGTCATAAATGTTTAAGAGTGTGTTTAGTCATCATCTTTGCTTTATTTGTAGACGTATTTATTGCACAGCCGGTTCGTCCTCGCCGTATATATATACAGGGTTAGTTAAAAGTATGGAGGCGGCGATTTATTGTCGTTAATATTCATTTTAGGGAATTATGTTCAATATAAAAGTTTGTTAAGATATTTTGATCCACATTTGAGATTATTTTATTTTTTTTTCTTCAGTTGTTTTTTTAGATACACCTGTTCGCGCATTTTTTTTAAAATGGGAACTGGTAAATTTTGCTCTTCCATTCGATAGAGGATTTTTTTCTCTTTACAATAATATTTTTGTTTTTTTATAAATTCATTTTAATAATTGTTTACAAGAAAAATTAAACAAATTAATAACAAAGTATCTAAATTAAAGTAGTGTGTCAAATTGTCGTCTATTAGTAATTTGACAATGACCCAATCGATTTACAAAACCCCGAACAGAGTTCTGTAAAAAATCTCGGGGAATTTCTTGTATCGTTCTGGTAATTCGGATTTGTAAATCTTCGACGTTATCGGGCTTATCTTTGTAAACTTTGTTTTTTACGTATCCCCAAAGAAAAAAATCTAAAGGACTTAGATCTGGCGAACGGGCTGGCCATTCAATGGTTCCTCGTCTTCCAATCCATCTGTGGGAAAAAACGTTGTCCAGATATTGACGAACATTTACACCATAATGTGGTGGGGCGCCATCTTGCTGGAACCAGATACTGTCATTGGGGAGGTGTTCATTGTTTTCATGAGGATAAAGCGTAGCACTAACAGGTATTATTTCATTTTGCAATAACTGCAAATACAGAGCCGATGTTAAATTGCCATTGATGAAAAAGGGACCGATAATATGACCGCCTAGAATGTCAACCCAAACATTAACCTTTTGGGGGTACTGCGTATGGTGCTCCAAAAACCAAGAGGGATTTTCCGATGACCAGTATCTGCAGTTATGTCTGTTTACTTCACCGGTAAGGCAAAAAGTACCTTCGTCAGAGAAAAGAATATTGTTGACAAAATTTTCATTATTATTGCAAATATTTAACATTTCTTCAGAAAATTGTAATCTCCTATCAAAATCATCTTCCGTTAACTCGTGTACAAGGTGTACCTTATAAGGTTTATACTTTTCACTTTTTAAAAATGACACGATCGATGACTGTGAAATATTGAAATTGGCCGCTAATTGATTGGTTGATAAATGGGGATATTCAGATACAGCCAATAAAATATCCAGTTTGTTATCATCGCTTTTTGCTGTTCTAGGTCTACCACTCCTTGGCAAATCTTTAACGCTACCCGTTTGTTCAAAGCGTCTTAAAGTTTGACCAACAACGGATTTAGAAATTAGATTTCTATTTGGATGCGTATCATTAAATAAATTACTAACGTCTTGTAAGCTTCTGCGTCTATTTCCATAACCCAACATCATAAGTATTTCAATTCGTTCATGTTCACTTAAACTCGCCATTGTTAATATTAACAGGAACAAATTGCACAAATGAATTATTTCTGTCAAAGATTTGACGTACACAATAACTACTGATAAAATTATGTCGCTAAGTTTGTTTATCGCTACGCTTCTGTCTATCTGCGATGTACCGAACATCTGTTAAACACATGATCCGGCCTTTTCTTATAAAAAAGTTATTAAAATGAATTTTAAAAAAACAAAAATATTATTATAAAGAGAAAAAATTATCTATCGAATGGTAGAGTAAAATTTACTAGTTCCCATTTAAAAAAAATGCGCGGACAGGCGTAACTAAAAAACAATTGAAGAAACAAAAATTCAAATATTCTCAAATGTAGATCAAAATATCCTAACAAACTTTTATATTGAACATAATTCCCTAAAATGAATATTAACGACAATAAATCGCCGTCTCCATACTTTTATCTAACCCTGTATATTGTCAGCGCCAGCCAACGTTGAGCATATTTCGCTACATCGTAAAACGGTCTCTTTCTGGCCATTCGTGACATCAAAATATTATTTATTACCAGCGAAGTGTACTGAACGGTGCTTTGACGGCGACTGACAAAATATGTATACGCTTTAGGACGAACCGCTGGTGGGATATTACTCGACTGAACCTGAATTTGTGCAAATCAATTGCATTTTCGCGATGTAGTGTGAATGAAATAAATGCTTTCTACATATACGACGCTTATTATTCGAATTTTTTACCGATAAATTAACTCCTATATAAAAATGTCCATATGCGGGTGACATTTTTGTCACTTTGACAGCGATAAAAACCTACATAGCTTTTTATCACCGATAAAAATGCTTCTTCCTCCGATAAAAATGCTTCTTCCTGTTACATATCTAGTAGCCCTGCATCACTTAATTTATTTTGGCAGCTGACAGGTAATAACTATTAAGTATCGTTGAACGTAAAATACGAGTCGGTTTGGGGAAATTTCAACAAATATCAAAAGATCAATACTGCAAAACACAAGAAATACAAAATCGTCAATATGGAGACAATTTAAAAAGTTTTATTCATGTCGTTAATTTATCTTGCCAAAAAACACTCGAGCTTTTCTTTCAATCGGATAAATTTCTTTTTAACTCAATATTTTTCCAATCAGTAATTTCGCTCGAAAAACTTACATTAGAAAAAATCGCTCGACTATCGTCTCGCGATTTTTTCATGTAAGTTTTTCTCGTCAAATTACTGATTGGCAAAATAATTTCGTTACAAAGAGAAATTTATCCGATAAAAAAAAAGCTCTTGTGTTTTTACTTATGAAAAAAATTCGCCCTTAAGTAGGATTCGAACCTACGTCCATTGATTTGCCGGACCACTACTTTACCATTAAGCTATTAAAGGACTGAAGTTTCAAATCGTTTGGGAAATCTTAAATCGCATTAAGAAACTGGTTCGGCAAACTAATGGACGTAGGTTCGAATTCTACTTCAGGGAGAATTTTTTTTGGTAAAAAGTTCGAATAATTAGCGTCGTAAAATGTAGAAAGCATTTCTTTCTTCCTCTAACCCCTCTATTTGTTTCTAATGATTTTACTGATTAAGTTTATATGTTATGTTATACAAGCTGTTCCTTAATTGAATGTCATTTTGAAAGGGCCGATTTTTAGAGTTATTTTAAGAAAAAAATGAATATAAACATCATTCTGGAAATGGACTGTTAAGCTTCTAAGAAAAAATCGTAATGGTACGTCACTGCTTTTTCCTAAAATAAAAATTATTTTAGAAATTCTCATTTATTTTAGAGCAAATTTGATTCCTTGACTTTTTGTACGACGCAAGGTTTTCGCGTGCGTGGTACGAGAACAAGTTAAACCATTACAAAAGTAATAATCAATTCTGACCTAATTACTGAACAATTTTAAATTGACTTTTTACAAATAAATAACAATTTTGTAAAACAAAAAAAGAAGATGGAGGACATTTTCAACAATTCATCTAAATTGTTGAAAATGTCCTCCACCTTCATGGATATATGCTTCAGTTTTTCTTCTCATATTCGTGGGCATTCTTTGAAAAATGCCTTTAGTACCTTAGTGCCTTATTACATCACAGGAAGCTCTTATGTAATTCTTCAATTCTTGTACAGTGTTAACTGGAGTGTTGTAAGCCAGAATTTTAGGATGCCACCTATTCCGAACTCTTTAAATCTCGGGACCTCGGAGGCCATGGTTAAGATCCACCACGACCTACACATCGGCTATAAAATATACGACTTAAATATTCCCTTGCATCTAGACTGAAATAAGCTGGTGCACCGTCATGCACGAACCACATATTATTTCTAATTTAAATTGGCACTTCTTCAAGGAATATTGGCAAATTATCATTTAGAAACCGATGATAGTTATGATCATTTAGCCTTTATGGCAGAAAAAAAGACCGAATTAAAATAATTTTCAACAATTCCAGCCCAGAGATTTACCGAAAACTGCTCTTGATGGTTAGATTCAACAACTGCGGGTTTTCTTCGGCCCAAACATGATTATTGTGGAAATTTCTGATACCGTTTCTCGAGAAGTTAGCTTCTACTGTGAACATTATTTTACAATCAAACAAGGAATTTTGCGCAATATTCTCCAAAAGCCATTGACAGAAGTTGATACCCAAACGAAAATCTCGGGAAAGTAAGGGTTGGGCCCTTGAATATGATACTGGTATAACAGAAAATCGTAAAGAATTCTCCTAACTAGAATGCGCGAGATATTCAAGTTATTTCCAATTTTTCTAGCGCTAAGTTCAGAATTTTCATCAATTGAATTTATAATACAAAGGTATTTTTAATAATATAAAATATTATTGAAAACCTGGTGTGAAGAACACAAATACAGGTTCACTATTAATATTTTTGTGAACGTGTCCGAAAATATCTCTCCCCAGAGACGTAGATACGTATTTCACCTTTCTACAGGCTCATCGGTACGCCCCTGCTGGAGAAAGAATATTTCCAGACACATTCACAAAAAAGAACCACATCGCCGTAATTATCCAGACCGGGCGTAGAAGTAAATTCAGCGCTGCCTGTTGTCAGACAACCGAAGTACCTCGCCCCGTCCACATAACCAATGTGAAGTAACGACGCCTTTCCAAAGGTGGCACAGTCATCTGTCTAGAAACTGCATTTTGTTTGTGTCTTCACTCATACTACGGACTAACCGCATGTGTAATGTATCAGAATAATTGAAACATACATGAGTAGATAAACCCCACCAGTTTTGTATAATACAAAGGTATTTTTGATAATATAAAATATTATTAAAAACCTGGTGTGAAGAACACAAATACAGGTTCACTATTAATATTTTTGTGAACGTGTCCGAAAATATCTCTCCCCAGAGACGTAGATACGTATTTAACCTTTCTACAGGCTCATCGATACGCCCCTGCTGGAGAAAAAATATTTTCAGACACATTCACAACAAAGAACCACATCACCGTAATTATCTAGACCGGGTGTAGAAGTAAATTCAGCGCTGCCTGTTGTCCGACAACCGAAGTACCTCGCCCCGTCCACATAACCAATGTGAAATAACGACACCTTTCCAAAGGTGGCACAGTCATCACTCTAGAAACTGCATTTTGTTTGTGTCTTCACTCATACTACGGACTAACCTCATGTGTAATGTATCAGAATAATTGAAACATACATGAGTAGGTAAACCCCAACAGTTTTGTATAATACAAAGGTATTCTTAATAATATAAAATATTATTAAAAACCTGGTGTGAAGAACACAAATACAGGTTCACTATTAATATTTACTTCACATTGGTTATGTGGACGGGGCGAGGTACTTCGGTTGTCTGACAACAGGCAGCGCTGAATTTACTTCTACGCCCGGTCTGGATAATTACGGTGATGTGGTGATGTGGTTCTTTTTTGTGAATGTGTCTGGAAATATTCTTTCTCCAGCAGGGGCATACCGATGAGTCTGTAGAAAGGTGAAATACGTACCTACGTCTCTGGGGAGAGATATTTTCGGACACGTTCACAAAAATATTAATAGTGAACCTGTATTTGTGTTCTCCACACCAGGTTTTTAATAATATTTTATATTATTAAAAATACCTTTGTATTATACAAAACTGGTGGGGTTTACCTACTCATGTATGTTTCAATTGAATTTATAACTACTTCTTCACTTTCTGGAGTTCTTGTAGTACGGCAGGCAGCTTTTAATGGATCATTTAACCTAAAAGTACTTATTTCAGGTAACCTTGTATGTACTATCGAATGCAAAAAAGTGGTACAGTAGTGAAGTTACATGTAGAATAAATTTTTAAAAATTTTTATATTGTGACGTTGCTAAGGTACTTAAGATCGTAGTAACGTGAAAAAGTCATTTTTGACACTTGCACCTATCTGTCAATAAACGTATACGTTATTGGACACTTATAGGTTATTTTATTATTTATTTATTGAATATTTAAATTTGACGCCTACATTTAATATATATATCTACATTCACGCAGCCCAATTTAAACCGATTAAAATATGACTGTACCACTTTTTTTGCATTCGATAGTACGTTTGAAAATGTTCGTCTATGTAACTCTATCTGGAAAGCGCTCTTGATACAATTGTCTAGCCTCCGGTGTGCTGCCATCAGCCATATATGTAATGAATGTCAGCCAACTCAACATTAGTAAAATAAATAATTTTTTTTCCAAATAACACCGTACAGATATTTTAACCAGCAAATTAATTTAACTGTCAAAATTAATAAAACAACAACAAACATAGGCTACTATTAATATTATGCTTTTAGTATAGGAACAATAATTGTTCTTAATTTCTTTACTGGAAAAGAGTACGAAAAAAATTCAAGAGATCTTTTTGTTACAAAATGAAGCACCTCTAATAAAATAAATAATCTGTGTAATTTGGAACCGTTTTTATTTAAAGAAAAACCAGTGGCATACAATTATTTTTTCAAACAAATTCAATCCAAATTTCGCTTGAACGCCACTGGTAAAAAATTTAAAAAAATTTACATCAGAAAATGCCCCTTTAATATAGGAAGGCATATACCGAATTTCACGAAAATATCTGAAGAGGTATCAGTGTTAGGATAAAAAGAAATTGTTAGAAATTTAAGAGCCTGTATCTCGGAAAGGGAGTATTGACATTCAATTATGAAACATATGATATTATTAGTTTTAAAACATAGAACAATTTCATAAATTTGCATAATTTATGTCTGTGTCATGCTGTTTGTCGAATTGCTCTCAACAGAGTAGAGAGTGATATAATGCATTTACAAAGAAAGAGATGACATCTAGTCAAATTTGCCACGAAATTCAATATTGAAACGCTGACGTCGCGAGTTCGAGTATAAAAAAGCCTTGCGGATATCGAAATGTTGAAGGTTTGCCTGTCACAGTAACGACGTACAAAAAGTTTCGGAAAATTGGCAGAGAAATTATAGAGAACACTGGTTAGTGGCATGATATAAATACATGCATGAGATACTACTAACCAAAAAATCGGACATGAAAAGGCAGGTACTGAAAATGTTAACTAGTATATGGTTTACGTACGTAAGGTATATGTTCTAACAAGGCAGAAATTGTTCCGGACCACCATTTACTTAATCAATAGAGTTACCTTTTATAATTTCGTTTCAAGGAAAAATGATATGAAAAAATATAAAAATAAGATATATCTAACCCCGTTACGAAATGTAAAATTTTAAATGCATTTTCGACGTTTTGAAATCTCATTTTTTTCATAACTGTGTCTGTCTTATTTCATCACTAGTTACATTATGAATTTTTATTACCTCTGCGTTATATGCGCATTTCAATATCACTCTTTTGAGTTGAGTAATACACTAAATGTACTTCTACGCTCGGTCTTAATCATTTCTGTGAGATAGCGAAGTCGTTCTTATTGTGAAAGTATCCTTATTCAGCAGGGGCACACTGAGGATCTGTAGAAATACTTATTTAATCAACTTTGCCTGTTACAACAGATTAAGTGATGAAAGGGATTAGTATGAAAGTATGCAAGAGATGGGACGATATTATTAGTTACTGATAATGTGATAATTTTATGTTAAATATGTTTTCCTAATTGTGTTTCGAATTTTGCGATTGCTTACCGAATATTAGCTTGGTGTTTATTTTTGTTTAACTGGAAAACAGAAAATTTAATATATACCGGGTTATCATAAAATAAGGGATATATTTTAAATTATTATAACTTTTTAACAAATTAAGTTAATAACAAAAAATAAATGAAATCAAATTGCTTAAGAAATGGGGTTAGTATGCACAAAACCAGTTACGGTAATTGCTGACCTCCATTTTATTTTTGTAAGATTACCAACCTTTCCTCCAAATTGTACACAGCATTCCATAACATTTCTGGTTGAATTGCACGAATTTGCTCCATAATATTGTCTCAATTCTTATAGCGTTGTTGGTCGTCTTCTAAACACTAGACTTTTTAAATAGTTCCACAGCCAGTAATCCGCTGGGTTAAGATCAGGTGATCTTGGTGGCCATGAATTAGCGAAATGCTTAACACACGATCTTGAAAATCGTTGGTTAAAAATTTTTTGACTGGTCGGAAAATGTGCGGAGGTGCTACATCCTGCATAAAAATGGTGTTTTGAATTCCATGGTGTTCGTTTTGCAGCTGTGGAATAACATAATCTCTTAACATTTGCAGGTATCGTTCATCGGATACGGCTTCTCCATTCTGCATATCCAGCATTTTCAGTTTATATGGATACATTTTCAGAATTTTGGGTAAAATTTTCCAAACCGTGGTATATGGCACTTGCAATCGGTTGGATATCGCATTTGCACTGCTGATTGCTAGTGGATTACCTCTGGCTATGTCCTGATTTTCATGAAGAACCTCTGCAACTTGGACATCACTAATTCTTAGTCTTCCTGATCTTGGTAGGTCAGTTACAGACCCTGTTCTTTCAAATTTGTGTATCAAATTGCGGTACACTTTCATTTCACAGGGCCCAGCTCTCAAACCCATTCTCGTGCGAAATCTTCCTAATCCCGCGGTGTAATTTTTGCCGCATTGATAATAACACTGAACTGAACCAATTCTTGCCTGTAAATCTATGCTATTACAGTTTGAGTCGTTTGAACTCTACGTCTACTTGAGTTTCAATTTCAAAATAAAACTCCAAATTGAATAATTTCGTTTTGACACTCATATCAACAATTGTAATTACAACTCCTTTGTTTTTTACAGATACAGTAAAATCGAAATCCAAAAGCAACTAGATTCCATTTACTTTTTGCTACTAGCTTGATTTCTTAAAATTATATGACTTTAAATTACTTTATTATTACCCTATATTTGTTCAGTTCGAAAAAAGGCTAACTTAATGATTGTTATACGCATTACATCATTTTATTTACCAACAATGCAAATCGCCCTTTAATAAAATGCATTTATGTAAAAATATACGATATACCTATATACTTATGCTAATTTGGTATATTTTTCCTAGATTAGTTGTGAGTCGATCAACACTAGGAATTAAAATTCACAGCGAAAAGAATTGTTTAAGAGTTGTTTATAAATGTGAAAGAGTGAAAAATTGCTTTGTCGAATTTATTTATAGATGTGAGTAACCTCTTCGTGAGTTTAACCGTAGGATGAATATCTAGTACAATATCTATTTTACATTACTTTCAATTAAATAAAATCTGTTGAAATATACGTGCATTTCAGCGTTGGTATTTGTAAATATTGAATGGTTTCGGTTATCTCGTACTTTTCGAGAAGAACAATCGCAGAAACAAAAATCGTTGGGCAAAAACAAAATTACTTCGAATACGTAATAAAGTAAATCCATATAACACCAAGGAAGAGAGATTAAAAGATTCGAATATTATCTTTGCTCTTATATAGTACGCGTGGCGATTCTAACTGTAATGTGTTATTCTGTCACAAAGATAATTCCTTATTTCTTTATTGTGACCTTTTGTTATCTTTTGATTAAAAAATATTCGCTTGGTTTGCATCGGCGAAATAAATCTTTTTGGAGTTTGCTTACGGTTGTTTGCGCTTCCGTATGAACTTATGAACTCCGCTATGAATTAGCTGAAATTAATCTTACTAGTTTCCAAGATTTATTTATGAATATAGTAAAGTATAGTGTACAAAGTTTGCGTTTAATTATAGTGATATGAATTTGGATCTGATGCATGATATTTTGGTATATATCGGGCCCTTGAATAGGTATGACATATTTTAAATAAGAGGCTGTGGCTACTAGTGTATGTTAATTTGTTGTCATTTAGTTATTTATTTATTTAGCGTATGGCTAACATGGATTATGCATCTAAAAGTAAAATTTTAAAATCGAGGCCATTGATCCAGTCTAACGCGGAGTCAGCTGCTTTAAAAAAGCCACTCATCTCACCTCCATATGCTGTAAGGGAGCACACAGCTGTAATATGGTGAATAGTTTGGCTAGGTTCTCCGCATTCGCAAGTTGATGTATCAGTCAGTACCCATTTACAGAATGAGTCACGACAAATTCCATGGGACGTTCTTATTCTATTGAGTGTCTTCCACGAATGGCGAGGCAGCTCCATTCCTGGTAAAGCAGTATCAATGATATGGGTCACAACTACGTTTTCACACAATCTAAGGTATTAATAGTACGTACTACCTCCACGAAATCTAATGACTTCTGCCATACGGCGTGGTAAACTTTTAATGCAGTTGGCGACCTCTTCGTGTATAATGTTTCCCCATTCCTCACGAAGAGATATTCTAAAATCCCGAATGGTTACCGGTATGGATTGTCAGTGCCGAATACGTCGATAGGATTCAAGTCCTATCAAGGCTTCGAGTTGGCCAAAGTTAACCGCATCCAAATAACAATACATGCACAGCATCCAAATACTGTGCAGTGTGAGGTCACGCGTTATCATCAAATAGAGTAAAGCTCTCACCTATTAATGGAGCAAATGGTACGTCATGATCAACTGTAATACTCGTTGCTGTAAAAACAGCCGTCATGGTACCAACAAGCTCAGTTTTCACGTACAGTGAAATGCCTGCCCAAATCATTATACCGCCTCCTCCAAATGCCATTCTTGGAGATATACAACACGCTGAAAATCGTTAACCAGGCCTTCTCCACACAAGTTACACTTTCTCGTCCTTCTGGTGAATACAGACAAAAACCAGACTCATCTGTGAACCCAAGTCTTTTTTTTTTTAAGAGTAACAGGTGTGTAATTACGTTGTACTCTTGAGATAATTTTTTTCGTTTAAAATCTAGCGAACCAAATGTAATAAACTAATCAGGTATGCTATCAAATTAATTAAATAAAGAGAAATTGAATATGTGTAGAAAAAGCTAAATCTTAATATTTTAACACATAGAACTAAATTGAATATTATTTATTAGCCAAAGTATGATTTTAATTGAGTAAATTGCGTGTGTAGCGTGCAAGAAAAAAAAACGAAGAACTTAAATTAAGTGAGGGTCATGAAGTTAAGTAAGAGAATGCTGAATCAATTCAAAAACAACAGAAAATCTTAGCTTGTTAGTCCGTCTCCGTTGGAGAGAAGAATTAATTTAGATTGCTCTGTCACAATGTCCTGGATAGCAAGTCACGGCAAAACTCCTACGGTAGGTCGGGAACAGCAGCATGGATATTACGACGGTCACACAGGCCAAAAAACATCTGTTATAGAGATACAGAAAAAAACAAACCAGTAAAAATTAAAGGAAATAAATTAATTTCAAAATTACGTAACAGATTAGTTCCGATGGTTTTTTATAACACAACAATATCGTGTAGAGAGAAATGTTTCGCTTCTCGTCCAAAAAAAGTTCCCTAACGGGCAATTGATGCCTTCAATTATCATAACGTGTTGCTAAAAGAAAACCTTAATATAGGGGGCTACTAGCGATACTCTACATAAAGAGACTAATTAAGCCCTACTAATTAGCAAGCACGTGTCGAACGAAAGCGAGATAACGGCTTCTCGATATCGGAGTCGGTCTTAAAACTCTGCCCGATCGAATCCTCGCGCACAGCAGATAGGGTCGGGAAAGCAACCAAAAACAACTAACTAGTACTCAATCATTTTTGCAGATATATTAACATACAGGTAGGTTAACAATAATAGAACGGAATGAAATAAAGGAAGACGCTAATTTGCGATAAATAAATGGGTGTAACAATTTCATTTAATTTGCAATTCTTATTTCATAGATAATATTTCTTGTGAAAAAAACAAAAAAAAAGTCATTTACTTCAGTGTCCAGAATTTTTTGTCCACCAGTTTATATGATTAATTTTGTACACCTTATCTTTACAATACCGTGTTTTTTCTTAATAAATAATAAAAAAACCTTCGTTCGTTTACATATTGGTTTTATGTTATATTAATATCAAATTTAATAGAGATTTATTTGGGTATTGAAAATTTTATCTTTTGTGTATATGTAACAATTCTTTTTCGTAAAATATAGGACTTTTTCCAAAACGGTTAACATTTTTTTTTATGTGGATTTTTTCATATTTTTCTCGATGACAGAATTTATTCAATATTGAGATGCGAAAAGAAGCAGTTACATTAATATACAAAAAAAATATTGACAGATATTTACAGATTTAAATATTGACATAAATAAGATTGCCATAAAATTTCAATTCAAGTGTTTTTTTTTTATTCCAAAAGCATTAAACTGTCAAGAGAAAAAAAAGAAAAACAACAACGAGCACTCGAAAAAGTTCAAATAAAGAGTCATAAAAGTTTAAGATCTTAAAAGCAGACGCAGATTGCCTCGAAGTTTGTGTTTTATCTTTAAAGACATTGTGAACCAGTGGAAGTTCCTTTATAAAACATTCACATTTCCATTAATACTAATCGACTTCTAAAATAAATTTAAAATTGCCAATTAATTCTTCCAAATAATTTAGGTAAATTAGAAAAATAGGTTGTTCTTTATATGTTAATATTATTGTAAACTAAAGAATATACGGACCGGGATTTTAAGTAACATCTTCAACGTCTGCAACAAAATCCGATTAAAATGATAATTATGGGAAGAGATTAGATTAGCTGAAAGTGCACTCTATTGAATATAGGAGATATGAATATTTAAATAAAGTGCTGTTTTATTTAGGAGGGATAAGTTACAATTATTGAGAACAGAAAAATCTACTTACCTATGAAAAACAAATTGTTTATTAAATAGTGCATTATTTTATTTGTCAAATGCAATTTAGTTTGTGCAATTCGGTTGAATAGTGTCTCAGAAATAACCTATAGAATACCCTTATGTTTAAAATTGGCATTTGGGGATCTCGCACCATCATTGGCTACTGTTTATAGATGGTATAAAGAATTTGAACGAGGTTGTAACTCAGATGTACACAGAAAAGGAGCTGGCCCTCCTACAACTGTTGTTAATCCCAAAAATATTGCTGCAGTGAAGAATATGGTGGAAGTGGACAACCACATTGCCTATGGAATGCTAGAGTCCAATCTGAAGATTGGATGCTCGCAAGTGAGATCAATATTGCACGACATTTACATTTGAAAAAGGTTGTAGCTCACTTTAGATATGTTGAATGTTGGAGGCGATCAAGTTATTTCTAAAATTGTAACTGGCGATGAAACGTACATACCGTTTTTTGATATTCCCACTCGCCAAGAAAGCCGAATCTGGATACATGAAGATCAGGACACCCCTGCGATGGTGAAAAAATAGTGAGCAATGAAAAAAGTAATGTACGCAATATTTTTTAGAAGTACGGGTTTGGTGGCCGCAATTAAATTAGAAGATCAGAAGACAGTTACCCCTAAATGGTACGTTGAAAATTGTTTGCCTACTGTGCCCGTAAAATGCCAAGAAAAGGAATTCATTTACATCATGATAACGCGTCGTCCAATACAGCAGGGATAACTGTTCAGTAATTAGCTGAGAACAAAATCAAAGTTATAGAACATCTTCCTTACTCACCGGATTTGGCGATGTGTGACTTCTGGCTATTTTTTGAGCTCAAAAAACATTTGAGAAGGAAAAGGTTCCCAATTGATATCGCCGTTAAGTTATTTTTTGATAGTACCCCTAAAGACAGCTAGCTGAATGCTTTTGAACTATGAAAGGAAAGAATGGTTAAGTGTATTATTGTTGATGACAATTACTTTGAACATATTTAAAATCAAAATTCTGAAAATCTTTCTATTCTCAATAATTGTAGCTTGCTCCTCGTAAAACTGATTCGTCTAGTAACACAGGCCTGCATTTTTCAACACTTTGAAAGTTGATATAAAATTTTAACTGTTTTCTAGTAATTGGGGAGCGCTGATTTCAATTCTGCTTTTATTTTTTTTGTATCACGTAAGGTTATTTTTTAAACCAGTAAAATAAAAAAAATATAGAAAAAACACGATTTATTTAATTTATAAGCTAGTTTTATATTATATTAAAAAAATACAAAAATATACACATAGAAACTATTAGAAATAGTTATTTATTCTTTATGCTTCTTCAAAAAACGTTTTCGTTTTTCAGAAAAGCTTCGTTTGGTTGTTTTTCTGTCATATTCAACTAAAGGAAGATCTCTACCAAGATAAGGTAGTTTCTGGGGCAAGCAAATTTTTTTGTTTCAACCTAGATCCCAGTACATCAGAAAGATCTTTTGAAAGTCCCAAATCTCTTACTAAATCATTCAGCTCGGCTTGTGAAAATAGCTGAGGTTGGTTTTGACCTGAGGTTGATGGTTCAAAATCACTATCCATCTGTACAGAGCCGGAAGTTGAAGAGGTTTCAATATCTTCTTGTAGTACTTTGGGGGGTATAGGTATAGGTACATGATCACTGTGAGGAACTGGTCTGATAGCTGATTTAATATTGTTTGGGTATAAAATATGTTTCAAAGTTTTTCAATTATGCCCCTTAATATCACAAAGACAAAAGTAGCAATCTCCATGATGATTTTACGGTTCTCTCCAAACCATCGGTATTCCAAAAGGAAGGCTTTTTCTATTCCCTTTGGTCCAATGTCTTAAACCTTCTTCACATACCTTACAAACAACGTGCGGTGCCCAATCTTTATCTTGATCTCCTAATTTGATTTTGAAATAAGCATAATATACATTTTTCACAAATTCACCAATTGGTCTCTTAAACTTTTTCAAGACGAAATATCCACAAATATAACAGAAATCATCTGGTTTGTTTTTTGCAACACCAGCTAGACATATTTTTAAGCAATGTTTATTTATCAAATACCACGCACAACACTAAAGACAAATTAATTTTACTTGTTTACTGATCGACACTCAGAGCTATAATGAAGTAAATGACGTTAAAATATACACTTTGTTTGGAGTGATAAACTTGAAATCCTTCTTCGCAGTACTAATAAAGTGAAAGCATAATAAATAGGATTTAGCAGGTAAAAATTCCCGGAAATCTTGTCCAAAATTAATACATGTAATAAAAGATTTACATCAGGTAATGAGAGCCTATTTACAAATTTCTTTAGAACCACAACAGAAAATCATTTTTGGGTTAATACCTAGAATTTGAAGTAGTACATTCATTTTAAAATGTATTAAAACGCCTATTATAAGATTTTTTTTATATTTTTTTCTTTTTCTTTTGTGCATAAAAAAAATCTGTGGGTGGTGGAGACCAACTGTATTTTAATTAGTTATTGCTATATAAAAACTGAGCTTAACAAACAAAAATCACGTCATCACAAATTTTATGCAGGCCTGTGTAATTTATACCCAACTCTAATCATTAGTGGTGTGATTCGTGGTTGGTTATTTCACGTCAAGCTACCGCTTCTCATATTTATAAAGTTTTCGTACGGTTTGGTGAAACAGAATCATCACCGAAAAAGCTGCAACTAAACGAAAACATAATAATAGTCTCTTTGAAAACGTTTTTCTGGAAACTATTTTTAATTTTATAAAAAGGATAATTGTTGAAATCCACAGTAAAAATTGCATCCTGAGTTACAGTTGTGTGAACAGATTGTCATTGTATAATTAACGATTTTTAGTAATTTTCTTCATCCTAGCCCAAAAATATTGTTACATTCTATATCTTAAACAAATAGAGTAACAAAAAATGCGTGATTAGCATGTGATCGTTTTCTGATTGGTTAAATAGATGTATACATTGCGTAGTCGAAGGCTTGTTCACACATGAGCGGAGTAAGCACTTAGCCTAATTGTCTGAGTTTACTTTTAGAAGGTTTGAGGTTGTATTATAGTTCCAGGATCTACTTCTTCATTTAATAATTACTTGCGTTTATATTTTGTATTTGTATTTCTCAAGACTGAAAAATATTTAATAATGTTGGTAAGAAATAAAGTCTAATTTTACAAAAGTATAATTTCTTGTAATTTTAGAGCACGTGTATTCGTTACCTGTGGAGGAATCATCATTAAGAAAGCGGAAGAAAACAGATATTTTAATGTGACTGATGAGTAGTTGGTATTGAATATACGAGGGCGATTCGTAAAGTAAGTTGCGTTTTTACCTAGTGAGCAAAGGAGTGGGAATATCGGCGCAATCGCAGGTCTATTTCAGTGTGAGTCTGGAAGTGCTAGTTAAGGAATCGTTCGGACATTCTTTCGTGCTATTTTGGTCGCTTAAATTGGCGACTGTAATTGAAAATCTCTCCGACTGTGAATTGTGTATTGTTATTCGATTTCTGTGTGTAAAGAACATGAAGGCTGCTGAAACTCTTTTCTGTTTATGGTGAAAATGTCATGAGTGACATTATGGTTAGGTAATGGTGCCGTATCTTTCTAGAAGGACGAATTAATGTCGATGATGAAGAACGGAATGGAGGACTAGCTGTTGTGATGAATGAACTTGCGGGTAATTTCGACGAAAAAGTTCGTGAAAACCGGCGATTCACAATCACAGAACTGAGTGCCTTTTCCCCCTAAATTTTACGTGCAGTTTTGTATGAGATTATTACTGAACATTTAGGTTACCAGTTGTCCTCGGTGAGTGCTGAAACTTCTTACAGAAGAAGAACAAAGAGAATGGGATTGGTACTTTTCTGACACGTTACGATGTTGAAGGTGAAGATTTCTTCAGACATTTCGTAACAGGTGATGGGATTTGGGTCGCATATGTCAACATTGGGACGAAAAGGCAACCAATGCAGTGGGGTCGCTCTAACTCGCCTACGAGGAAACCTTTAAAGTTCTGTCAAACTTTGTTCGCGAGAAAAGTCATGGTCACTGTCTTTTCGGACAAGAAAGGCATTTTTTTTGTAGTCTTTATAGAACGTGGGACCACAATAAACACTGACCTCTACTGTGAAACTTTGTTACAACATGGTTTAATTCACAGGTGGCAGAGTTCTAAGAAGAGGGCATTAAAAAGCTGGTTCATCGCTATGACAAATTGCTCTCAATTAAATAAGTTCCGCACTGGCCACTCAAGTTGTAACCTAATGCTGTATAAATGGAAAATAGCCTTTGCCACTGTGGAAATGTGGAACAAACTATGGTCCACATGCTAAACGATTGTCCTAGTTTCCCTGGTGACATCCACGAGCTGAGCAAGGCAATAACTGCAACTCTGGACTGGTTGAAAGATTTGTATATTAGTCTACAAATTAGTTTCATTATGAAACAGACATGTAAATAAATTTACATATCTGTAACTGTATACTTGGACAATACCTCGTATTTTCGGCATTTACTTCTACTTAAGACATATGTTTATGCCATTTATAGGCGTCGTCAGCTAAGCTAATGAAGCAATGTATACAAATGATACAAATCTTTGTAAATCTGTATCTGTATATGACATTAAGCCGAACCGCTCATTAGATATAGCTAGTTTCATTCTATAAGGTGGCACTTATTTACGAGTGACATCTTACGGACGAAAGAGACTATACCAAAGAAAGCGATCTTTCGATTGACAAGCTATGCTCATACGAACCGAAAGGAATACGGGTAGTCCTTCTAAAACGAGCCAGGTGGCGGTAGATATACAAAAATGTTTTAAATATGTCTATACGTTATATGCACGTATAAAGCTTTTGTTTCATTATGAAACAGACATGTAAATAAATTTACATATCTGTAACTGTATACTTGGACAATACCTCGTATTTTCGGCATTTACTTCTGCTTAAGACATATGTTTCTGCCATCGGCTTAATGTCATATACAGATACAGATTTATAAAGATTTGTATCATTTGTATACATTGCTTCATTAGCTTAGCTGACGACGCCTATAAATGGCAGAAACATATGTCTTAAGCAGAAGTAAATGCTGAAAATACGAGGTATTGTCCAAGTATACAGTTACTGATATGTAAATTTATTTAAATGTCTGTTTCATAATGAAACAAAAGCTTTATACGTGCATATAACGTATAGACATATTTAAAACATTTTTGTATATCTACAAATTAGTATTATGAACTTATTTCTGTCATAAAGGTAATTTATACACTAATATCTAATTTTATAACTGACTTTCCATTTCGCTTCTCATACGAAATAATAATAATAATGCCACTATACTATATATATACTATATATTACTACTTAGTAAAATAGCTGAAAATAGTCGCTTTAAGTTGTATTTAAAATAATATTTTAATAACCAAACGGAACTTTCTTTATGAATCACCCTCGAATTTAAATATATAAACTGCAGCACCAATAACACAAACACAAGTATACGAGTACTATAAAAAATATCATTGCAATTGGTCGACTCTTTTTTTTTAAATCAATATATTTGACATTATGTTTGTGAGATGCTTATTGTACTAACTAATCTATTGATAAATTTAGGTTATGCATGGAACTTGTAAATGTACATGTATTTATCTTTAAATAAAATATTTTAGAATTGTTTTTGGCTTTAAAAGTATGATTAAATTGATAATGAAACAATTAATATGCGTACATGAATTTCATTATGATTTTTTGATTACTTTGGGAGAATTACTTTAATTATTCATACTTTAGAGTACTATATGGAATTGACAAAAATATGAAATTTAATGTAAATTTTGTTAAGTTAATTTATATTCAACATAACCTGTATTCAGTTGTAACATTTACTATGAAATAAAAGCAAACCAGTAAGCTTTCCATATTATTGTCATTATAAGAACCGTTTTTGAAGTTATTTTATTTATTATGGTTAGTAAGTATTGAAATAAATAATGTGGCTATGTAAATGTGACTTTTGAAATTTATATTTTGTAGCGTCACAAATGTTTACGTGATTTGGTCGTGGTTGGTAAAGTGACAAGTGAAGATACACTGCCCCAAGAAATTAACGCACCATATAGTAAACGAATAAATGTTTATCTTATTTGCTGATAATTTGTAGCGGTTGGCGTTGGTTTATAACAACTTGGTATTTAACGTTCAGTTGTCAAACTTGTGTTGACATTTGGTGTTGCTTTTGGTGTTAGTTACATAATATTAATTCACAGCCAATAATCATCTATGTAATGTACTATCAGTTTTAACTTGTGTTTATATCGTGTTTTATATTGGCAAAGTTATCTTATTGTTTCTTCTTTTGCCTTTTCGCCATTATGCAACATTAATTTCGAAATTTGACGAGGGAGGAAATGTGCGTAAGCTGTGGTGTTATTAGAGGAAGACTGGAGTTATCGCCGAATAGGATAAAAGTTCGGTGTGTCTCATACATCGGTATCCCGAATGATGCAAAAGTATAACGACACTGGTAACCAAATCTGACGATCTGGGCAAGGTAGACATCGTGGCACAACTCGTGTCCAGGAACTCTTTTTGGGATTTTCTGCTCTAAGACAACAATTCGTTACAAGCAAGTCTGAAATCTCAACTACAAGGAGTTCATGGTACTAGAATTAGCATAGAAGCAGTTCATAAACGCCTAAAAGAAGCTTATTTGGTATGTTTTGTGCCAGCCGGAGGTCCAGCCTTGTCCGTAGAACATCTGAGATTTCGCTTGAATTTTGGTACGAGTCATATTAATTGGTCGCAGAATGACTGGCAACTAGTTTTCTTTACAGAAGAATGCAGGTTTGGTCTTTATAAGTGTGATAGACGCATTCGTGTGTACAGATGACCAAACGAACATTATTCTCAAGGCAACTTTCTGAATACCACATTATTTGATGGAGGTTCTGTAATGGTCTAGGGAGGCATTTCTTTGGCAGCTCGTACGGACTTAGTAGTGTTAAACAATTGAAGTATTAATGCTGATCGGTATATAACTGATGTCCTTCAAGACCATATTGTGCCAGTCGCGATTTAGATCAGAACAATTTTTTTATTCATACAAGATAATGCACTACCTCAATCCAATAGAGCATATCTGGGACATGCTTGGAAAACGCCTGTAAGATTATCAGAACCCAGCCAACAACCTGGAAGAAGTAGGGAGCCGCCTTGTGGAAATATGGAATGGATTGGAGCAGAATGACATAAGCTCGCTTATTTTGAGTATGAGTCGTCGATGTCAAGCCATCATTAGAAGAAGGAAATACTCGATACTGAGGCCATTTCATTAGAAATGTTAATATTTTTTCGAAATTTTTTCTTTTTCATTGCTTTTTACTATGTATTAATGTGTAAAGGATAATTTATCAAACTATTAAACACAGTTTATTTATTAAAGGTTATTAATTATCAAAGAATCGAAAATACTTCTCTATCTAATCATATACTACAGTTTTATAAAGGCTTCCCTAGTGGTGCCTTAATTTCTTTACCTGTATTCGTAAATACGTCTATAAACAACTTCACACTATGATAACTGTCCATGTATTCATCTACTACATACATATAGTAGTTAAATTCAGGACTCACTTTACCACGGCTTCGCGCCTTGGTAAAGTGAGTCTCCTGAATTTCAGCCGACCGATAATAAATTTCCCAGTGACGGCGTAGATTGGCGGAGACATCCGTACCAGCTTTGCTGGCCGTCCATCCAAGCTGTCTAAATGTCCCCGCTTTAGTGACTAGTCTATTTCTCGATGTACAGCGTATAGTGTAGCGAGAGCGTAAAAAAAATCTTATGCAGAACTAAAAAAACTTCGACTACACTATATCGCATATCTTCTTTCGCAAACAACTTTTAGCAAATGTATTGTAAAAACTTAAAAAAGGTACATAACCCCTTACCACAATTATTAATCGTATCCTAAATACGTATTTCGACAACTAAGTTGTCATTATCAGTAGGTAAAACCACTAATCAAGGTGTCGCACATGGGGCACAGTAAAGCTAGAACACCGCTTACGCAACAACTACTTTACACGGCGTCCACATATAGACTAATTTAAACATGCAAATATATCTAATGAAAAGATGGACAAACTTACCTCTCTTAGGAAAACGGCATTCACATATGTTTATACTCCAATTTGAAATATATCGAACGAAAGTTCGACAAAAATTACCTCTCTTAAGGAAACGGCACTCACCATGTGTTAATACTTCAATTTAAAACATTTATGGTTCTAAGAATGAAAAGAGACAAGTGAAGGGGATCGGTGCTATATTACCGTTCATGGAATGTTGTTTGTTTTTAGCGATATGAATGCTTTCGTAGGCGTCAAGATCGCGGGGGTTATTAATGCCCTTTACAAGCTTTAACCCTTTAATCGACACATTGTGTAGTGTACTTAAAGCATGGTTGGCAACGTTAGAATTATCCGGTCTATAATATGTGATGTGTGTTCTTTAAACCGGGTTATTATTGGTGGTTTTGTTTGGCCTATATATTTGAAATTACAATCATCGCAACTAATTTCGTATATACCTGATTTCGAATTAAAATTAACTCTATCTTTAGTATTCCCTAGGAGACTTTTGATAGTATTTTCGGACCGGAAGGCAACTTGGAGACCTCCTTCTTTCACAACTTTATTAATGTTTTTCGTGAAGGGGTGGTATGGTAAACACATGTACTTTTTCTCCTGGTTACTTTGAGATATCAAACTTGTGGATTCGCGGATTGTATTTTTGTTTTTCTAATTAATTTATTGATTATTTCTATGTCAAAGCCATTACATGTCGCGATATTTTTAATGAAATCCAGTTCTATTTCATATCTGTCTTTTGTTAACGGAAAATTTAGTAACCGATTGACTAAGAAATTAAAGGAGGCTGCCTTATGTTGATAACTATGATTTGAATCCGCGATGATGAATCTATTAACATTGGTTTCTTTCCGGAAAATGTCAATTTCTATTTTATGTTTATTCCTAATCAGTAAAGTATCTAAAAATGGTATACTGCCATTGTGTTCTTTTTCCACCGTAAATTTAATCGTCGGAAATTTCAAATTTAATTGATTAACGAAAATGTCTAATTCGCATCTCCGTGTACCAAAATCGCGAGAATGTCATCCACGTACCTAATCCAGACTCTCGGGAAATATTTAGCGATATTTTTAAATTCTACTTCGGTACGTAGATGACATTCTCGCGATTTTTGAACACGGAAATGCGAATTAGACATGTTCGTTAATCAATTAAATTTGAAATTTCCGACGATTAAATTTACGGTGGAAAAGAAACACAATGGCAGGATACCATTTTTAGATAGTTTACTGATTAGGAATAAACATAAAATAGAAATCGACATTTTCCGGAAAGAAACCAATGTTAATAGATTCATCATCGCGGATTCAAATCATAGTTATCAACATAAGACGGCCTCTTTTAATTTCTTAGTCAATCAGTTACTAAATTTTCCGTTAACAAGAGAGAGATATGAAATAGAACTGGATTTCATTAAAAATATCGCGACATATAATGGCTTTGACATAGAAATAATCAATAAATTAATTAGAAAAACAAAAATAAAAAATACAATCCGCGAATCCACAAGTTTGATATCTCAAAGTAACCAGGAGAAAAAGTACATGTGTTTACCATACCACCCCATCACGAAAAATATTAATAAAGTTGTGAATGAAAGAGGTCTCCAAATTGCCTTTCGGTCGAAAATACTATCAAAAGTCTCCTAGGGAATACTAAAGATAGAGTTAATTTTAATTAGAAATCAGGTATATACGAAATTAGTTGTGATTATTGTAATTGGAAATATATAGGCCAAACAAAACGACCAATAACGCTAAGAAACAAGTAATTAAACTTCTAGTTTCAAAAAATTCTTTTATTGTAAATACCACTACAATATTGTTTCGCCATACAATGGCTTCATCAGGTAGATGAATACAATATTGTAGTGGTATTTACAATAAAAGAATTTTTTGAAACTAGAAGTTTAATTACTTATTTCTTAGCGTTATAATGCAGTTTCAACAAGTATCTCCTTCGTCAATTAACTATTTAAAACGACCAATTTAAGAACCGGTTTAAAGAACACATATCACATATTAAATACAATAGACCGGATAAATCTAACGTTGCCAACCATGCTTTAAGTACACTACACAATGCGTCGATTAAGGGTTAAAGCTAGTAAAGGGCATTAATAACCCTCGCGATCTTGACGCCTACGAAAGCATTCATATCGATGAAAACAAACAACATTCCATGAACGGTAATATAGCACCGATCGCCTTCACTTGTCTCTTTTCATTCTTAGAACCATAAAAGGGTCGTCGACGTTTTAAATTGAAGTATTAACACATGTTGAGTGCCGTTTCCTTAAGAGAAGTAATTTTTGTCGATCTTTCGTTCGATATATTTCAAATTGGAGTATAAACATATGTGAATGCCGTTTCCCTAAGAGAGGTAAGTTTGTCGATCTTTTCGTTGGATATATTTGCATGTTTAAATTAGTCTATACGTGGACGCCGTGTAAAGTAGTTGTTGCGTAAGCGGTGTTCTAGCTTTACTGTACCCCATGTGCGACACCTTGATTAGTGGTTTTACCTACTGACGATGACAACTTAGTTGTCGAAATACGTATTTAGGATACGATTAATAATTGTGGTAAGGGGTTATATACCTTTTTTAAGTTTTTACTTAACCACAGTCTCCAAAGAAAGACTTTTCAAAATGTATTGTAGTTTAAGGGTCGAGTAATACGTATCGATGAACTGTTCCTTGCGTTTGTTTGAATAACTTACTAACTAGTTGCTATTAGATGTGTAAGGAAACATTAATTACAAATGCGGTTACAATGTTGTGCAGTAATTCAAGGTAAACTAACGGGAATACGATGTACAGCAACAGAAACAGGAGTTCGCCCCAAGAAACTACGATAAATGGAATTACCAAGATCGTATTTGTCAATCAATTTCTATTAGTTTCGAATGACTTATCCATCCCTTAGAAGTTTTCGTATATACCATTCGGTTCGAAACTAATACGTCATGTGCACGGGGAAGGTGTGTTATATTCGAGTATTTGAAGACCAAATAATTTAGGAATTCTGTCGCAATCACTAGCGGAAACTTAGCAATGCACTCATGCGTTACTTTCATTCAGTTCCTACTATATTATTTACTACCTATATTTGCCTGTCATTACCAGGCTAGAAGTTTTATAACTTAAACTTTAACTACTTACTTGCATATGAAATTGCTTGCATGTATGGGATAAGGTAGTTTTGCTATGCTACGAAATATGTTTCTGTCACATAAGAACTTCTGCATCATAATAAACTTTAAATTCTCTTCTTATTAAGGATAGCATAACAAATTATACAGTATTATGCAATTATGTAATATATTTATCATTTTAAATCCAGATTAACAGCGAAAATATGCGTTTATGAAATGTATATACCCCATTCAATTTAAGGAAGGACTGAATGACTATGTAATCTGAGCACAATTTTAGAAAGGATAAATTTCGAACAAGTACAGTATATATAATAAACCACTTCCCCTCGATATTGGGTGATAATAAAAATAATATTAATGATGATGATTATAAAGATGGAAATTTAGAAAAAATATACGAGAAGCGTATACCGCCTAATTCTGAGCAAACGCAACGATGCGAATGTATGAATATTTCTCCCGCTCCAAATAGAATTCACCTGAATGCTGTAGGCATGTCAACATCGATGTCATATGTCATACATACTTACATATTATGGAGCCGCGTAAGAAAAATTATCTGATTACCAAATTACTATTAAAGGACTATAAATTGTTTAGTCCTGTGTTATTGTAATGATTTTATAATAAATAAATTGCAATACGTTATACTGACGATGGTCACACAAAGCGTAATAAAATTATTAATAAGCGGTTAAGAAAATTGCAAATAAGGCATCAAGAGATTTAATAAATTAAATTTTAATAATAAAGGTAACAAAAACTATTCATAGTAAACTAAATAAACTTCAGAAATAAATAAAAACTAAATTAAATTCTAGTAATGTAAAGAAAAATTTACTCTTACAGATAATAAAATAAATTGTTCATAATGAGAAATTAATTATATAATAACGGAAATTCATCCGTTTAAACTCATCACCGTAAAATAATTGATGATGTTTGGAATATTTATAATTACGAAAACCATTTAATTTTAGTATGCGGTTAACGGAAGAGCAGCATATGCCAAAATCGTTGGAAATATCGCTATGTGTCAAAATTTGAATTTAGTTCTATGGCAGCGCATACTAAAATGAACGTATCATTAGGAACTCCGGCAAATAAGTCACATATTCTTTGATAAGAATGATCAGTGTGGTACCATTTCATCATTTCGGCTTTCTCTTCTGGTGTATAACGCGGCATTATCACTATTCAAACGCTTAAGAGACTCCGTATAGGGTGACAGTGGTGACACTAATTTGTGACATTAATTGTCAAATCGTTGCGCGACAGACTGTTTTGTGATTGGCTAAACGCGTTCAGGGGATTTGTATTCGAAGCGGGAGAAATATTCATACATTCGCATCGTTGCGTTTGCTCAGAATTAGGCGGTATTGTGCATGTAACTTAGTTGATAAATTAAAAAGTTTAAGGGTTAGTGAAATAGATATAACTCAGGATTCGTGTATAAACTAATATTATTTATTTTTGTGCTCCGGTCTAGCATGAGAGTACTCTATCTTCTACAGGGGAGTTTTCATGTCTTACGTCACATACAGTATCTACTATATTCTTACTTGGTACTTATCGGTCTTTCTTACAGACGTCTCAGGTGTACAAGGTATTTACGAGGGCGTATTTTATGTTATCTACCTAGCCATGAAACAAAAGAGTGACAATGTCAAACAAATTATTGAAAAATTTCTGTCACGTTAGAAGTACATGTGCTAAGTTGTGTATAGTTTTTGCAGTTTATAGAGATTTGAGACGGTCTATTTCTCGGTAAAATGAGTGAAACTAAGGTTGAACATCGCAGCGTAATAAAGTTCCTGACAAAAGAAGGCAATGGTCCAAAAGCAATTCATTAAAGAATGGTTGCTGTGTATGGGGAAGATACACCATCTTATTTCGAAGTAAAATATTGGTCTAAACTCTTTAGATGGGGCCGAGAGTCAATCAATGATGACCTAAAGTCCGGACGACCCGTTGAAACTCGAACTGAAGACATTGTGCGAAAAGTCGAAAATTTGGTACTGGAAGATCGGCGTGTAAAGATCTCTGTCACTGCCAATGAAGTCTGTATATCCGAAACAAGTGTCCTCAAAATTTTGCATGACGATTTGGGTACGAAGAAGGTGTCTGCACGGTAGATACCCAGATTTCTTACACCAGAACAAAAACTGTACAGAAAGGATGTTTCTCAAGAAAATTTGGTCAAGTTGGAGAGAGACAAAACATTTTTATCTCGAATTATTACCGGGGATGAGACTTGGGTATATTACTGGGACCCTCCTACTAAACAAGAATCCATGCAGTGGGTTCATAAGGGCTCTTCACCACCAAAAAAGGCCAAGACACAATTTTCTGGAAAAAAACTGATGGCAACTATTTTCTGGGATGCTGAAGGAGTCTTGCTTATTGAATATATGACGAGAGGGTCTACCATAAATAGAGAGGCCTACGGAAACACAATAAAAAATTTAAAAACTGCTCTGGAGGAAAAACGCCCGCATTCTAATCCACAAAAAAACTTGTTACTGGACGACAATTGTCGGGTTCATAAGTCAAACAAAGTTCAGCAAATAATCAATGACTGTGGGTTTATAGAGTTAAGGCATCGACCTTATAGCCCCGACCTAGCTCCGTCAGACTTCTCCTTATTCAAAAATTTAAAAAAGCATCTTAGGGGAAAGCGATTTGCTTCTGATGAAGAACTCAAAGAAGCTGTTGAAGAATATTTTGCGGAGTTACCGAAGCAATTTTTTTCTGAGGGTATGGGGCAACTGGAAAAAAGATGGAATAAGTGTATTAGTGTTGAAGAAAGGTATGTAGAAAAGTAATTTTTTTTGTTCTATTATGTGCTTTTTTTCATGGCTAGGTAGATAACATAAAAATACGCCCTCGTAAGATGCTTAGTTCTTGTCAAACAGAGTGTGGTTCAGAGAAAAATCAAACACGAAGCTGTTAAATTAAATTATGGTTTAATAAAAAAACAGAATTCACATCAACAACAATTAAATGCCCTTACATAAAAATTAAACAGTAGAAATAACATCAAATAGGAAGCGAAATTATACTACAATATCTTTTAGATAAATGACGAGGCAATGCATAAACAAAAGAACAAGAAAGTTATGTCAAAAAATATGTGCAACTGTTTTTATGGTTATACTAATATTCTTTGTTTACAATATAATAATTTAAGAATGATAACTTTATTATATTCTGATGTGTTTGGTGAATTAAATGATATTCTGTTTTGAAATTGTTTTCTACCTGCTTTAATAGCTGAGTTTAAATTAAATGTGATATTTTCTTTTTCTTTCAAATACCTTACAAAAACTCTGCTGTAATTGATTGGCGCTTTTTATTACCGCGCTGCAATTCTATTGGTTTAGGTTTCCGCCTCCTGGTTGGTTGTTTTACCAATCACGCGGGAACAGAGAGAAGTTGCCGGGTATAGGTCACCTTTTCCCGCCAAACTGCAAACGACTCAATTTACTGACTGGGATAAATGTCTTTGAAATAATTTATCTTCGGAACGATATTTGGTTGCTATCTCGGCGCCTTTTTCTTCTAAGTCGCAGATTTTATGTACTATTATATTTGTTATTTGTAGCTTTGTTCGGCGTCGGTAGAAGATTTTTTTTCAAGTCGGAATATCTCGACTCCTAGAAGAGATATTCTCCCACCGAACCTTTTAAAATTTGTAGATATATTATATCTATCCTTTAGCACTACTTTAATTCTTGCACAACGATTACTTCCGCACACATATAAATTTATTTTACGTAGGGTCCACGAACTTGTCTACTCGCCCTGGCGATTGTCGTGTAACCCCCGAGTGCAAAACTTTTCATCCCGATCGTCTTCTTTTTGTAGATTATCGCGTGTACGCCATGAACTTAGTTTCAAACGGTTATAAATATTTGAAATAGATTTTAATAAAATTGAAAATTGAAATATAGAAAAGTTAATAGCGAAATAAATTATTTTAGAGAAAATTTTAAATAGAAAATAATATGTGTTATGTTAATAATATATGCATTTTTTACATATATCATGTAACTTCATTATAGCTACATTCAGGTTTCAAATTTAATATACAGTGTGACATTTCTTTACATAAATAACTAAATAATTACAAAAAATTGCTTGCAAAACTTGTACTTGTCTTTCTTATTACATATAAATATCAAATGGAAGTAATTAAAAAAGGTTAACATAATAAATACTATAATTAGTATAATTCTCAAACAAAAATATTTATGTTGTGCATTCCTCGATTTTGCTACCTTGCACGTGCATCTAATTTGTTCTTTGTTACTTTTTTTTAAAATGCTACCTAAATGCTACCAGTATAATACATATCTAATATAAAAGGCAATGTTCGTATGTTTGTCCGTTATAGACTAAAGCTACTGGGTCGATTTACGAGCGGTTTTTTGCAAACCGCGTTGTTCGAAGAACGTTTAGAGCTATTGAAATCCTCGGTCTGATTAGTAGAAAGAAAGTTAGGAGACTAACAATATAATACGAGGGTTGTCTTTTATATTTTGCATATAGAGCTGGAATAAAACAGTAGATAGGTTTTAAAGACTAAATTGTTTTTGGAAGTATTCTCCGCGAAGATTAATGGACTCGAAGCAACACTGGAAGCAGTTATTCCACTCATTTGTTGGTACAGTCAAAATTGCGTGTTGGAAGGCGACTGCTCCTTCTAACGACTAGAATCTTTGTCCACACAGTCCGTCTTTTATTTTCTGAAAGGTAAAGAAATCGTTGAACTTAAGTCGAGACTACGTGGACGGTGTTCTAACAATCCGAGGTTTTGTTGCGTTAAAAATTCAATTGTTTTGCTAGCTGTGGGCAAACTTGCATTGTATTTGTGGAGGATGATTCGGCGTTGTGGATTGGTTCCTCGGTGCTCGGCGATGACTTGAGGCAAACAAATGGTTGTATATCAATCGACAGTAACAGTTCCTTCAAATTGTAGAAAAATTATTGCTACATGACCTGCTTTCGAGACAAATGCCGCGACCATCTTTTTGGAGACTTCGAGAATGGATGACTTTTGTCGCCTTTTTTCACCTTGGAACACTCAAACAGGCGACTGGCGTTTATTTTCGGGTTTGTAAATCCAAGTAAATCCAAGATATAGATGTTGTACACGTTCTTAGAGTTTCCAGCGTTGAAGCGGTATTGAGTTTTTTGACACTAATTCACCTTAGGCGTTTTCTGTTCTTCAGTCAACAGATGCGGTATCCAACGGGAAACTAATTTTTTTACACACAATTCCCCATGCAAAATTTTTTAATTGAAGTCTTTGAAATCCCCAATGATGCCTTAATTCGGTGATATGTCACACGTCGATCTTCACGTTTTTGGTGTACCTGCTCTTGCGTCTCTAAGACTAATCCGTCCACGTTTAAATTCTCCATACCAACGAGAAATTGTTGACTGATGTGGTGCTTCATTGCCGAAGACATAAATCACTCGACGAGACATTCTTATTGAGATAATTGGCTTCGAAAATTATAAAAAATTATTGCGCGAAAATGTTTACGGTTTAATTCCATTTTTCGACTAACTAGAGCTTGTTGTAGCTTCAACACTACATGTATCGCACTGATACTTTAGATTTAGGCTAACTAAAGATAGAGGTTAATTTTTAGTGCTTACATTTGATTAGTGGCGCCCTCTATGCCCCAATATGCAATACATAATAGACATCTCCCGTATCAATAGTAATAATAATATTCTTTAATGTCCAACAGAAACAAAATTCCAATTGCAGGATAAAATACACCTTAAATAAATACATTCAGTGTACCACAATATCATTACATACAATGTAATGTTTAAAAAAATTATAGTAAATAAAAAATTAAAATACAAAACAAGAAATAAATGATAATTCATAAACATATATAGAGTAGTCAAATTAAATTTAAAGAAAGAATGGATCAAGGTAATATTTGTGCAGGTTGTGTACTATATGTGACAAAGGGGCTTTAAGTAACATATTCGAACTAGACCTAGGAATCATGAAAGTGCCGGACTAGCGAGCGAAATGTTCTGGAACAAAAAAAATTCAAGTGTGATGAAAGAGGCGGACAATCAATCCTGTCTTTTAATAAATTAAGGAGTAATTTAGCGCAAATTGTAACAGTATTATTATTTAAATGTAGATGGCGCCACGAGACTTTTGTTCTATCTTTTGACAATGTGTATTTGTTGTGAATCACAAAATTCCCTTAATTGACGCCATATACATATTACTTTCCGATCTCGCAGTATTTCTGAACTTGTTATTTTTTGTAGATTCTTCGATATTTCTATTTAATGTTTACAAAATGTAATGACAGCATTTTTCGTTTGTAGCAAGATATTAAAGCAACTGAGACGATGTGATGCTAGAAATGCGTGATTCCCACTTATTAGTCAAATGCTTATCGCTAGCTGAACATCAACAATATTAGGGAATTAATATAATATGAGTTGTATAATCAAGATAAGAGCCTGAATCTAATGAAAATTTTCAGAACGATCCACTATTTTCAGTAAAAGTCAATTTTTTTAGCATATTGTCAACAATATTATGTATATCAAAAATTTAGGTTTCTCGTGTGATTATATGGATATTGTTTTCCATGCATCGACATCAAAAGAATTATTTTTAATGAACAGCAATATAAACAATTTATAAAATATGCTGACAACATAGAAAAACCAAGCAGTGACAGTAAACAAACTTTTAACAGAACAGTTTTAAAAATGTAATCTTAACTACAGCCAAGGAAATATGCGGGATAACAGCCACAAATAATAGCAAAGAGCGAACAAGTTGGTGGAATGACAGTATTAAGAAAGAAGTCAAAAACAAAAAGAAATTGTGGCATCAGCACCCCCAAAATGGTACTCAAAGCAAAAGCAGATTCATGGGAAGAATTCGGTAGGAAAATGGAAGTATATACTGAAGAATACAAAAGTATTTTTAATAATATAAAAAATATTATTAAAAATGGGGTGTGAAGAACACAATACAAGTTCTTTTATGTATTTTTGAATGTATCTTCTCCAAAGACGTAGATACGTATTTCACATTTCTACATGATTGTCAATACGCCCCTGTTGGAGAAGACACATTCAAACAAACATAACTACGTTACTATCTAGCTGAAATTATTCAGACAGAGCGTGAAGGAATATTCACCGCTGTCTGCATAACTGCATAAGTTATGCAGACAGCGGTGAATATTCCTTCACGCTCTGTCTGAATAATTTCAGCTAGATAGTAACGTAGTTATGTTTGTTTGAATGTGTCTTCTCCAACAGGGGCGTATTGACAATCATGTAGAAATGTGAAATACGTATCTACGTCTTTGGAGAAGATACATTCAAAAATACATAAAAGAACTTGTATTGTGTTCTTCACACCCCATTTTTAATAATATTTTTTATATTATTAAAAATACTTTTGTATTATACAAAATTGTTGGGTTGTACCCACTCAAGTATGTTTCAAATTATGTTGTTATATACTGAAGAACTTGAGGAAAGGGAAAAAATATACAACAAGGCACATGAAAGCAAATGACAACATTATAATAATAAAAGAAGAAAATATAATGGATAGATGGAGCGAGTATTTTCACGATTTCCTGAATGTGGATAGCGAAAATACCTCGGGAGTAGAAACTGCGACTTCTACACAAACTGATGATGACGTAGAAAATAATATACACGAGAACGAAATAATAGAAGCGATCAAGCACATAAAAAGAGGCAGAGCAGCAGGACATGACAATTTAAAACAGGAGTTGATCAAAGCATTAGGACAAAGCGGAATAGAAATTATCACGTGCATATTTAATAAGGCATGGAACGAAGGGCAAATACCAGAAGATTGGAGAAATTGGATTAATTGTACCACTATTTAAAAATGGCGATAGCAGGGACTGCGCTAACTACAGATGTATCAAACTGCTCAGTGTTGTATCCAAATCGTGCGAGCATATTTTGGAGAAAAGACTACGAATTGTAATAGAAGCACAACTGGCAGAGACGCAGAGTGGATTTAGGAAAGGCAGAAGTACGCAAGATCACGTATTTACGATCAAACAAATGATTGAAAAAATCATATTAAATAACACAGAACTGTATCTAGCATTTCTAGATCTAGAAAAAGCATTTGATCGAGTATCACAGAAACAGGCATGGAAGGTGCTACAACATAGAAATGTCAAGCAAAAATTGAGAAAGAGTATACAAAGCCTATATCAAAATAATAAGAACTACATAAGAAAAGATAACTTGCAATCTCAAATGTTTAATATTAATGATGGATTAAGGCAAGGTTATATAATGAGCCCAACACTATTTACATTGATTATGGATGACGTTATAAAAACTGCTAGCAATACAGTACGTCTAGTACACGTTGAAACTATAAATTACAGTTAGTGTATTTGCCAAACTGTGCTTTCGCCGATGATCTAGTGCTGTGTGCTGAAAACTAAATAGATCTACAAAAAAATTTGGAAATATGGGAAGAGGTGGTGGGCAAAGAAAATATGACAATTAATATCGAGCTGAATGATCCAGATAGAACAAGTCAACACATATAAATACCTAGGAGCAATACTAGACAGAGAAGGAAATATGGTATACGAAGTGAACGATAGAATAAATAAGGCAAAGAAATCTATCATAGCCTGAGAAAGACGTTGATACAGAAAAAAGAAATAAGTAGGAAAACGAAACTTACAGTGTATAAAACTATCTATAGACCCATTCTGACGTATGGATGCGAAAGCTGGATATTAAATAATGCAATGAAAAGCAGAATACAGGCGATGGATATGAAATATTTAAGAGCAGTTAAAGGAATTACACGCGAACATAAAATAAAAAACGAAACAGTATGAGAAGAACTTGGTATCGAACCAGTCCTAAAGGTATTAGAGAGAAACCAACTCAAATGGTTTTGACACGTGTGCCGTATGAATGACAAATGATAAATTAAAACAATATGCGAAACAAAAGTACAAAGGAAGAGAAGACGTGAAAAGCCAAGAAAATCGTGGAATGATGAAGTTGCAGCGATTATAAGGAAGAAATGCAAAAGTTGGATGGAGGCTAAAAGAATGGCGAGAGACAGGAAACAGCGGTCAGAAGTAGTATATTGTGATGATTTGTAGTTTAAGTTGTAATTGTTGAATCAAATGTTATTTTAATCACCTCACACCTTAGGGTAAAGAGGTTTTTCGATTATATATATATATATATATATATATATATATATATATAATATATATATATATATATATATATATATATATATATATATATATATATGTAAGTTCAAAATCTTGATTTTGCCTGCATAAATTCGGCCTGTATTTTAAACAATCACAAACGCTTATTTTAAACCCTATCTTTCCCAACGGCCCCTCTTTCTTAGAGCGAATGTATTGTGCTTTCGGTGATGTAAATTCGTTTGTTAAAATAATTGAAATGGTCATTACAATCGAAGCGTGGAGAATTTACTTTACTTGATAATCTAGTATACCTTTGTATAATTTACATAGGTCTTACTGCTGTTTGCTATATAATTAATCACAGACTACTTTTGTTAGCTGCTTCTAGTTTTGTCAAGAATTCTAGACCCAGGAAATTATAATCAATAATCACAATATTTTCGGATTATAGTTGTTCAAGAAAAATTAAGTTATAGATTTTAATGAAAAAACTTCCTCAGTGGAAATGTTATAGACTAAATTTTATTTTAGGTATCTATTAATAACTTATTAATGCCGAGAGCAACTAGAAGTGTTGCTTATATTGATTACTTGTCAAAAACAGCTCACGACATTATTATCGAAGCGGTTTAAGGAGCTCTCGACTAAAGTAAGTAAAGTAATTAGTTTATATTATAGAAAGACTTTTCAATTGCATATATATAATATATAGTCCTATGATATTTTAATTGTGCACTTATAAACTTTTATGAATTATAATTAAGGACTGGACACGACTGGACATGACTCATCGCCCATGGGCGTACTATTGAAAATTTGTGTTTTAAAAGAGATTTTAATTTTATTTATATAACTGGAAAACAAACGGGTGATGATCTATAAAATATTAAATACATTTTTATTTGTTCATTTTATAGTTCAAGTTGAGTAAAGGAGTATTAATATTAACTAGCAATACTTTACCAAGGTTCTCTTCTGTAAAATTAGTTCTGTTTGAATGAAATACATTCTTGTAAATAGAAAGCGTCCTTTCTACATAGCAACTGGTTTTACTGGTTATAGGTACATATTAGAAATATTCTTTTATTTCAGCGTATTTAGTAGTTAGATTTTGAAGCATTGTCCCCATACACAATTGCCGAAATGTTATTAAATCTGGATTTCTATTAAAAACTGCGTCTACCTTTTGCCGAAGGCCACATCTGAAGTCACTTGGAATATCTTTCAAATTATTAACAACCACATCTAAGGTGATTAATCCATTATTTAATTTGAGATTTCGATTTTCAAAATAAGTGATTAGTTTTGGCAAATATCCAAAGTGGCCCTGGAGAAAGTACAACTGATTTTTTAAGTTTAGAATTAGTATTAATTTCTTGCACTCAGAAATACTTCGAGCATCGTCATTTAAACATTTTACTGTTTCTGCATCAACTGTATTTATAACTTTTGTTGCTATTACATATGCGTTATATGGAATAGTTGAATGTAGTACACCAGCTACAACATTTACCACACAGCGTCCTAATATATCGACAGTTTCGTCGGCACTTCTCCATAGATACTGATTTGAAAGATGGCTTCTAATGCGTTCTACTGTTTTCGTGTAGCACTTAGAAACATAATATTTGTGTAAGGTGTATTCATAAGGAACATTTCGACGAATATATTTTTGGAGAAATGTTTTGAAAGTGGGATTGTTAAGTTTATTTAATGAAATATTTGCCTCTATTAATGTTTCACAGAGTTTTTCGCTAAAATTGTCCGATTCCAACGGGTTTAATTTCTGTGTATGTGTTTGCGATGCTAAGTGACGTTTTCCGTGCGATTTCTTGGATTTTTTTAATGATATTTTAAATACTTTGCAATAAATTTCAGAATTACTGGCAGTGCACATACAATCAGTTTGACCCTTAATCCAACTCGCTATTGTTTCAAGATGCCATTCTCGACATTGTTCCATATCATATCTGAAAAAGTAACTTAAACAATATTCTAGATTTTTATAAATAAAAATTAAGAATGTATGAGTAAGTTATTGAAACTTAACGAAATTCACTGGACACTAACGTCAAAATAATTGAGAAGTAGATTAGATGAAACGATATTAAACAGGATTTATTACAAAAATGACGAAATATGTAATTAATAGTTAAAACAATGAAAAAAAGAATCTAACTCACCGTACTTTATTTATCTTACGAAATATAAACTAATAAATAAAATAAATTATAAAATCTCCTCACGCCCATGAAGAAAGGAATTTAGCTGTAATAATGAAGTAATTGCATCACAATTCAACGACAAAAAACAGATTTGCGGTTAACCGAATGAATAGTGCTATTCAATAACTGCGTGTTTTACTTAGCGATGTTATAGGCTATTTATATGGCCCATCGTAATTCCGGTCTGATGTGTCCGGTCTCTACTAATAACCCTAGGTAATAAAACAGCGGTGGAATGTATAGAGCAATAAATAAATTTGCAAATATAAAAGATGCTGATTACTAATAGTCCTAGGTGATAAAACAGCAGTTTAAACTTGAAAATGCACGTTGAATATTTATAAAATTGGAAATGTTCTGCTTGAATTAAACTTGAATTAAAATATTTCTAAAGGATATTAAATGCGTCCTCAACACATATTTTGCAAAATAAATTTGATCGTCTCTAACTTATCAATATCTCATTTAACAGACTTTTGCGGAAAAATATGAAAGAGAAACAAATAGCAAACATTGCTTCGCCTGATTAAAGGAAAATGCAGTTTTACATATTTTGAACTAATTATGATTACGTAATATTTCAGAGTTAGATACTTAAATCAATATAAATTGTAGAATGTGTCTTACTTTTATCACAAGAACAAATTAACCCCTCAGCGCTATCGCGAATCAAGTTTTTATCGTTTATACAGCGAAGCTGTTTAATGGAACAATTTCGTTGTTCACTGGTTTACTGCTGTTATTTCAACGGATGCGGTACCTTTTGGAAATGTTATTATGATGTAAAGTTATTAGACGAACGCTAAAAGTTCATCGGCACTCATAGCTAAAACTTCTCGCTGGTGAAATTTAATATTTTAAAAGTACTTTAAGTGTCGCTAAGTTATCCTGTCTTGTTTTATAATGAAACCAGTTTGTAGTATAAATAAAATAAAAAGAAGTTGTAATATATCACAGAAAGTGGTAAAGTTTGTTATACAGTTTAAAAAAATTAAGATTATAATTAAATTTTGTTTCTCACAGTGAAGATGAAGACTCTAGAAATTTATTAAAATAATTAATCTTTAATAAAAGAACAGTTACTATTACTTTTTAACTTTTGCATTCAAAATTCAAACAATTTCCCTAGAAATATACTTTATTTCTACATTGTTCTATTTTTCGAAGTATTTTAGAATGGTTTCGTTCTATGATTACATAGATATAATTAATTTGCGAATAAGTACATAACATAAGAATTCATTATGAAACAACAAATACATACAAGTGATATTTTCCTAATATTGACTGTAATTTGCTACTAAGAAGACAATGTTTGAATCGTCAGGATACCCTGGGAGCGAGAAAGTGTGAAGGATTGTTCGTGGTACCATTGATTGCACCCATTGACGTTCCTCCATCAACTTTCACGTTCCCCGTTTATCCTCTCGTTCTCCTCCTACCTTTGCCTTACATTTTCTCAGGGCCAATTTGCTGCATGGCTCGCCGCTCAAAGGCATGTGCCGTATTCCACCAAGATATTTTCTTCAATGCCATAATATACAAAAGCACTCTTTCATTCGTTCAAACCAATCATTGAAATATTTACGCTATTCTGAAGTTGGCGTCTTCAAAATATGTGACTTGAGTGCAGTGATGACTTCTTCAGGACAGGAACAAGGGTGGCACCGCATGTTTCTAATATTTCCTGAAACGTAAAAAAATCACTTGGGGCCTAGTTAAGACTATTAGCTGGATGAGCCATTAATTCGATGGTTTTACTTCGCAAAATAATCTACTGTTGCTCGAGCGGTATGGAGAGTCGCATTATCATGATATTTCAGAATCCCATTAACCATCGTTTATCAACTTGGGGGTCACGGTGACTTTCGATTATTAAAAGGGGGTCACGAAATAGGATAAAAAATAAAGAAAAACTATTTTATGAGAAAAAATAACATTTTACTGACAATTAGAGTAATTGTAAAGGAAAGAAATTAATAAATTTAATTTAATCGGCCGATACTTGCTGGAAATCCATAATATGTAAATGGGATTTAAGTAAAACACTTATACTAATTTATATATTACACTTTATTATATGTATTAATAAATTGACGACATGTTTCGCTACGATGTAGCTTCTTCAGATCTTATATTACTACTGAACACGCTCTTCACAAATGTATGGCTTTTTTCTGAACTATTTCAATGGTTGCACTTGTCTACATTAGAATCGTCTCTTACCGATATATCGTCTAAAGATATTGTTATCTTAATATTTGATGAAACCAGTTTAAAAGTGGGGAATTATTAAGGTCTAATTGGTCATTTAACAATATATCTGAATATTTAAGTTTATTTATTTCTAAGGATTCCAGTAAATTTAACTTTAATCCTTTTTGTTGTGACTGTAAAATTTCAAAATCTGTATTGAAACTATGATTATTTTCCAACAAATGAAGTGCATAATTGTAATCTGTCTTTTTGTTAATAAAACTTTTAAAATGTTCCCGTATTCTTTTCTCAAAGCTCCTACCAGTTTGGCCTATGTATGTTTTAGGGCACTCTTTACATGTTAGTTTGTATACTCCGGATTTATTACTTTTGCTTGTCTTGGATTTATTATTTTTTATGAATTTCCCTAAAGAATTATTAGTTTTATAGGCTACATTTATATCTGTTTTTCGTAAAATTTTTCCTATTTTTTCACTTAACGGTCCTATGTATGTTACTAATTTATAATTGCTTGGTTTATCTTTTATTATTGGGTACACATTTTCTATTGCTTTCCTATATTTCTTTTTTCTTAAAATTGTATTATTATATTTGGGTTATATCCATTATTTCGCGCTATTTGTTTAATGATATTTAATTCTTTAAAGAAGTTTTCATTATTTAAAGGTACTGATATTAATCTGTGTATCATACAATGGAATGATGGTAGTTTATGACTAACCGGGTGACAGGAACTATTGTGAATGATAACATCTGTGTGTGAGGGTTTGTGATATATTGAAAAGATATGTTTATTATTTTGTCTAGAAATTGTAAGGTCCAAGAAGTTTATACTATGATCTAATTCTTTTTCTATGGTGAACTTAATGTTGTAGTGTAGTTTTATGTGTTCAAAAAATTGGTTTAATTGTCTATCTGTGCCTCGGAAACAAGCTAATACGTTATCTACATATCTGTGCCAGTATATAAAATATTTAAAATTGGGATGTTCTTTAATTTGACTTTCTAAATTATCCATAAAAATCTCTGATAATAACGAACTCAATGGGTTGCCCATTATTAGGCCATCATTACACGAATATATCTTACTGTCAAATTCAAAATAGTTTTGATCTAAACAGATAGTTTTAAAAGAACTTATGATATCTAATTTTTTAACTATATTAACATTTTGAATTGTTAACAAATTCTCCACCAAATTAATGGTGTCTTTTATTGGGATACTAGGGAATAAATTAGTAATGTCGAATGATATTAGCTTGGCATTATCTGGAAGTCTAGTATCTTTTATTTTGTTAACTAGCTCTAATGAATTTTTAATTAAAATTTCGCTGAAAATTTAGTATTTTCTCTGATATGTTCTAAGATTTTTTTGGATAATTTATATGAAGGAGCTGTGACAAACGACACGACTGGTCTGATAGGATTATCTTTTTTATGAAGTTTGATTAATGAATATAATTTTGGAGCTTGTGGATTCATATTGATAAGTTTACCTTCCTCCTTATCATTAAATAAACTTTTACAATTCTGGATACACTTCTTAGCTGAAGATTGAAATTTCACTGTGGGATCTAATAAACAAATCGAACAGCAATAATATTATTTTCACAAAAGCAGATAAAGGAAATACAGTTATAGCATTAAGCAAAAACGATTATATTAATAAAACTATGCAATTTTTAGACCCATAAAAATATAAATTGTTAAAATCAGATCCCACAGTGAAATTTCAATCTTCAGTTAAGAAGTGTATTCAGAATTATAAAAGTTTATTTAATGATAAGGAGGAAGGTAAACTTATCAATATGAATCCACAGCTCCAAAATTATATTCATTAATCAAACTTCATAAAAAAGATAATCCTATCAGACCAGTCGTGTCGTTTGTCACAGCTCCTTCATATAAATTATCCAAAAAAATCTTAGAACATATCAGAGAAAATACTAAATTTTCAGCGAAATTTACAATTAAAAATTCATTAGAGCTAGTTAACAAAATAAAAGATACTAAACTTCCAGATAATGCCAAGCTAATATCATTCGACATTACTAATTTATTCCCTAGTATCCCCATAAAAGACACCATTAATTTGGTGGAGAATTTGTTAACAATTCAAAATGTTAATATAGTTAAAAAATTAGATGTCATAAGTTCTCTTAAAACTATCTGTTTAGATCAAAACTATTTTGAATTTGACAGTAAGATATATTCGTGTAATGATGGCCTAATAATGGGCAACCCATTGAGTCCGTTATTATCAGAGATTTTTATGGATAATTTAGAAAGTCAAATTAAAGAACATCCCAATTTTAAATATTTTATATACTGGCACAGATATGTATATGACGTATTAGCTTGTTTCCGAGGCACAGATAGACAATTAAACCAATTTTTTGAACACATAAATAATCTACACTAAAACATGAAGTTCACCATAGAAAAAGAATTAGATCATAGTATAAACTTCTCGGACCTTACAATTTCTAGACAAAATAATAAACATGTCTTTTCAATATATCACAAACCCTCACACACAGATGTTATCATTCACAATAGTTCCTGTCACCCGGTTAGTCATAAACTAGCATCATTCCATTGTATGATACACAGATTAATATCAGTACCTTTAAATAATGAAAACTTCTTTAACGAATTAAATATCATTAAACAAATAGCGCGAAATAATGGATATAACCCAAATATAGTAGATACAATTTTAAGAAAAAATAAATATAGGAAAGCAATAGAAAATGTGTACCCAATAATAAAAAACAAACCAAGCAATTATAAATTAGTAACATACATAGGACCGATAAGTGAAAAAATAGAAAAAATTTTACGAAAAACAGATATAAATGTAGCTTATAAAACTAATAATTCTTTAGGGAAATTCATAAAAAATAATAAATCCAAGACAAGCAAAAGTAATAAATCCGGAGTATACAAACTAACATGTAAAGAGTGCCCTAAAACATACATAGGCCAAACTGGTAGGAGTTTTGAGAAAAGAATACAGGAACATTTTAAAAGTTTTATTAACAAAAAGACAGATTCCAATTATGCACTTCATTTGTTGGAAAATAATCATAGTTTCAATACAGATTTTGAAATTTTACAGTCACAACAAAAAGGATTAAAGTTAAATTTACTGGAAACCTTAGAAATAAATAAACTTAAATATTCAGATATATTGTTAAATGACCAATTAGACCTTAATAATTCCCCACTTTTAAACTGGTTTCATCAAATATTAAGATAACAATATCTTTAGACGATATATCGGTAAGAGACGATTCTAATGTAGACAAGTGCAACCATTGAAATAGTTTAGAAAAAAAACCATACATTTGTGAAGAGCGTGTTCAGTAGTAATATAAGATCTGAAGAAGCTACATCGTAGCGAAACATGTCGTCAATTTATTAATACATATAATAAAGTGTAATATATACTGGAAATTAGTATAAGTGTTTTACTTAAATCCCATTTACAAAGAAATTAATGTCATGGTTGCATTTGGTTTATTTGAAAGGTTCTCCATACGTGGATATACGTTAGGAAGACGCAATTTGTTTTCCAGTGATCACAGACGATTCCTTTATTTCGTTCTTAGCGCAACCATAGACGAAAAAGTCTTTTCAGAGAGATAAGACGTGGCGAAAGGTATTAATATTTTCAATGCTATTGTGACTAATTTCCACATTAGTTTCGACGAACATGGCAAAACGTATTTAAATATTCAGATGTAAATTACAGTTCTAGCGATTTGTCGGCAGACATTGCGATGAGATGGTTATGAATCTCAACTGAAAAATCATTTTTATCTTTCTGGGAAACACTCCGTCGACTGAGTTTTTAGCTCACGCAAATTGTTCACGCAATCCAAACTGTGGTGAATAATAATATTTTTTTCATTAAATTTTCTTAATATAATCCGAAGTAAGTGAGAACATATCAAAATTTTTGCTTTAACTGCGAATAATCTAAATATAAAGCTTCTTAATGAAAGCGTGAACTTTGTTTCTATTTAATAAATTTTTTTTTTATCACGTCCTTGTAAATTCTCACTCAAGTCGTTTATAAGGGAAAATACATCGGCTAAGTAAGTCAACAACAACATACACTCATTATTCTGTAAAAACAGTAAGAATGGCGCTTATTTATTCTGAAAAAATATTATTAATTCATCTCGCAATTCCAAACCCCGGGTTAACAATTTCCCTCGCGATAACCATCTAACTTCTGCATGAAAAAGAAGAGATTTTTTTATTTTCGCCCATTTCATCGCCTAGTTTAGCAAACAGCTTATTCTGTAATGGTCGGCTTTTAATAAAATTAACCATTTTGTTAGGTGTTTGTAGACACTACATTATTTTGTCGCAAATTAGTGCTTTTCCTTATTTTATTCTGTTCTATTCATTTTGTATCTACCTGTATGTTCATATGCTTACGCTCACATATCTGCAAGAAATGCTTGCGTATTAGTTTCCTTCGTGGCTTTCTTCCCCACCTCGGTTATCGAGTGTGAGATATCTTTCGGGAAGATATAGACCGATACCGCTATCGATCAGTTGTGATACCGCTCTCGTTCATCATCGTGGTGGCTTAGTTACAGGGCTTCAAGTATCTCTTAATAAAGAGTATCGTTTTTGTAGCTCTCCTGCCTTCAGAGTTTTCTTAAGCACAACATTAATTTTTTTTTGGAAACACCAATTACCCGTAGGGGATCTTTTTTGGACGAGAGGGTATCATTTCACACTAGCGAGATACATTAGAGAACCATTAGAACTATTCTGGCTGGTAATTTTGAAATTCATGTATTTCATTTAATTTTATTCGTTTTTTTGCATACTTACTACAGATGGTTTTTTGTACGGGCGACGGAGGTAGCCCAGTTTGTTGAAATATCTACGTAGCTTTTTATTTCCACGGTCTGCCGCAAGAGATTCCACATCTGCGTGATACGAAAGTCAAGAAGACAACGCAATTAAAGCTAGTTACTTACTGCGCCAACGGACAATCAAGCTAAGAGCTTTCTTTCTTTTTTTATTTATTTATTATTGTCTCATTTATCGAACTCATTTCAGTTGATTTAAGTTTTTTTATATACATGCTTTGTACGTAATTTACTAATTCAAATTCATAGTTTAGCTAAAAACTTTATTCATTTAAAAGCATCAATAACTATTTCTTTTCTTCATTTGGTTTGCTATATTTAAACGCTTAAATTTAGTTTAGAATACAAAGTAATTTCACACATGTTCGTTGTTGACAAAAGCACCAACGTGTCCATAAAATATACGATCTCTTCTTGGAGACTCTTTTTGTAGTTGGCGCAATGTAGAAACGTGTATAAGGATAGGTGTTTTTTTGTATACACGTTCAGATAAATTTAGTTTCTAGTTTTGTTTTTTGTAGCATATGATTTTAAATTAAAATTTAACTGTTCTCATTTATTCGTTTGGTCTAAATTAAATAATTAACTCATTTCTAAGATATTAAATTTTTCTCCATTTTTTTTATTGTGTTTAATTAATTAATCATTCAGAATAATTGAAACATACATGAGTAGGTAAACCCCACCAGTTTTGTATAATACAAAGGTATTTTTAATAATATAAAATATTATTAAAAATCTGGCGTGAGGAACACAAATGCAGGTTCACTATTAATATTTTCTGTGAACGTGTCCGAATATATCCTATCCCCAGAGACGTAGATACGTATTTCACCTTTCTCCAGGCTCATAGGTACGCCCCTGCTGGAGAAAGGATATTCCCAGACACATTCACAGAAAAGAACCACATCGCCCTATCACCGTAATTATCCAGACCGAGCGCAGAAGTAAATTCGGCGCTGCCTGTTGTCAGACAGCCGAAGTACCTCGCATACCGTCCACATAATTAATGTGAAGTAACGACGCCCTTCCAAAGGTTGAATACAAGGTCTGATACATTACACATGCGGTTAAGCCGTAGTATGAGTGAAGACACAAATAGAATGCAGTTTTCTAGAGAGATTGGCTGTGCCAACCTTTGGAAGGGCGTCGTTACTTCACATTAATTATGTGGACGGTATGCGAGGTACTTCGGCTGTCTGACAACAGGCAGCGCCGAATTTACTTCTGCGCTCGGTCTGGATAATTACGGTGATAGGTCGATGTGGTTCTTTTCTGTGAATGTGTCTGGGAATATCCTTTCTCCAGCAGGGGCGTACCGATGAGCCTGTAGAAAGGTGAAATACGTATCTACGTCTCTGGGGATAGGATATAATCGGACACGTTCACAGAAAATATTAATAGTGAACCTGCATTTGTGTTCTTCACACCAGATTTTTAATAATATTTTATATTATTAAAAATACCTTTGTATTAATTAATCATTTATACATTTCTAAGATATTATAAACTTGTTCAACTTATGCTTTATTCAAGTTTGTTCATTTTTAACTTAGGGTATTTTAAAACATAGAAAAACCTCTAGACACATACCGTGTCTACCCAATAGATCGGGCTTATAATTTGTATTTAGTTTTGAACCAGAGAAATACGTATTTTGACGGGGTTTATTAATTTTTCTGTGTAGGAGTTTATACCGTTTATTATTTATTGCCAACGTACATACATTTGTTATTTGAATTACTTACATACAGTACATACCGGTTTCTATTATAGACATCTCGTCTGATTATATTTGGATATATATATATTGATGAAAAATGTATGGTGGTGTATTAAAAATATGCCACCACGTTATAATTAAAAGAAATGTAAAGTTATGAGTTAATTTGATTATGTAATTTAAAATAATATTAAATCCGCTAGCAAAGTTCAATATTCGACCTATAGATGTAGCTAAGGTATCAGTTTACAGATGTCGCTAAAATAAGGGCAAAACATAAACAATATGTAAATAAATAAATTACTTACACTTAACTTTATAGGTCTCTTCCAAGTGCATAAACTTATTGTTATAATTTTTAAATGTATATTTATATGGGCGCCAGCTAGCTCTAGTCGCTGTGGTGAAATTATACTTTAATAACAACAATAGTGCGGGTCTGGTACTTAGTATAATAAATGTGTGTGATAAAACAAGTTGTTATATATCGAATAATTCTGGATAAATAATATAATAAATAAAACAAGAGAGTGTAGAACATAAATAAATGGTTTAATTGATAATATTCTTATTCAAAAAGGTAAGTGTTAACATGAATATATGATGAAAATTTACTAAAATTACTTTAATTAAAACGCAAGGAACTGTATTTTTCCGATATTAAGGTAAATTTATCAGTAAATAAAATGTTTTGCATCAAAATAGTAATATCAACGATTGTGTTTAAAAGTTAATATAAATAATTTCAATGTTATACGAAATAGATATAAAAAAGTACTCAAGTTTGGTTGTATGTGGATACTGGATATTCGTAAGGTTTTCAAGATCCTTTTCCTCGGGATTAAGGTTCTGGTAAAGGAATTATGCAGGTAGTGTCCCTCGGGATAGGATTTTCGTTTAAAAACTTGTAGGAAGGAGTTAGGTTTTGGATTTTTCGTCAATCGAAGCTTTATAGGTTGGTGATACGTAGGATATATCTTCGGTTATGATAATTATACTTTAATAATAATTTTTCACTAAATTCTTGGAACACTTTTTTTACAATATGTCGACGCGTGCAAAATTAAATTCAACCATCACGCTAACTCGCATTTGTCTTTTTATCCAGGCTTCTTATTCGTGATTCTTGTTTGTACTTTTTAATCTAATATTAAATTTTTATATATGAAGTAATTTACTACGACAAATCGTTTTGATATTTTTCAAAAATTATAAATTTAATTTAGTGATACAAAAAACTCTCTTTGAAATGTACAATCTTTCACTAGATACCTGTACTAAATTGGGATATTTCCCGCCGTAAACAATTCAAATAAGTACATCTATATCCAAAGTATATGTCTATAAAATATTCTATCAATAAAGTTAAAAATCTTCGGTAATACAATAATATTGATGAAAATGACTAAAGCAAATGACTTATAGAAAATAATAAAATACATGATCCTAATTTGAGTAATAAATACGCGGAATTAACTTCATTGATTTGACATGTGAAATATACAGTTCCGACAAAATCTTATCTTCTAAATTATTATAATAAGTTTTATAATTATCCTGTATTTTTGTTCCAGGGCCTCTCAGGTAAATGGGTATGCCCCACCACAATATATATATATATATATATATATATATATATATATATATATATATATATATATATTTGTTATTTAGTTCTTTTGTTTTGTCGTTAACAGCGATTTAAATAAAGCGGTGTCTTAGTTGAATTCGAATCTTCTCTTTTCTTTTGATATCGTTTCGGATGGGATGGTTGCGCCATTTACCCGCTGCGTCGCTTACCATTTTTGTGTTATCGTCAATTTCCAAATTTGCGGTACCAAATTCGGTGGCGCCCTTTTCCGCCGGTTTTTTTCTTTTTAGTACCTCTGGGTCTCCCACCCCTGGACTGAGGCTGTTTTGGCAGCTGGGTGGGCGTCTAGACGTTGGCTGGAGCGGGTAGATGGGGCAATCCACGTCGCCCGAAACTTTGCTTACTTTTTTTCTCTCTTCTTTCTTTACCTTTTTGTTATGTAAACGGTTTTTACACCATAACAATTTTTACAGCTGCACAAAGAATTTTTCGGCATGTTTTTTGTGACAAGAGCATATATGTGAAAGAAGCAGTGGGTCCATTCCGCCCTCGATATAAGACGATCTTTGAATATTTTCATTAATTAACTGTTCTTTCCTGTTATCGACTTTACACCATCAGTACATACTGCAATACATTTTGTCCAATCTATCTTAATATAGTTTCTAGTAGCTACATAAGATACATTAAAAAGACATTTTTCTGTTGCATGACTCGGTACTGTTTTGCAAAACAACATATTTTCTTGATTGATGTGTTCCAATCACATTCATACCACACAAAACATAAGAACTGAGATGTGTTTGCTACATCTTTTGATTCATCAAATTGAATACTAAAGAATTCACAATTCGTCTTGATATTGTGTCGTTAGAAAGCGGAATTTTTTTAATGTTTTTTGCTTCTTCCAAGTCTATTAAAATATTTACCATACCAATTGTATCAGGCAATATCAGGTTTTCGGTATTGTATGAAGTTTGCACATCTTAGCTACTCTTAACGCTACGAGATAAGATCCTTTAAGTAGACTTTTGTCAGCATGGCTTGACTTACAAAAAGAAGTTAGTTAATTTCTCAAGGTATGTAATTTTCTTTAAAAAATTCGAAAGGTTTGTTTTTATGAGCTTGGTGTTTAGTTTCCAGGTGTCGAACTAATTTTGATGGCGTTATCGGAGAGAACTTGAAAGCAAATAACGCACTGTGGTTTTCCATCCAGTGATGTAAAATCATAATTTAAATAACTGTTATTGTACAAACTTTTGTACGTTCTTCGATGTCCGAGTTCTTTAATGTTCTGCACAGAACCATTTTCACGCAATTGACGAACCCATGCCATAAATGTTTTGTGTACTGGCGCATTATCCCTATTATTATCACCAAACTGCCGTCGAAATGCACGCCGAACTTCTTCCACTAAGCCAGTTCTAATGTAAGTTTCCACGGAAAACGCACGCTGTTGCAATGAATAATTCATACTATTGAAAAATTTGATAAACACTTTGTTTGTGACGCTGTCATTTCAAGAGATTCTCAAAACAATATTTCTTCAAAGAATTGTGTTCCTTAAATAAATCTGCAGCAAAACAATAACTATGCGTGTTTTGAAATATCGATTGTTTCATCACACTTCAAGGGAAAGAATGGTTATCTCTTTAGTTTTTGGATTACTTGATTTATTAAATCCAGGGCCATGTCGCCAATTCTGCGTTTTACTGTGTCGTTGTACAGAGAAATTTTTGCAATTTTATTACAACTGTCTTCACTGAGTATAGTACTACAAACAGTAAGTAAACAAGGTTTTATCAGTGATGCTAGTTTTCTCCTATGTTTCTCTTTTAGTTGCCTGTTTGTTGATATATTCATAGTCCTGCTCATTGGTTATGTCTTTAATCTCTTGTCTGATAACCTCGCATTGCTGTGTAAGTCTGATTTTTGCGAGTCTGTGGTAATTTATCATTCCCTTAACTAGTGCTTCGCTGGCTCTTTTTGCAATTCTTTGTGCTCTAATGCTTGTTACTCGAGGTTTCACCATTAAATCGTTGGGAATGATGTTACTTTCTATTCTTTCATTGTTTCGACCTTTGCTTGATGTAAATCCAGATCACAAATAAATAAAACACACATAAGATGTTTTTAGATTTACACTTTATTAGTCAGATAATGACAGCTGTTTCGCTATACAGTAGCTTCTTCAAATTGAACTTGATGACTAAAGATACATACAATATACAGCGTTAAATCAGGTAGTTGACCCAAGTTAAAATTCTAGGAACTATTACATTTATATTTATTGCTTTTTCAAAACTATACTATGTCCGAATAGTCTGAGGTTTATGTTTAATATGTTGCATATGTTATATTATTAAACTTAAACCTCACACAATTCGGACATAGTTTTCAAAAAGCAATAAATATAAATGTAATAGTTCCTAGAATTTTAACTTGGGTCAACTACCTGATTTAAGCTGTATATTGTATGTATCTTTAGTCATTAAGTTGAATTTGAAGAAGCTACTGTGTATAGCGAAACAGCTGTCATTATCTGATTAATAAAGTGTAAATCTAAAAACATCTTATGTGTGTTTTATTTATTTATGTTACTTTCTCTTCCTTTGCAGAGACAAATCACCTAACCAAGGAAGGTTAGGTGATTTGCTTCCAATCAATTATCCTGTTACTAGAGCGCTATTTGGGGTGTATGTTGCATTGTATTTGAGCACGTGGGAGCGTAAATGCTGTAAATATTTAAATAATAAATAGTGCGATGAAGTTGCATCAAAGGTCCAAGACGTGTATAATGTGTTCCGCAATAAATATATTACAACATATTAACTAAATAAAACACAACAACCTTCCTTAAAATTTGTATTTAATATTTTGTTATACTTCAAGTTCGACCCTCGTACAATTTAGTTTAGCTATATATTATCTACTAATTATCGTACTATTTCAGTTGCTTAAAAATTAGTTTACCTTATTCTGCATTTTGTTCGTTCGATATTTTATCGATATTGTACCGATTCATTAGATGTAGATGGCTCACTTCGTTTTTCTAACAAATTTATCCATTTCGCATAATAAATTTAAAAAAACAATTCAGTTTCACGGTTAACTGCACACTAGAATTAAAGCACCAGGCGCACGCTTCGCATTCGAAACTTAACTGAAGTTGTGCAATCGCAAGCGCCTCTTTCATACTGGCGATAGCACTACTTGTTCAAACGCATCCATATGCAAGTTCAAACATGCTCTCACAGCGCGTATTATAGAAGGAGACCAAATTACAAAGAACCCGTACACATCAAGTTGGAATTTGTAAATTATCAATATACGTACACGTTATACATGCATGTTTATAACCGTCGTTATAAACGCACCAACATAAAATAATAGGAAGAGTCTTATTACGTTTTTTATAGTGTCGATATTTTCTTAATGCATAAAATTAGTGCAAGGTGATTATATAATATAGTTAAAATTAAATTAGTAATAGTAAGGCTTACTCTTATTATTCGTTTGGGAGAGCGGGGGGGTCGCGAAATATTAATTTTATTTATATTTACTAGTTGGGACGTCGCAGAGCTAAGAAGTTGAGAATTGCTGCCATAAACAATTTGCATGAATTACAAAACGCATTTGAAGAGGCAATCGCAAGTGTAAAATTTATTACGACGATATACAAAAAAAGGTTTAAGTATATCAATACGTTAAGCACGTATTACGCATTTGTTACAAATGAAACAGACATGCAATATACATATCTGTAACTGTACACATGGACAATACACCTCGTATTTTCAGCATTTACTTCTGGCATTTTCGGCATAGTCTCTTCCGTCCGTCAGATGTCACTATATTATATGGTGCTACCTGATAGGACAAAATTTGCTATACCTTATAGGCAATTTAAGCTATAATTACTTCACTAGCTTAACTGATGACGCCTAATAGTAAATGGCAGAAACACGTTTCTTAAGCAGAAGTAAATGCTGAAAATACGAGGTGTATTGTCCATGTGTACAGTTACAGATATGTATATTGCATGTCTGTTTCATTTACTACGACGAGTTCAGAGTTGTATATAAGTAGAAGGCCAACATTTAGAGCATTTTCTATTAATATTTTTTTTTGTACATTAACGTATTATTAATAAAATAGGTTAGTGAAATTTGTTTCAACTTTAATTTTGTATAAATCATACTTCTGGTATCAGTTAATATTGACTAGTAATTCTAACCATATGCTATTTATATTTATAATAAATATTCTAAAGCAGAAAGATAAATATGAAGCAAATGATTAGGCTAATCAATTATTCAGGGTTGCCAAATAAAATATTGGCTTCAATCATTTATAGTTAGTCGGCATAACGGAATTTATCGTGTTTTTACTTTACCAAAAGCTTAACTGTAAATAGCTTCATATCGTAGAATTTAGAAAATACCATTACTCAGAAAAGTAATAGCAGTTTCTCGTGAATATATGCTTGATGTCATTTAAGAGATTCATGCTAGAATCGTGCTTTACATTCACCATTCAGTTGAAAAGTTACAATTGATATGATGTTCTGGCTGTTTCAAATTGTGGCTATTAATTTTTAGGTTTAAAGTGTACTTTAACAAACTTATAGTCGATGTAATGTGGAGTTTTAGTGCGGCAGATATCCCCGCGAATAAAAATTGGGTGCCATGTTTTACAACGTACGATATTCTTTACAATCCTTAAAAGAACTTGCATACTGTGTGAGTTACGTCCAGCAATAAATCGCTTTCCTCGATTACATCGCAACGTAACCAAAGCGTTTGTAGGAAATCCATCCAAAATCGACAGGCTTAAATTTCCCGGTTCACAGTGGAAATGCCAAATATATATCGTGTGTGTAGAAATGAAAGAAATACGGAAGGTATAGTTTTCCTATTCACTATTTAATTTAAAATTTAAAATACCTGTAAAACTGTATGAATGCATTAGATTTAAAAGTATGAGAAATATTTGTGTTATTAGTATTTGACGAAAGGTAAAAGTTGTACCAGGTTGATTTAGTTGGATGCGAAACTCATCTATTAGCACCATCTTTCGCAAAAACATTATATTCGAATTCTGCCATCATTTTTGTGGTAGCTTATAAATTTATGCTATTTGATTTGAAAGTTACAAGAGTGCGAATAATATGCTTGACGGAAAATCTTAAAAAGCATAAACTCGCAATTCGAGGAGCCATTGAATATTTATTTTTTAAAAAACTAATCACATTGAGCAAGATTGGCCCCAATAAAACCTATATCCAGGCCATCTGGAATATATATGCAAATGCAATGAGTGCAGCTAAATTGGGGTACAGTATTTTACAACCTTTCCCTGCATTAAAAAGAAATTGTTGGGACAGGAATGTAGTCTTTCACCTACCTTGTTTAAAATATATATTCAACAAGCGCTAGATAACTGGAGAAGAAAAACTGCAAGATGGGGATTCAGGTAGAAGACCAATGCGTAACAAACCTTCTATTTGCTGGCCATCAAGTAATTATAGCTTTTGACGAAGAAGATATTGACTAAATATTTAGAAAACTTCAGGAAGAATGTAAGGAGTGGGGATTGCATGTAAATATGAAAGAAACTGAGTATTTTAAAGTAACGGAAAGGCAAGAAGAAGATTCAGAACTGCAAATCAGGGAAATAGGCAAATGTATGGAATATAGCTATTTAAGCTTTGTCCAAAAATGATAGAAAGGCGATAGAAACTGTGGAGATTAACTTTCTAAGGAAAGCATGTCGAATATCAAGAAAGGGTCGAATATCAAATGAAGGAATCAGAAGATGAACAAGAAGAGTATATTAAAGCACAATTACTCTGGTATAAACATGGAATGATAATGTAGGAGGCCAAAGAGGGCATTCCAGTATACACCACAAAACAAAAGAAGAACGGGATGACCTATAACAAAATTGAATGAAGGGATAGGCCAAATCGCGAGAGATGCCATGATAGGGACGATTGGTAGAATAGCGAAGCATAGCGGTCGAAATGTGGAATTCGGCGTAGTCTGTATATACATATACAATGTGTCCGGGAAAATGTGGGAAATCCCTCGGATTCAGATAGAACATTAAAAAATAAGATGACAAGTTCCCACAATTTTTTTCCTAGCGGCCCTCCCTACGGAGATACGGCCTCCTAAAGGACGCCACTGGAAATCAATTTTTCTTGAATAACTTTTAAACTACTTATTATAATTTAATGAAAATTTAATATGATAAACAGTAGTAAGGACCTCTTAAAATACTGCCCTTAAATATAAATTAGCTTGCTTAGTTTACCAGGGGCGGACTAGGTTGTACATTTTAATGCTTACATTTTTAACACCCTGTATGATAAGAAGTTAAAAAAAACAAATTTGGTCCCTTGAACATTAAGCTAAAGAAAAGGTACTCTCGTTCATTGTCGATAAAATGAACCGTTTTCGAGGAAAAAAAAAAGAATTAATGTTTTATTTCTATTTATCTGCAACAAAGTGTGATACAAAAGTCATTCCAGGAACAAAAAAGTTTTAGTTTAGGTTATTTAATACGACAAAATTACAAAGATTCTTAGAAATGCAGTTTTGTCCCAGAAAGGCACCTTAACAAAAATTATGTTTAGAAATGTACTCACTAAAGCTTGCAACAATTGAACCTAAATACGCTAATTAGAAATAATCAATTAAAAACTTCATAAGTGGGTTCAACATGGGCTCCGTGAACTCTGATACACTCGCGAGCACGACGAATAGAGGACTGCTGTACTCGCCACAACAACCCAGCATTGTTTCTTATCACATCACAATGAAATGTGATTCTCTGTAAAAGTTCATCCCTAGTATCAACCGGAGAGGAATACACCAAGGTTTTGAGATGACCCCACAGATGAAACCATCCAAATCCATTGGCGTTAGGTCGAGAGACCGTGGAGGCCAGGCAATGGGACCTCCTCTGCCTATCCGACGGTTTGGATAGACGTTATTCAGGTGGTCGCGTACAGCAACTCTAAAATGTGGTGGGGCCCCATCATGCATAAAATACATGCTTTGGCGGGTTGCAAGTGGCAAATGCTCTATTGAATCCAGAAAAGCGTTCTGAAGGAACTGTAAATAAAGTTCACCATTCAATCGTGGCGGCAATACGCATGGTCCAATCAAAAAATTGCCAATTATTCCTGCCCAAACATTAATTGATTGGAACTGATGTTGATAATGATGAACGACAGTGGCATGAGGGTTTTCATCAGCACATACACGCGAGTTATGTAAATTTACAATACCATTTTTGGTAAACCCTGCTTCATCGGTAAAAAGAATAGTGCTAATGAAGTTTGGGTTTGTTCGTTGCTGATCTAACAGTCAGTTTGCGAACTGGATTCTACGAGGAAAATCTTCAGGAAGTAGTAGATGCACTTTTTGCAGATGATAAGGGTAAAACAACTGTTTTTTAAGTACTTCATGAATTGTCGTTTTTGACGTATTAAGATGCGCGGCTAATCTTCGAGTGCTTATTGAAGGAGTATCACCTACAGTATCCAAAATATTTTCCTCCAATTGCACCGTACGTACTGTTCTTCTCACACCAGCATCAGTACTTTTTTTCGCAAAACTTCCTAAAACATTAAAGAAAGTCAATAATGTTACCTTATTAACTGGAATCGCCCACCAGTCTCTCTTAGACGTTGGTCAAGTCGCTGAAATGTTTTCTGATTTGGAATATTGCGATTAGGATATCTTTCTTCATACAACCTTCTTGCTTCCAAAGCATTGCAAGATGCAAGACCGTACATAAGATGCATATCTGCATACTCACTGTGTATCCAATTATCAAATTAAATTTACCAAGATATTCAAAATTCAATAAATTAATATCGAAGTTAAGGATCAACGTGTTAACAATATGAAAGATTACAAGATTTAAAATTTACACGTCAATGCAAGATATTTATTAATTCGTGAGTACTATAGTAACGTTTGTAAAAACAATGCGTTTTTTAGTACTGAAAACAGTTTTATTTCAGACTTTTGTATTACACTTTGTTGCAGACAAAAAAAATAAAAAACATGGTTCTTTTTAATAGAAAGACAACATTAATTCTTTTATTTTTTTTTCCTCGAAAACGGTTCAGTTTATCGACAATGAACAAGAGTACCTTTTCTTTAGCTTAATGTTCATGGTATCCTAATTTGTTTTTTCTAACTCCTTATCATACAGGGTGTTAAAAATGTAAGCATTAAAATGTACAACCTAGTCCGCCCCTGGTAAAGTGAACAAGCTAATTTAAATTTAAGGGCAGTATTTTAAGAGGTCCTTACTACTGTTTATCATATTAAATTTTCATTAAATTATAATAAGTAGTTTAAAAGTTATTCAAGAAAAATTGATTTCCAGTGGCGTCCCTTAGGAGGCCGTATCTCCGTAGGGAGGGTCGCTAGGAAAAAAATTATGGGAACTTGTCATCTTATTTTTTAATGTTCTATCTGAATCCGAGAGATTTCCCACATTTTCCCGGACACATTGTATACTAATAACATTTGAATTTTTAGTTGATATGGGACAAACTTTGGGTGACAATATTCCTTTGAAAGCCACGACTTACCGCTGGGTTGTAGAAATGAAATTAAGTGAAGATAGTGTGCAACTAGATCCATCAATGATTTTGGAAATGATCAATGAAATTAAAATATTTTTTTAGCGACCAAATTGATATCAAGGAAACATCTAGCACCTTGAGAAAATCGATAAAACGTTTATATCGCTTTTCATACGTATAATCTGGCATGTTTAAGCTATTAACAAGATGGGTGCCACGAATCTGGAATCTAAAATCAAAAACGTCAAGGAATGCGAACGTCAAGCGACAATTTGAGGTTATTTAACTAGAACAAAGTTGATTTTTTGAAAGGATTTATTCCTGTTGATAAAACTTCGCTTCACCACTATGTTTCTGAAACAAAACAGCAATTCCGGCACTGATGCATAGAAGAAACTATCTGTTGTGAAGATATAACGATAGCCCTTCTCCAAACGAAAGTCAACACTCTTCCGTCGGTGAATATGGTAATAGATCAGTATCATTCTCAGTCTCATGCCAGCAACAAGAGATTCAACGGTATGAGCTAAAACACATTATCAACATCAGCACAAGACGCATAGTCTACTTCGTAACATAATAACTATTAATAACAATAATTTTTTAAAAAGAGACACCAGTCTCAACTGCAGTTTTGTGATAGTATAAGTCGTTGTAGATCCAAAATAAATGTATATATCGTAAATAACTATATTTAGATGAAAAAGTACGTTTATTCATTTAACAAACAGTCGCCGAAGATTTAAAAAGTAAAGTGTACAGAGCTTTAAAACTTGTGCACGGTGAATAAGCATAGGGGTCGTGATTCTAGTAACTGACGTTTAAGCATCACCGCCAGAAACAAGAAAGTAATTCATCACAAACATTTGCTACCTACGCGATCTAAAATAGTAGCGCACGCTAACAACAAGGCTGACGCTTGATGTTCAGCGAATACCTCTCTCTTTCGGACTGACCCACCTGAAGGTGGACGCTCCACAGAAATGCCCCTACCGACTAGCTCGTATGAAGGAGAGCGTGTGGGATCAAAGATCGCTCGTTGGTAAAAGAAAAGGCGCCACCGCATAAAGTCCACGGCAGGCGCACCCCGTATACACGGCTGCGGGTGGAACTAGATGGCCTCAGTCGCAAAAGAGAGAAGTATTCCCCCACACCTTGTTGCTGCCGAAAACGTGAAACTGTGATCTCTTTAACACTCGCAAGGAAAGAAATCAAACACGCAAATCCAAACAACAAATATCTTTAATAAACTAACAAAGCATCAAAAACAAACGTTTTCTCAGGTTAAAAACAATTTACAAAAAAAAGTAATCAGGAATCTAACATCAGTATCAGAATAGATCAAAATTCCAAAAGGTGTACGTATCTACAACCTGGTAACGATGGCTAAGTATAAAATTATCAAAATGTATACAAAAATATAAGAAAGGTTAAGCCATCTCAAAATTATAATACGAACGAGGTTAAGCCTCTCTGTATGTAGTGACAAAATTAGTTGAAAGAATATAAAGTGTCTAGAACAAAATTAAATACCCACAAAATATTTAAACACCGGGTATATAAATTTAAAGTAAAAATAAAGTAATAATAAAAATATCTATCAGAGATAACGCTATATGAAACTGACAATAAGCAAATGTGCACGAAAATAAATCAAGCACAGGTACACTAAATGTGATAGCAACACCCTGTATAACACGTTAAAAATAAGCACAAATAAACTATACGTCAAATGAACAAAAAAAAGGTAATTCGAGAGAACGGTAGTGAGAATTCTTACAGTAGTTCTGTACAAAACGTTTACAAAAAAGTAATCACTGATTTAAAATTCGACGTACTCACAAATTAAACGGAAGCTCCACTCATGGTACGAGCCTCATGAATATGTTAAAGTCAAATGAAATGGTTGCAAGATTCATAAACTGCTTTATAGATAAAGAAATGTAAATGAGTATAATCTAATTATATTTTACCTTACTAACTTAATTTAGGGGGTGAAGCCCTTAATTTGATTAAACAAGTGATAGGATCACAACTAAAATATAGTAGAGAAAGGAGAAGCCCCTCTCTGTAGTTTATTAGAAATAATAAAACAAAAGTTTACAATATCACCCTAATGATGATTAATAATCTAGAATTTGATTTGCCTCCATAAAAAAAGGTAACTCCTTATAGACACCAAAATATTCTAATGCACACTTAGCTGGCACTAAAGTTTTGTAGAAACGTTCCCCTGGAGTCTGTCCTCCTGGTTAGAACATCAATTGAACGGAAGGAAGGAGATTAAACCAACATACAGGATACTTGGTCCCAAGATGGCCTTCGATCACCACGTGGAAATATTTCTTGACAGAATAAGTACAAAATGGCCAAATCATGCCATTCCGACTGAATATACACCAATTCCAAAAATATACCAAAATAAAACCAGATAACCAAATAAATCCGCTAAAGAAGCTCCTTCGAATAAAAGAGACACGTTATCGTGGCGATGTCTAAGGAAGAAGTAATTGCAGAAAGCCGCGTGTTTCACACAATGGCCGACATACGTCATCCAGAAAATTCGGAAATATAAATGAAAGAAAATAAAGCTCAAAATCTCCCAACGATTAAAGTACGCCTAAAGAGTTCGAACGAGCCTACTTTGTTAATAAACTAATTTTCAGAAAACGGTAAATATCAAAATCAAAGATAATTAAACATTCAAAGTAGAATTCTGTAACTGAAGGAAACCAAAATTCCGAACAGAGGGCGCTCTAACGAAAGAGTTAACAATTAATAAACTGAAACGGTAATTAAAAACTAACGACACTGCGTCAAGACGATCTTACAATACAAAAGGCGAATTTCCACATAGCAAAATTAGGTAACGGAGTTACATGATTCGAGGTAAACGGAAAACACTGCCAGAATGATTTACGCGGCAAAATGCATGTTTAAAGAAGTGTACTGCGTCAAATATAGCAACTTCAACAATATCCGAACCAAAATTATATAACGGAAAATATAGGGTCGGTCAAAATAATCGAACCCGAAATTAGAATTAGGAAGAATTTAACTTTTGAAAAGCTTAAACGACATGATAATTAATAAACTAAAAACATAAAATAGAGTAATTTGTAACAATAGAAAAATAAGCGGATCACGATGACTTGAAGAGCCTAGAATAAGAGTAAAAGGAATAAGAATTTACCAGCATAACGCCGAGTGATTTTCTATACGTAACACATTTGGTCCACGAGCCATCAACAACCATAATATGGTTCCTTATCCTCAACAATACACTAGACAAATTGGAGAAAACAGCATTATTTAAAAGATTCGTAAGAAGCAAATTGGAGCATTGCAATATTACTTGGTATTCGTGTTATGCTGTGCTTAGTCAGATGTTTGAAAAGGTTCAACGTAAGTTTCTGAAATATTTATCATACAATATGCATGGCGTTTATTATCCAGAATGCTGTACTGACTATGAACTTTTGCCCGAACGCGTCTCTGAGAGTGCGTAGAAATAATAAAAACGAGTCTTTCATCCACAGGCCGAAGAATAATAAAAGATATCCTTCGCGCTTGCTGGCATACTTAAACATTAATGTTCTTAGAATGTCGACTGGATATAGCAATATTTTTAATGTCCTTATGTATAGGACCAACGTTCTTATGTAAAACACTTAGTTGTGAATGTAAACTTGTTTAATAGTGACACTTTTAGTGCTGCTGTTAATTAAACGAACTAGAAAAGTCATAGTTTTCTTATTATGTATTTTTCGTTTTTATCTGAGAATCACTCTTGTGTACATCTATCGATCTATTTAATTATGTTTTATTTTGTCCTAATGGACCGTGTTTTCCGTTGTACAAATAAATATTTATTGTTGTTTTTAAATAGAAATAAAACTAGTGGTTAAAATCTTTACTTTTTTAATACGTGATCGTAAAACGACAATTGTTTTGCTGGCTCAGGTACTTACAGCTAAAGAGCGTGATACAAACTAAATTAAAAATATTAAATCAACAAAGTTAGTATTATTTTAGGACGTTTATTAAAAAATCTAAGAATTTACACAAATATTGTAGGTGAGTGAGAAAATGTGGCCCTTCTGGTCTATCCTAACTGTATCAGAATAATTGAAACATACATGAGTAGGTAAACCCCACCAGTTTTGTATAATACAAAGGTATTTTTAATAATATAAAATATTATTAAAATATTAAAAGTGAACCTGCATTTGTGTTCTTCACACCAGATTTTTAATAATATTTTATATTATTAAAAATACCTTTCTATCCTAACTGTTATACTATAGTGTACTAAACATGCGTACGCATAAAATTTGTTTTAATAAACTAAATGTACATTTATATTATTGTCTAAACCAGCGATGCACATACCGCGGTCCTCGGGACGCATGCGGCCCACTGTCGATATTTATGCGGCCCGCCGACGAATTTTAAAAATTGTTCGAAAAACTACAAAAGTAGGTAAAAATCCATTCAAATCAATATTTGTTAACTTTTTATTTTATTCTAACTTTTGTAATTGTAGGTAAGTTATGCATCTTTAAGTATCTACTACTTTATTGTTCAGGTTTACTACGTAGCACAGGTATGCTCCTCGTCGTTCCAAGCATATTGTTACGAGACTAGAAATCTGTCGAACCAACAAGACTACTCGAAGATTCGCGAAGCACGTCGGTATTATCTCCGAACAATGTGGTAGGTTCTCGATGTTAGGTAACTCGTATAAATACAACGCATCGCCCGCTCGGGGCAGTTAAGTTTTAACTACGGACGAGCGAACTGAATTGTAATCTGTGAAGAATAAATATTTCGTCGTTCGAACTTGGCATCTACCTACGTAACAATATAATATCAATTTTGATATGGGTAAACCAGGCCCCAGTAAAAAAAGTAGTCGTAAGGTTGAAGATGAAAATCGACAGTTTCAAGATATTTGGACCGAAAAATAATTTTTTCTATTTTGCGTTCGAAATGCAACCCAAAACAGTATCGAAATGAGCTTCATTTCGATACCCTTTTTTTCATTTTTCAATGTTGGCGTTGTTCGAACACAGAAATAAATTTCATTGCTGTCATTTGATTTTAAGAATTTATGTACATTTGACAGATATGATATATGTCCGTATTTTATACAAACAACGTATATTGTATACAATTGACAACAACATATATATGTTTCTATGTCACTCATGTTTATATTTTTAAATGAAATATCAAGTAATGTTAACGAAAATTAATAAATAATTTGTAATATAATATACTTCGCGGATAGCAAGATTTAAATTCGAAAATGTCAAGTATCAATGTGACCAACTGCATGCTTTATATAAAAATTAAACTCTGAACTTTCAAATTAAATAATTCCAATTTAAGCAATTTATAAATGTAAAAAACGCAAAATAGAAAAGATAGTATAAAAAACTCGTTTCATAAGGCCTTTTGCCGCACTCGCTCTTTAGAAAACTCGTTTTCTAAACTGATCTCGTGCCGCAAAATGGAGCCTTATGAAACTTGTTTTTTAATATACTATTTTATTTCATCGCATAACAAAAGTGTCTGCTTAATATGCAAGAGTAGTGTTTCTATTCCGAAGGAATATAATGTGAAAAGGCATTATGAAACCCAGCATCATACTTTTACCAAATTAACCGGCGAAAATCGAACGAAAAAAATTTCCAGTTTACAAAGAGAACTAATAGGCCAGCAAGCTATGTTTACAAAACCAATTCAAGATGCTGAAACAGCTACTGAAGTTAGCTTTGAAATATCTCGAGTAATAGCGAAAACTTGTCGGCCTTTTAAAGATAGTGAGTTTGTTAAGCAGTGTTTAGATATCGCCGCAAAAAAAATCTGTCCGAAAGATGCAAAGAGGTTTGAGAAAATTCAACTAAATCGGATGACTGTTCAAAGAAGACTTACCACATTAGCAGCTAATATAGAAGCGCAATTAGCAACGAAATCGAAAAGTTTTGAGTATTTTTCTATAGCATTCGACGAATCTATAGATATAAGTTCCACTGCTCAACTCTTAATATTTTTACGAGGCAAAATTTTGAAGTGAGTGAAGAACTGATTTGTATGAGTTCTTTGACAAGTCAAGCCAAGGGGAGTGACATGCTCAAAGCTTTTCTGGAAAAATGTTCTATAATGGATTTGGAATTAACGAAATTATCTGGAATTACGGCTGACGGAGCACCTTCAATGGTTGGAAGTAAATGTGGGATAATAACTATCTTAAAAGAGTATTTATAAACTAAAAACATAGATACCAAGGAATTAATGCAGTTTCATTCCGATTGCATTATACATCAAGAGGCCCTCTGTTCAAAATTATTGGGATTTGAAAATGTGATTGAAAGTTTTAGTACCTACTGTAAACTTTATAAAATCACGAGGTCTCAATCACCGACAATTCACACAATTTCTCGAGGATTTTGAAAGCGAATATGGTGATCTCCTGTTTTACACTGAAGTAACGTGCCTAAGTCGTCTGTTGTCACTAGAGCGGTTTATTAACTTGATTGAAGAAATCAAAATATTTCTGGCGGAAAAGAAAAAGGACGTTTCCGAACTCGACAACCCTGATTGGCTGTGTAACATAGCGTTTCTTGTAGACATCACAAATCACTTGAATGTCTTAAATACGCGACTCCTAGGCAAAGATCAATTGATTTCGCAGTTATACTCTCATGTTTCGTCCTTTTAATGCAAATTGAGTCTTTTCAGGACACAAATCAATTCAGCCAATTACAGCCATTTTCCGAACTACAAAAAAATTATGGAGAAATTCAATAAAACTGATGTCAATTTCGCTTAAGTTGAAAAAATTGATATTTTAATACAAACTTTTCATTATCGTTTTCTAGACTTCAAAAAAGTTGAACCTCTATTTGACAGTTTCAGCAATCTTTTCAACATTTCAACAGATAATGCACCGGAATCAATACAGCTGGAATTGATAGACATGCAAAATGATGATAATTTACGAAACAAGTTTAATGAAGGTAATTTACTCAACTTTTACAGTTGCGTTGACAAAACCGCTTATAGAGAGTTGCGAATAAATGCATTGAAATACGCAAGTTTATTTGGATCGACTTATATTTGTGAGCAAACGTTTTCAGTGATGAAACTTAACAAAACAAAAAATCGAAACCGTCTGGCAAATGAAAATCTGGAAGCAATTTTACGTGTGGCGACAAGTAATGTGGAGCCAAACATAAACAAAATTGCTAGGTTAATGCAATGTCATGCATCAAAATAATAAAACATGAAATAAATATTACATTGTAATGATTAGATTACATTACGATTACATAATTACAACAAACATTTTTGAATGTTCTTTTATTTTTATCATTTGTAGTAATTCATACTATTTAAAATTAGAAATATTTGTGTTAATAAGTATTCTTTGTAGTGGCCCATCCTAGGCTTATAATTTTCCCGAGTGGCCCCTGTTCCCTATAAGTCTGTGCATCCCTGGTCTAAACAGTTTTTAAATGAATAAATTTAACGAAGGCGATTTAAATCTATTTGATCATTAAGTAAAATTTGCGATTGTTTTAATTTATTGATTTCTAAACTTTGCAGTAAATTTAATTTATTGCCTTTATTTTCTAAATGTAGAATTTGAAAATCCTTATTAAAAGCATGGATGTAAACAATACCATTAATTTTTTGGATATAACTATTGAAAAAATCAGCGATAAATTGGAGTTTGACATTTACCAAAAAGAATCTCATACAGACATAACTATACATAATTTAGAAGGTTTCCATAGTTTTTTAGATAGATTAATCAATTATTCACTATCCAAAGAAAATTATTAAAAAGAACTAAATTTAGTCAAACCAATAGTAATGGCTACACAGATGCTCTAATTGAAAAGATGTTGACAGAAAAGCTTTTCAAAACAGCTATATCTATGGTATATGCTGTAATAAATGATAAGCAAAATTCCTAATTTAGATTACAAACGTACTCTGGGAAATCTAATAAACATATTTCAATGTATTTAAAAAAACTTAATATGAACACGGTTTTCAAAACTAATAAAAATTTATCAAAACATATTAAAAACAATAAAGATAAAACAGATAAAAATAAGAAATCTGGAGTCTATATGTTAAGATGTGGATGGGGTAAGATATATGTTGGTCAAGCACTAATATCGTTTGAAAAACGCATTGCTGAACATTGTTCCACGTTTAGAAATAAATAAACAAGATTCCACTTTTGCTAATCATCTATTAGACGATAGCCATACTTTCAATAAGGATTTTCAAATTCTACATTTAGAAAATAAAGGCAATAAATTAAATTTACTGGAAAGTTTAGAAATCAATAAATTAAAACAATCACAAATTTTACCTAATGATCAATTAGATTTAAATAACTCGCCTTTGTTAAATTTATTCTTTTAAAAACTGTTTAGACGATAATAGAAATGTATATTTAGTTTATTAAAACAAATTTTATGCGTAAACATATTTAGGGCCCTATAGGATAACAGTTAGGGCCGACCAGATGGGCCACATTTTCTCACTACTTAAATTTTCTAAAAAAGCGTTGTGAAATAATACTAACTTTGTTGATTTTATATTTTTAATTTAGTTTGTAACGTGCTCTTTAGCTGTAATTTCCTGATGAAGCCACTGTGCTCGTGAAACAATTGTCGCTTTACGATTACATGTTAAAAAGTGAAGATTTTAACCATTAGTCTTATTTCTATTTTAAATTATGGATCTTCATCAAGTACAGTTGTTACTTTTATTATTATTATTAAGCGATTTCTCGTATATTCTTTGTTTGAAGGTATTATGTATATTATGTAAAAGAAGTGCAGTAAGTGCACATAGGTAGTAAAAAATTCTAACATCCATAACTTAAAAGAATGTTGAACAAATATGTTCTAGTTAATTATTACAAATTATAAAATTAATATTATTATATATTCTATTATTATAATATTTATTATTAGCGTCATTGTTATTTGAAGTAAGTTCATCTTACATCTTATTTTTCAATTCTAAGAAATAACTTTAACACCTGTGCTCTTATTTATTCCTGTTTTGTATCATTAAATACTACTTAGGCTCGATGATGGAAATAAGATATAGGGAGAAAGAGTAGAATCAATCGCCATGCCAATGTTGCGCCGCCTTTACGGATAAATATAGATATACACGTTTATATATCGGGTTACCCAGCTCCATTCGAAGGTTTTGCAAGGGGAATTGAAAAGTAATGACCTGTTATTAGGTTGCACTTATTGCCTCGCTTCGTTGCGAAATTGATGAGAAAATTTCCAATACGATTTACATAGGAAGACAACTACTAACATACATCGTGTTTATTAATACTTTTTTAGTATGTTCCTCTAAATGTAAAAGAATTGTACAAGATTATAACGTATAACGTCCTAAATTATAACGTATATAATGTTATGAAATATATATATATATATATATATATATATATATATATATATATAAATATAATATTTTCGTGACCTTGGCATGATATGGTAAATTCAATCAGTAGGCGATGTAAGGTCTGGCTTTAATTTAAAGAAAATATACGTATATTTAAAACAACCCTACATGTTTCGGCAATGATGCCTTTATCAAGGATATAAAATATAAATGACAGTATACAAATGTCATATAATTGAGTTGCTATGAATAAAATTATTCAAAGATACATTCCAATTGAATAATAATAAATCATGCCTTAGTATTCCAAAAACAGATAGACAACAAAAACAGGGAAAAGCAAGACATGAGTTATTATTATGTATGCGCCCGTGGAGTGTCTTAAGATGCAAAGTTGTCGGCATTCGCCTTAAACGAGAAGGAAAACCACGAAAACCTACTCGGACAACCAGACAGGAATCAAAACACGGAACAGTCGGCATGATAAGCAAATGTATATGATATTTAAATGTAATTGATATTTAAATAACTTAAGATATATAATTATATAACAAAAAAGAATATATTATGATGGTAAATTGCAGATCGTTACACAATTAAGTTATAGTATATACTGCTTAAATTTTTTATATCATTTCTGTTAATTGAATTTTTTTCCTGTTTAATACAAACATTTCTTTAATTTGTCTTTTCATTGTGTGTTGTTCTTTATCAAATATTTGTGTGTTTTCAAAATCGAAATGGTGATCGCGTTGTAGTTTGTGTGTAGATAAAGCAGTTTTGTCTGTTTTAGAATATTTGTGGGCTTGTATTCTTTTGTATAAATATTGATTCGTTTGGCCTATGTAGTAACTATCGCAATCGCGACATGGTATTTTATATATGACATGTGTTTCTCGATTTTTTTCTATTTTAGGTTTAAGTTTTGAAAATAAATGTTTATTAGTATTACTAAGTTTATACGTTGTAGCTATATCATATTTTTTTAAAGTGTATTTAATTTTTTAACATCAAGAAAATTAAAACAATCTTAACAGATAATAATTATCCACCACAACTATTAAAAAAAGAGTACACCAAATATACAACACTGCAGACACCAATAAAAATTTGAACAATGACACAACATATATCACGATTTCATATGTTCCACAACTATCAGAAAAAATTAAATACACTTTAAAAAAATATGATATAGCTACAACATATAAACTTAGTAATACTAATAAACATTTATTTTCAAAACTTAAACCTAAAATAGAAAAAAAATCGAGAAACACATGTCATATATAAAATACCATGTCGCGATTGCGATAGTTACTACATAGGTCAAACGAAACAATATTTATACAAAAGAATACAAGCCCACAAATACTCTAAAACAGACAAAACTGCTTTATCTACACACAAACTACAACGCGATTACCATTTCGATTTTGAAAACACACAGATAATTGATAAAGAACAACACACTATGAAAAGACAAATTAAAGAAATGATTAGTATTAAACAGGAAAAAAATTCAATTAACAACAGAAATGATATAAAAAATTTAAGCAGTATATACTATAACTTAATTGTGTAACGATCTGCAATTTACCATCATAATATATTTTTTTTGTTATATAATTATATATCTTAAGTTATTTAAATATCAATTACATTTAAATATCATATAGATTTGCTTATCATGCTGACTGTTCCGTGTTTTGATTCCTGTCTGGTTGTCCGAGTAGGTTTTCGTGGTTTTCCTTCTCGTTTAATGCGAATGCCGACAACTTTGCATCTTAAAACGCTCCACGGGCGCATACATAATAATAACTCATGTCTTGCTTTTCCCTGTTTTTGTTGTCTATCTGTTTGTGGAATACTAAGGCATGATTTATTATTATTCATTTGGAATGTAACTTTGAATAATTTCATCCATAGCAACTCAATTATATGACATTTGTATACTGTCATTTATATTTTATATCCTTGATAAAGCCATCATTGCCGAAACATGTAGGGTTGTTTTAAATATATATACTTTGAAGTAAAGCCAGACCTTAAATCGCCAACTGATTGAATTTACTATATATAAATATATAAATATAATATTTTCGTTATCTTGGTATGATATGGTAAACTTAATAAGTCGGCGATTAAAGGTCTGGTTTATTACTTCAATGTATATATATTGAAAACAACCCTACATGTTTCGGCAATGATGCCTTTGTCAAGGATATAAAAAATATAAATGACATAATATTATATCATAGAATATTCTGTCATTTATATTTTTTATATCCTTGACAAAGGCATCATTGCCGAAACATGTAGGGTTGTTTTAAATATATATACTTTGAAGTAATAAACCAGACCTTTAATCGCCGACTTATTAATACCATATCATACCAAGGTCACGAAAATATTATATTATATATATATATATATATATATATATATATATATATATATATAATATAATATTTTCGTGACCTATATATATATATATATATATATATATATACATTGATATAATAATGAGCATTCAAGATGCAACCTCAAATTGGGATAAGCCAAATTGTTATATTATGGGGTGTAAGAAAGATGTTGCCCTAGAATGATAGAATATGCTATGTTTGTACGATATAAATTAATTTTGACTATAATTATAATTAGAACAATATACTTACATTGAATGTTGCACAGGTATAGCTTATACGTAAATAAATTGAACAATAGACCTTTTAATCTCTTGGTTAAATCAAGTTCCAGAACACAGATAATAATTATTGAATCGATTCTGCCTTTACTTGATGTAAATCCATATCAAATGATAAAAACACACAATGTTGTATTAGATTTACACTTTATTTAATAATATTTAATAATGACTATATAACAGCTGTTTCACCGTACAGTCATATCTGAAGAAACCGTTGTACGGTGAAACAGCTTTTATATAGTCATTATTAAATATTATTAAATAAAGTGTAAATTTAATACAACATTGTGTGTTTTTATCATTAGATAATAATTATACTAATGTACATGAAATAAAAGAATTTTTTTATAGTAATAAATAAATTTAATTTAAAAATAAAATTGATTTTCTTTTAATATACAAGTAACAAATAGTGATGCGACCCTACAGATACAAGAGTGTAATTGGTTGCTTTTAGATATAATTATATATAATATTGACTGTTCACCCTATTGTATATCGAGTTGCATATATTATTATATTTTATCAATGTATTTGCTAATTCTATACTCGACACTGAGTTCTTTACTAATTCAAATAAAGTTAATTAGATGTGATAACAAGGCGCGGCTCGTGATGACGTACTGTAGGGGCACGTATAATGATGTGAGTGCTTCGTGTATTATCGTGTACTAACTGTAACGTTTTCCTATTAAACACCGAAAACACACGAGGCACTCGCATCATTGTACGTGCCCCTACAGTAAGTCATCATGAGCCGCGCTTGCAAATTACGTGATGGTAAGTTTTAATATCATATACAATTTGAATATTTCAAATTACATGAACTAATCATATTTAACGGGTTTATAACCTCAACCTCAACCGCGCCTGCAAATTACGTGACGGTAAGTTTCAATATCATATACAATTTGTTATATTTCAAATTACATGAACTAATAATATTTAATGGGTTTATAACCTCAATGGAATACTAGTTGGTTTGTTAATCTTTGGATCTGTTTTCCCGGCATATCTCTTTGGTATAGCAACCTGTAGTTATCTGCTGGAAAGAATATTCAGGAATACGGGTTTAGGATCAGGAAACGGTTTATTTTCTTCTCTTGACGTTCCGGATAAAGCAGGTAAAATATACCAATTTTATTTGTTAACACACCTTCTGATATTATTTTCTTTCCAAACTTTAATATTTTATTTCTTTTAGCTTAATAATGATCATCAATATGGATTTGTATTTTGAAAATACCCGATATTTTCTAATTATTATAATTAAACATTTTTCTGGAACGAATACTTGTTAAATACAGGTTATGTAGCTTTTCTTTAAATATTTGCCAATTTTAGAATTTATTTTATATTATTTTACTGGTTTTTATAGATTTTAAAATTGCTAATTTGAAAATGCGTGCTTTTTGTAACCGCAGTGAAAAAATTTTCTTCTAAACAAACTTCTAAACTTTTTCTTCTCTCCATGGCAACATGTAGAAATTTCTCTGAAATTAATTTTTATTTTTTATTTTCTGAATATAGCTATAATTTAAATCATTTTCTTTGATGGATATTTTTTCTTATTTTTCTTTAAATTAAATTAAATTAAATTGTGTTATTTGTAATTGTCAATTAACAAGGGTTATTCAAAAGTTATTATACAGTTGTATAGAAAATATTTGAACATTAATTTCTAATTGTAATTAGCTTTAGAATTCTTTATTAAACGCGATAAGTGAATGATTTAATAAAACAATAAAATAAATATGTAAATTAGAATATTAATCTCGGTATCATAATTAAAAAGCTAATTAGAATCTTGCAATTCGTTTACACTGGATTCTCTTATGTTCTATGTAAGTTGTTAGGTGGAACCGTATATTAATAAGTGTCAAATATCAAATAACCTATTTTCGCGTCGTTCTTTCTATAACTCATTTAATAATAACATTCGAAATTCTATTTTCCGATTTTGTTTATAATATACATCAATACCTTAGTAATTTCGAAGATATTTAACTTGCTTGATAGCTTTTAATTATATGGTCATTTATAGTAAGAGTGCTGTACATATCTCAATTATTAAAGTCGGATTTCAGCAATTCTCCTTTATTAGGCCTATTTTATAATTGATTCTTTATTTATTTTGGGATTCCCGTTTTTATGTTTGTACTCAGTAAACTTTCGTCCTTTATATCTTGAATATAAAGTGCCTATTATAGAACCATCCTTCTGACTATAATTATTTTTTCATTATAATAATTCATTTATGTTTAAATTTGTCAACTTCCTTTAGGTTTGGTTTGCGATACAACTCAATGTAAGGAAGACACTGTGTGTCTATACAATTGTAATGGGAGTGCATCAAGTGAATCAATTGCTTCTCGAAGTAATGTAAATGAAATAAATGCTTTCTACATATACGACGCTAATTATTCGATTCTTTTACTGAAAAAAATTCGCACTTATGCAGGATTCGAACCTACGTCCTATGGTTTGCCGGACCATGCTCTTAACCATTAAGCTATTAAGGGACTGATGTTCGTGATTCTTAATGCAATTTAAGTACTTCCCGACGATTCGAACTTCAGTCCCATTATAGCGTAATAGTTAAGAGCGTGGTCCGGCAAACCAAAGGATGTAGGTTCGAATCCTGAATCAGGGCGAATTTTTTTTCAGTAAAAATCGAATACTTGGAATCGTATATGTAGAAAGCATTTATTTCATTCACATCACTTCGTTAAAATTCAATTAATTTACACCAAATTTCCAACTTCGGGCACAATATAATATCTGTTTCTTAATGCAATTTAAGTACTTTCCAACGATTCCACCTTCAGTCCCTTAATAGCTTAATTATTAAGAGCATAGTCTGGCAAACCGTAGGACGTAGGTTCGAATTCTGCATCCAGACGAATTTTTTTACAGTAAAAAAATTCGAATAATTAGCGTAGCATTTATTTCAATTGTTCAAATGCGATTTTACCTCAATAAAGTGGAAATTAAGTAATATTGCTTTTTCATTTTTATTTCATTAATTATGAATTTCCATCAAGTAAAGGCAACTTCGTTTCAAAATACAATTACACTGTACCCCCGCTATTCGCGCAGCCTGTATTTGCGAATTCGCTTATTCGCGATTCTATTTTTACAAACATTTCTCGTTATCCGCGCTCCGTATTCGCGTTTAGATATGGGTAGTTTCCCTAAAGTTTGGGTATATCCCTAGTTCATGTATTTTTTTAAAAGTTCACAAACCGTATTTGGCTCTTATACGCAATATGTATGTTTGTATATCTATTTGTGTCGATTATATAACGGGTTGGCCATTTAATGTTGCGGTTTTAAAAATCGCGTTATTCCCTTGTATATATAGAAATTAATATAATATATATTTTTTACACTAGAGGGCCAAGCGCGGTTTACAATAAATATATGAAAAATTTGCCTTGTCAGTTTTCAAGATGGCGTCGTATCCAACGGAAGTGCGTGTGGAATTAATGAAATATTATTATAGAAATGGGGAATCTTTTGCAGCTACGGCAAGACACTTGCGTAGTCTATTCGGGAGAAATAACGCACCAACGGAAAACACTATAAAAAGGTAAGGAAAAAAGGATAAATTTAGAAAAGTAACAAAGTATTCGTTATCGTGTTTCCATGTCTACTAATCCGACAATATCTTAGGATTGTAGTGAAATTTGAAGCAACAGCATCTGCGGCAGACGAAAGATCAACTGTTGGAGAACGTCAAAAGACCATCCGGGTACCGGAAACCATAGAACGAGTACGGGAGCACTTTACAGCTCAACCTTCAACATCGACCTCAAGAGCATCTCAAGAACTTGAAATACCCCGTACAACACTAAGGCGGATCCTAAAGCAAGATCTAAAGATGAAAGCATACAAAATCCAGATCGATAAGCCGTTGAGACCGTTTGATATGGAGCGACGTTACAATTTTGCGAACGATATCATCGAACGCATTGAAAATGGCAGCATGTCATTGGAACGAGTGTGGTGGTCGGACGAGTCACATTTCAATGTATCCGGTTATGTGAATAAGCAAAATTGGAGTCATTGGGGGACAGAAAATCCACATCTAGCAATTGTTCGTCCTCTTCACCCTCGACGGTTGACTGTATGGTGTGCTATCTCGTCGGCAGGAATTATCGGTCCCGTGATTGTCAATGGAACCGTTACTTCGCAAAAATATTGTGAAATGCTTAATGAGTCGTTTATTCCCGTGGCGCATTGATTAAATATGGTAGAGAATGCATGGTTTATGCAAGACGGGGCTCGTCCGCATCGCACGGAAGAAGTTTTCAACATTCTTGAAGAACATTTCGGTAACAGAATCATTGGTCTTGACGCTCAACAGTTTACAGGCGGAGGGATAACATGGCCACCATATAGTCCAGACCTCAATCCTTGCGATTTCTACCTGTGGGGATCATTAAAAGATACGGTATATTGCGATGATATAGACACCCTGGATGACCTTGAAATGGCAATACGGCAGCGAACAGAAGCGATACCGTACGCCACACTTCAGGCAGTTTTGGGAGAATTTGAGAAGAGGCTGCGAAATGTTATCGTTGCTCGAGGCTCTCACTTCGCAAACCTGATTTATTAAACCGCAGATCTTGTTGTTTAATTGCACAAATAAATCATTTTTTTAAATTAATGTTTTGTATGTTTAATATGACTTCAAAAACCGCAACCTTAAATGGCCAACCCTGTACATAACTGTAGTTTATACGTACATACATACCTAGTATTCTTGTACAGATATTCGCGATGTTTTTATGGATCGCAACCCCTGCGAAAGCGGGGGTCGACTGTATTATATAAATAAACTCAAATTACGTGTTTGTGTTCAAAATATGATTCATAAATCTGTATGTATTAAGATTGTATCAATAGCACTGTAACTCTTTCAATAGGTGCTCATTTAGAAACTTTTTACTTTAAATAGTCCCACAGCAACTCAATAGAATTGTAATCTGCGCTTCAAAGTGTCTAGACTATTTACATTAAAATTCTCTTTTCACTTCTTTTTTGTTATTTCTAAAGGAACTCTTTTTATTAACTTGTCTTTTATTTAACTTCTCCATACTAGTACCTCTGGATCATCTTCGAACTCAGTATATTTTACGTATATGTTTCTACGTTTCAACAACGCGTTTCACAATTGTACGCGTTCCCAGGTTTTTACAGTCAACGCCTAGTATTGCTTAATCTATCTAAAACTTTTATTTTAATTGCGGTGCCGAACCGTATTTTTCTACGGATACATGATTTTCATGGCTCACTTCAACTTACGTTTCATTGTACCAACATTAACATTTTTTATAAGTCGCAGATTGAATTTAGTTGTTATTTTTGGTTCCGTGCATCGGCGATTTGAGAAAGATATCATTTTGATATATTGGTCGTACTTTTTTATTGTTGACGTATTCTATTTTGTCCAGTATCCTTATCTTTTATACGCGGACGATTTCTCAGCTTGCAATATTAATATTGCGCAAGACGGAAATTGCTGCCTTTGTTTTCGAGTCCAACTCTGTTCGCTTCGATATAATTTAAAAAATAAAATAAAGGGAAATATCCTATTGAGTATTTTCATTAAAGTATTACTGGAACAGATTTTGTCGTCTCATTGAGGTTGTAGCATGACTAAAAGTGCAATGCGAATACGATCATTATTTTAGAATATTGCATAGATGAATTCGCGTTCAAAATTAAGGCAGCTCTCAAATAACTTTTACAAAATTGTTTGATTAATTAATTAATTTTTAACATCATCAAACAAAAAAACCAATTGAACTGGACATAATCATACATTTTTTTATGGAAACATGGAAAAATTATAAACTACATTACAAAACAACGGAGGTTTGCCATTTTTGGATACCTTAGTAATTAGGAATGACAAAAACTTAGAGTTTGATATTTACCGAAAAGAAACCAACGTCAACAGATTTATAACCACATATTCAAACCATACCTTCCAGCACAAGAGTGCCTCTTTCAATTTTCTTATCAATCGTTTGTTAAGCATGCCATTGACAAAGGATGGATATGAAAAGGAATTAACTTTAATTAAGAAAATCGCGAGTTACAACGGTTTCGATTCAGAAATAATAAACAAGCTAGTTAGAAAACATAAAGTAAGAAAAAAAATTCAGGATTCTAAATGTTTGCTACCTTAAATTGATTCGAGCAAAAAAGTTATTAGTTTACCGTTTCACGAAACTACGAAAAATTTAAGTAAAACCTTTAAACAGTATAATGTTCAAGTAGTATTTCGGTGGAATAACTCCCTAAAATCTCTCTTAGGCAACGCGAAAGACAAAGTTGAGGTAAACAACAAATCTGGAATCTATGAAATAAATTGTAAGGATTGTGATAAAAAATATGTCGGCCAAACAAGACGTTCGATTCTAACTCGTTATAAAGAACATGTTTCGCATATTAGATTCAATAGACCGGAAAAATCAAGTGTTGCCCGACATATTCTTGAATCAGATCACAACGTAACATCTGACTGTCTGAGATTAATAAAAAACGTCACACGCCCCCGCGAATTAGTTTTATTAGATAGTTTTGAGAGCATTTTTATCTTTAAAAATAGGAATAACGTAATTAACGCAGATTTGGGTCCTATACCAGGTTCTTCTTTATTTGAGTTAATTGACAGTTAGATGTTATTAAATCAAGAAAAATAGGAAAACCATTAAAAAAATTTCGAATTCATGGAATTTATTTTAAATTCGTTTCATTACAATATTTGACATTAAAATATTCTGACTCAACATTAATTTCTAAATTTATATTTCAACATAATTTAAGGATTAGTTTCATAATTGGATCCTTAATGTATGTTAAATTACGGCTTTTATAATATTTCTAAACGGTTTTTCGATAGAATTTACAAATAATGGGTTAATGCTCTTGCATGAATAGGTGGGGTTTACCAAAATGTAGGTAATTTTTGTAGCATTTAAGATTGAAGATTTTAGTGTTAAAGTAGAAGACGTTCAGAACAATCCTTCTGTGAGTGTTTTTGTGCGTTCAAGTGTTAAACTGTTTTTTCTACTGAAGATGACAACGTGGTTGTATAAATACGTATTTAGAATCATTAAATTCTATTGTGGTAAGGGTTTTTTGATTTTATTATTAACTACATTCAACTACAAATTCAGAAAAAAAAATGATATTATTAGAAATATTAAAAAATCCTAAAACAACACAAAAAAAAATGGAACGAAAGAATAAAAGTTAATAAGACGCGCCACCATCTGACCCGGTCCCCCCTATATAAGTTGTACTGGTCTCTGTCATAGCATTCTTCAAGCTACTGCGAGACGACGAACAACTACGTACAGCCCTGAAGATGTCCCTTGAAACAGTGGACGATACGTTGGCAATTACGCCTAACTCGACGCGGTTCCAAGTCTTCCAACCCGGAAACCGAGATCTACAACTATTACTTCTTCTTTGAATTTGTTAAAATTGTCTTCGCACAAGGTATACACCTGTTGGGATAATTAACTGTTTCAAATAAATTATGTATTTTCAAAAAATTTATTAATTTAAAATTTAAGTTTGAATGAAAAATCAGAAATATTTGACAATTTGAAAAATTTTACTGGAGTATAACTGGTTGCCTACTAGCCACCACCATACATTTATGCCTATGTGTAAGGGTAAATGAAAAAATGTTACTGCATTATGTGTAATAATGACAAAAGAAAAACCCGGTGTATGATATGAATTAAATAAAAATTACTGTCCGAAAACAATATTTTAAGCAAACATAAATTTATTACACGTTTATTTACCGTACGTCCCGGCAAAGCTCAGGATAGACTCAATAGAAAACTGTATCAAATGGCTTAATTTAATTGAGTTGTTAATTTACATGAAAAATTTCACATTTCCTTTTCCCGTTTTTAATATAATCGGTACAATTAATATAAAAACGTACGTAATAGGATGATGTTTTGTTAATAAACAATTTAGGTTAAACTTGCATGTTCCAGATGAACAATTTTAATTGTGAACAAACGTAAACTTTATAAGCACAACATAGGCTATTTTTCGAAGTTCGTTTATCAGTGTACAAATTGGGAATAAAATAAAAATACACGGAGAAACCCTTCACATGCCTACGAAAAAATAGTAGGCGGTACATACATTTACGGTTGGTGTTATTCGCCCCTAGGGGCCAATGTAAATTGTTTAGTGCCACTTTACAACCTTTTGTAGTTTTCTCTTTGAACAGGCTCTACTATTTACTTTGATAGAAATACGAAAAGTATTCTTTCCACAAATGTGATTTAAGGCATACGATTACAAACGTTCAATTCCACACGACCTATATTATCTTAAACTAATAGCAGTTTAATGAGTATAACGAAAACAAACATATTGCTGTAGATTTTTCCCCGCAACATTTAGTGAACATTTTGAAAAATGTTATTTTTATAGTGTACTATTTTCTATAACAGTGTATGATTTTATTATATGAATATTAATGTGATTTTGAGTTATTTTTGAATTGTCGTTTTGACGAGGGATGTAGTTCGCCATGTGGCCGGCCTATTTCCTTCAGCAGACACGTCTTGGTATTCAAATAAGAGAGTTGTATATTTCGAGATAAAACTATTTTATCTCTATTACGGTTTTTGTTTTGAATTTTAGTGGTTGTGTTTATTGAGTTTATTATCGTATTTTTACGAGTTTGTGTACTTGTAATTTTTGATTCATTTAATCTCTTATTTGCACGTGCAACTAGAAGACGTTCAGAACAATCCTTCTGTGAGTGTTTTTGTGCGTTCAAGTGTTAAACTGTTTTTTCTACTGAAGTTGGCAACATGGTTGTAGAAATACGTATTTAGAATCATTAAATTCTATTGTGGTAAGGGTTTTTTAATTTTATTATTAACTACATTCAACTACAAATTCAGAAAAAAAATGATATTATTAGAAATATTAAAAAATCGTAAAACAAAACAAAAAAAAAATGGAACGAAAGAATAAAAGTTAATAAGACGCGACACCTCTCCTAGCTTTGATAACAGCCTGTATTCGCAGTGGTAAGCTCACTATCAAATTTTGGACTACTCGGGAAATATTATCCCACTCCAATTCTTGGAAATTAATAGAAGCTGGTAAGTGTCGTCTTACTGATCTTTTTAGAATATCCCATATGTGCTCTACTGGATTTAAATCTGGGCTTCTCCTGGATTTGAATCTGGCCAGTCCATGGCTTGAGGATTGACTTCTTGTGAATAATCCAAAACTTGTCTGGCGATGTGGGCCCTCGCATTAACTTCCATGAAAATGTAATTTTTCGCTGTAAATGGTGTAAAAGGCAATACATGGCCCTGAATAATGTTCCTGAGGGTAGTATTCAGCGTTCATTGACTTTGGGTGAATAGAGATTAACTCTGTGCAGGCGTCAAAACGAATAGCTTCCCAGGACATTCTTGATGCACCTCCAAAAGGCTCCCTTTGAGAGATTGCGCAGTCAAGATATGTTTCTCCAATTCTTCGCCATAGTCTTTCGCGACCATCTGATGATTTTAAGCTTACTCTAGTCTCATCAGAAAATAAAACTCGATTCCAATCTTTAACTGTCCAATCTGCATGATTTCTGGAAAATCTCAAACGTTGTACTCTGTGTGCTGCTGTAAGTAATGGTCCAGCTGCAGCCCTCCTACTATTTAAACTTACTTCCCTCAACCTTCAGCTTATAGTTAAAGCAGAAACTCTGACATTTCTTACAACTTCAGGCTGGTTTCTGTGCTTGTTATTCGACTATTTCTGAAAGATTTCAGTTGCAAAAAACGATCATCTCTCGCACTTGTAAATCGATTTCTACCTTGATCATGTTTTCTCGAGTGCGATCCAGTTTCTCTAGATCTTCTAACCATTCGAGTGATTATCTGTTTCATTTGTAACAAATGCGTAATACCTGCTTAACGTATTGATGTACTCAAATTTCATTAGTATATTTGCTGCCATTTGGTATCGTGTAAATGGACTTACGCCTGTATGCGTATTTTTTTCCTTTCTGTACCGGAATAACCGGAGAAAAAATCGCTATTTTCGGAATAGCCTCTTTTGTCCATCAGATTATCTGGTGCCACCTGATAGGACAGGATTTGCTATATCTATTAAGCGTTCCATCAAACTTTACTTCACTAGCCGAACTGACGAAGTCTATTGTGTCACAGAAACACGTGTCTTTGGCAAAAGTAAATATTGGAAAATGCAAGGTGTATGTACAGATACAGATGTGTGTAATGCATATCTGTTTCATTTGTAACAAATACGTAATCCGTGCTTAACGTATTGATGTAGCAAAATTTCTTTGGTAAATAAATGTCTATTTGTTTGTTTAATCCGCAACATATAAGCACATAATTTTTATGTATTTAGAGTCAATACCGGGAATACAGGACCGTATAAAGTTTGTGTTGCTAAATTTCCGCGAAAATTAAAGTTTTGTTAGAATTAAATTTTTCGTAGATATGAATTGCTGTCTTACGTATCTATTATACAGGCTCATCGAAAAATGAGTACGGGATTTTGAAGCTAAATAAAAATCTTAATATAAATGGTAGAATATTTATTTGTACATCAAAAGATGCAGCAAATCTTAAATCTTTTTATCCCATCTAAAAAGTTTCAATGTGAACTCCTCCCGTCGCACGGTAGATATCTAGCCGATAGTCTAGCTCCCGCCAGGTGTTCTAGAGTTAATTTCAGGAGTCACAGTTGAAATTGCTACGTTGATTCTTTCTCTTGGATGCTGTAGGTCACGATTTCTTTCAGAATAAACAAAGTTCTTAACCCTTTGTGTCCCATGGTATTAAAAAATAAAAAAAATAGTGTAATTATGTTTTTTTCGGTGTCAGAGGACTTCAAAATACCTACATTTTTTTTTAAATTTTTTTTTGCTTTATAATAACTATAGGGGGGGGGGGGCACTGGGACTTACAAGTCCCGTCAGTATTCAAAATGGCCAAAATATGGAATTGAAGTAACTATAAGAAAAGTCGGTAGATTTATAATAACATTTTATTGCATTTCATGATACTGCAAAAAACAATTCTTTCTTTCATTAGCACACAGATATACACCACATGCTGAGCATTTGGAGTGAGGACGGGATTCGATTGCCATTGAGGAGCATACCTCACACCTTCTTCGCTCCTTTGTGAATACTGTCCAGTGACATCCTCTGTTCCCTAGTCTGACCTTAAAACACATCCTTAAAAACACTATAGTTGTATTTCCTACGCTTGACCAATGAAGTTGTAGAGCCTCCAGATTGATTGTGTGACGTTAGGTAACTGGCTGCTTTCTACTTACCTACTGTGGTAAAACCGTAATTCATTAGGCCCATGCTTACGCTACGTCGAAAATCCAACAATGACATCTGTTCTTCTGGATTCATGCTTTTGTATACTACATAGCTATTTACAAATACCATATCCAGAAGTCCGAAGAACAGTCTGTGCCACCATTTCTTCGAACGTCTGTCTACACAGTAGGCTTGCCGTAGTCTATCGGCGTGGTCAACACCGCCCATATAACGATTATAGTCAGGTATAATATCTCGACAATTTACTTCAATGCGTCTTCCATCTTTTTGTAACCGTTTTATGTTCGTCATACCGGTTCCATGAAAATTAGATAGCATGTGAACTACTCTATTGTCACACCATTTGAAAAAGGTGATATCCATCCCTGAAACCCTATAGTCAACATCACCTCTGTTCATGTGTTTGTCCACTGTCATATTCTTTGGCAATCCTCGTCTATTACTATGAATTGTGCCGCATGCTAAAGTACCTTCTATCTTGAACTTTTCAAGTAAATTCACAGTTGTAAAGTAGTTATCGAAGTAATTTTTCTGTTTTGGTTCCAATAGCTTTCTGTTAGAGAGAGGACTACCCGTTCCCCAAGGCCATACGTTCTAAATTTATCTTGAACTGCCTCATCTTTACCTTGGTATATGACAAACTTTTTGATATATCCACTTTGATCGGCTATGCACCATAATTTATAACCCCGTTTTATGGGTTTCATAGGGTTATATTGCTTGATCTTTGATCTGCCTTTGAATAAAATAATGCTTTCATCCACAGAAAGTTCTCGAGTACCATTGAATAATAGGTCAAACTGCTCATTTAGCGCATTTACAAACGGTCTTATTTTGATAATTTTATCTTTATTACCTTCAGGAATAGCTGCATTATCATTCAGATGCAGGAGTGATAATATTTGTTCAAATCTATTCCTTGACATCGTTATAGCTACTAATGGAACACCTAAATCTTCAGCTGACATCCAGTAATTTTTATAGCTAGGAAGAGCATGGTATCCCATAAAAAAGTTTATGCGAATAAACGCTAATAGTTCGTTCTCTTTCAAATTCAAGATTTTGTTTTTCTGTGTGCTGTATAAATTGCTTTCATAAACAATATCAGTTACAGTTGATGCCCCTAACATTTTCAAAAAATAGTCCGTACCTGTATGACATTGGATAAAACATTCTTCTACAGGTCCTTCTGGAGAGGAATAAGTAGAATCTACTGTGTCCATTGCCCTTTTTTTCCATTTTCTATCTATTTCTTCTTTTCCGTGTTTTGTTTGTGTATTGTTTCCAACAGGCCCTGACTTATTCGTCTCATCTTCCCTTTCTAACTCTTCCATACATTGCTGCTGTGCTTGGTTACTTTCAGCTATTGATGGAGAGATATCATATTCTTCATCATCGCTGCTTTCTTCTTCAGTATCGTTATTATTATCCAACGGCAAATTTTCTATCCGTAATTGTTGCTGTTCCAATTCGGTATCTGCAGCTTCAGCTGCGGCTAACAGTTCTTCATCATTTAAAAATTTCCTTACCGATATTTTGTTATATATAACACTTCACATACACAATCTGCAATTCAAATAAATATAGAATACAATAAAGATACATTCATATTTACTTACATGATTTCAGATCTAACTGGACTTTCAAGTCCCTAAAATTAAAACTGTTTTAGCCGAAATATAAAATTCCCGAACCGAATAATTTACATCTATTCAGACTTTTCGAACCACAATGTGTCTAAAATCGGGCAAATATATATCGTAATATCTGTTCAATAAACAATAAAGTAATTAGAAAAATGCACAATTGTACATAACCTTACATGCTCAACAGTGGGCTGATATATTAACTATTGCAAGCATTCAACGCCATCTAGAAGACAACTGACTTACTTATATGCTATATTAGAGAGTACTTGAACGTCCCGTGAGAAATAAACGAGATATTGCTCGTATTGAATTATTTTTAGCATATTAAAGTTGGTGGGACTTAAAAGTACCGTTGGAACACAAAGGGTTAACGTAGCCCCAAAAGAAAAAATCTAATGGCGTCAATCAGGACTTTTAGGTGGCCACAAATAGTACCATTCCTCCAAATCCAACTTTCGGGAAATCTGTTGTTGAGAGTTTCTTGCACGATTAGGCTGTAGTGACATGGAGCTCCATCCTGCTGCAAAATGACATTAATGCCCTTTTCCCTTTCAATTTCTTCAACTTGAGGGAATACATACATTTCTAAAATGTCCAAATAAATAGTGCCTGTAATCGTGTTTTCTACAAACATGAAAGGGTAACACGATAACACGATCCTGCATGAGTCCACACCAAACGATAACTTTTGTGAATCACGGACGTATTGGAAAACTTCATTTGGTTGCTATTATCTCCATATACGACAGTTATGGCGGTTTACACAATCATTTATGTGGAATGTTGCCTCATCGCTAAATAAAATGTTAAGATACAAGTTTCCATCGTCGTCAATATTACCTAGCATCTGCACGGCAAACTCAATGCGCCTAGGCTTATCTGCTGGTTTTATTTCATGTCTTAGTTGAATTTTGTAATCATTTTGAATCATGTAATTTAAGACGCTTATGAAGAATATTCTGAATATTTGTTTTAGCCTCACCAAGTCCTAAACTGCGTCGGATAATGGATTTTTTAGGACTTCGGACACATGACTGTCTTACACGCTCAATATCCTCTTCCGATTTGCGTGGCCGTCCTGGAGATTTCTTGATGACAACACTTCCAGTTGCCTTGAACTAATTAGACCAACGGATAATGGTTTTGTCTGTAGGTGGATTTTGTCTATAAGTTCGCCAAAAATGACGCTGCACTAACACAACTGATTTGAACTGAGCGTACCACAAAACACACTGCTCTTTCTGCTGTACGGTAGTCATGATTCATGATGGCTGTGAACTGACTGATCAGCAGTGGTACTCCGCCAACTTGCAATGCAATCGCCTAACGTCATTCCATCGCAAAGCAAAAGCGATCGCATTTCGTATTCTGGCGCAGAATTGCTTTCATTTCGGAAACGTTCGGGAAGAAGCGAGTATGGCAACATTTGCTTACTATAGAATCTAAAAATATAGAACGAAATTAGTAATATTTGATGTTATTGTAAAATTATAACAAGAATAAAAACACAGAATAAAATTTAAACTGAATCTTTAATACAAAAAAAAATTAAAAAAGAAAGAAAAACTATCTTCATAGAGTGTAAAGATATTGTATCTTTCAATGACACAATGAGGTAAAATATATCCACTCTATATTGACAGCTAAGTGGATTAAAACTTCCTCTAAATTACTCCGAACAATCTATCTAAAAAATAATCAAATTTATTTTTAATTTCTCCCCAGAGAACCACACTGTATAATATTTATTGAAACACGTTCAAAATCTTTACACATGCGCAATAACATGTAACAAAAAATACCCTTGACTTCCAAATGAGCAAAATTTTACAATTATATTTTTTAACATAGAAATTTAAAAATACTCTTTATTATTTATTTCTATAAATTAAGACTCTTAACTAATTATTTTAATACAATTGAAATAAACTTTCAAAAGCTTTTCTAATTAAGACGTCTTAAGAAAATTATTGATTGTAGACACGTTTACTAGAAAACGTTGTTTAATCAAATACTATATCAAAATTACGAGAATAACAATCTCGTATAATTATCGGGAATTAAATATGAAATACCATCAACTAATTAACACAATCAAATCATCCCGAATTAAATTAAATATATATATATATTTCAAAGAAATACAACGTTCTTGTCTTAGGGCAAAACTTGGTCTCCTCCTCAATATCGCCCGCTATCGCTTTCACATAAAGACGACCTCCAAAAATCAAGTTTTTGTCTCACACATGAAGTAACATTTTCAAAAATAACATATCGGATATACACAGATATCCAAAAATTATGTACATTCACTTTAAATTAATTTTAAAATATTATTTAAGGAAGAATCCATAGCAATATGTTAATTTATAACGAAACTGAACGCCGAGAAACAATATGCAATGTTAACATTGCACGAAGAATTAGAACCATTTGAATTAGAAGATGGAGAATTTGTTAATCTTTTTCGGCTGACTAAAATCTTAATACAATTGTTAAATAAATATTGTACTATCCATAGTATGAAATCCATTTCATATTGATCCGTGACAGTAAAATTGATATAACTTTTTTTTTAAAAATTCTTTTTTGATAGTGTGAATGCGACTTTACTTGACAAATGTTAACAGCAGTATTAAAAAGACGAGGTTAAAAAATATATTTTTCTATTTTGCGTTCGAAATGAACTCATTATGAAACCCAAAACAGTATCGAAATGAGCTTCATTTCGATACACTGTTTTTATTTTTTTAATGTTGGCGTTGTTCGAATACAGAAATAAATATCATTGCTGTCATTAGATTTTAAGAATTTATGTACATTTGACAGATATGATATATGTCCGTATTTTACACAAACAACGTATGTTGTGTACAATTGACAACAACATATATATGTTTCTATGTCACTCATGTTTATATTTTTAAATGAAATATCAGGTAATGTTAACGAAAATTAATAAATAATATGTAATATAATATACTTCGCGGATAGCAAGATTTAAATTTGAAAATGTCAAGTATCAATGTGAGCAACTGCATGCTTTATATAAAAATTAATCTCTGAACTTTCAAATTAAATAATTCCAAATTAAGCAATTTATTAATGTAAAAAACGCAAAATAGAAAAAATAGTATAAAAAACTATAAGGCCTTTTGCCGCACTCGCTCTTTAGAAGACTCGCCGCTATCGCGGCTCGTTTTCTAAACTGATCTCGTGCGGCAAAATGGTGCCTATTGAAACTTGTTTTTTAATATACTATTTTTTATAGACAGCGTCAAAGTGACTTAAGTGTATTTTACATTAGAGAATGTATATTGTTCCAGATTATTATGATATCGTCTGTACAAACATTTATCATTGGCCCCCTAAAATTTAGTCGTAACTAATGACGTATTTTTTTCTAAAAAATCCGACATTAGTGAACGTAATTCTTGATTTACTCTCATCTACAAAATTAAAAATGTAATTGCATTGAGAATTAAATGTTACATTACCTATAGTCAATAATTAATATATTTTTCATACAAAAGAATTAAGGAAATGATGCCTTTCTTTGCAAGGAACCGCTTTAATTTTACAATCGCTTTGAACGGCAGAGTACCTACCTAACTAGAGTAACTAGCATTTGATGTCAAAATGGCGTCAAGCGATTGCATTTCAAAGTGGCAGAGTACCACCGCTGGTCCAGTCGCACTGAAATGGCGTCGCGCGGCAAGATGGCGTCTGCGCATGTGCCTACTGACTTTATTAATTAAATTTAAGATTTGCTGCGTCTTTTATGTACAAATAAATATTCTACATTTATATTAAAATTTTTATTTCGTTTCAATTTCGCGGACACTTTTTCGATGACCCTGTATATTAGCGTACGTCGGATATTTAATTTACACTCTTTACTACTATTAAAACAAAATGGTGACTTAAGATATGTTGCTGGATTATAAAGTTGGTCTAATGATTTAATGGAATTTTCTCTTAGATTTATTTCGTAAATTTCATTGTAGCATTCTTATATTTTATTTTGTATTAATTTTAAATTATTACTAATCCTAGAAGTTGTCCTTATTCGAATATTTCGGCCTTAACAATTTTTTTAAATTATTCATTAAGACATTAAATGAATAAGCTGTTTTAAAGTTCCATAATTCCAGTCTGGAATCTCAAAAGCAATCATAAACTCTTATACGTTACATTGTTTCATAATTTATTCACTACAGTTTCACGTGTTAACTATTTTTTTATTTACAAAGACTGTTATTATCAAATTATGTATCTTTTCTATATGCGCAGTGGTGTCATGCGTTCGTAGTTTTTGAAAAATTTAATAAATTCTTCCATTTAAATATTTTTACAAGTGAAACATTTGCAGCCAATTACCTAATCAATCTTATGTACATCTTAATAATAATTACAGAAAGAACAATCTTATGTAATGTCTTATAACTACGAGATTGTCTTTCTCACGCTGCACCATCCTGCTGGCTTCCTAACCTTTGCACGTGTTATGTCAGTGACATGTTCTTAATGAAAGACTCTAGTCATATCTAGTCATATCTAGTCTAGTCACGACGGGACGCCTCTTAAAGTTATTACCGCTAGAGTCTTTTTGTATGTAATTCTTGTACTTTTTTGTATTACTGTTACACTATAGTATTTTTATTATTTAAACATATTGCTATGAATAGTGAGTTCGAGCTTGAATGAATCACTATTCACCACAACACTGTCCAACTTTAATGCTCAATCGGTTACTTTTCTTTTATGAATCAGCTTTCCTCTCAGGGTTTCCAATGGAAAAACGTGGTACTTCTCTTCTACAAAAGTTAATATGGGAGCCAGAATGAATTGTTCACACAAAGTGTTAATAATAATAAAAATCACAATATCCAACTAATATTTTATTAAAAAAAAAAAAAAATTTAATTCTTTAAGAAATTTAAAGAACTGTGTTTTACAATAACACATAGAGGTAAACTTAATTTGCTTGGGGTGACAGCTAAGCAAATTTAAACGTCCTCTTATGACTCGCGAAACAAAATTAAAACTAAATAAATTCCAAAGATATCTTTTTCAATCACCCCAAATATAAACTCAAGAACTCAAGAAAAATATAAACTCAAGAGTATAAGATTAGACTATCAAAACCGATATATTAAGCCTGCGCAGATACCACAAGTATATAAAAACCAACCTTGAAAATACAAATCGTTCTATAAATTTATCGTAACAAAAAAAACTTACTTGACACGAAAAATTATCTTTGTCATCAATTATTAACTAATATATAGAAATTCATACAATTAATATTACAATCAATGCATACAATAAAGAAATAATATTATAAAGGTAAAATAAAACTTACGTAGGTTTTTATCTTATAACCTTGACACGACGTGCAAATAAGAGATTAAATGAATCAAAAATTACAAGTACACAAACTCGTAAAAATACGGTAATAAACTCAATAAACACAACCACTAAAATTCAAAACAAAAACCGTAATAGAGATAAAATACTTTTGTCTCCAAATATACAACTCTCTTATTTGAATACCAAGACGTGTCTGCTGAAGGAAATAGGCCGGCCACATGGCGAACTACATCCCTCGTCAAAACAACAATTCAAAAATAACTCAAAATCACATTAATATTCATATAATAAAATCATACACTGTTATAGAAAATAGTACACTATAAAAATAACATTTTTCAAAATGTTCACTAAATGTTGCGGGGAAAAATCTACAGCAATATGCTTGTTTTCGTTATACTCATTAAACTGCTATTAGTTTAAAATAATATAGGTCGAGTGGAATTGAACGTTTTTAATCGTATGCCTTAAATCACATTTGTGGAAAGAATACTTTTCGTATTTCTATCAAAGTAAATAGTAGAGCCTGTTCAAAGAGAAAACTACAAAAGGTTGTAAAGTGGCACTAAACAATTTACATTGGCCCCTAGGGGCGAATAACACCAACCGTAAATGTATGTACCGCCTACTATTTTTTTCGCAGGCATGTGAAGGGTTTCTCCGTGTATTTTTATTTTATTCACCCAATTTGTACACTGATAAACGAACTTCGAAAAATAGCCTATGTTGTGCTTATAAAGTTTACGTTTGTTCACAATTAAAATTGTTCATCTGGAACATGCAAGTTTAACCTAAATTGTTTATTAACAAAACATCATCCTATTACGTACGTTTTTATATTAATTGTACCCATTATATTAAAAACGGGAAAAAGAAATGTGAAATTTTTCATGTAAATTAACAACTCAATTAAATTAAGCCATTTGATAGTTTTCTATTGAGTCTATCCTGAGCTTTGCCGGGACGTACGGTAAATAATCGTGTAATAAATTTATGTTTGCTTAAAATATTGTTTTCGGACAGTAATTTTTATTTAATTCATATCATACACCGGGTTTTTCTTTTGTCATTATTACACATAATGCAGTAACATTTTTTCATTTACCCTTACACATAGGCATAAATGTATGGTGGTGGCTAGTAGGCAACCAGTTATACTCCAGTAACATTTTTCAAATTGTCAAATATTTCTGATTTTTCATTCAAACTTAAATTTTAAATTAATAAATTTTATTGAAAATACATAATTTATTTGAAACAGTTAATTATCCCAACAGGTGTATAACTTGTGCGAAGACAATTTTAACAAATTCAAAGAAGAAGTATAGTTGTAGATCTCGGTTTCCGGGTTGGAAGACTTGGAACCGCGTCGAGTTAGGCGTAATTGCCAACGTATCGTCCACTGTTTCAAGGGACATCTTCAGGGCTGTACGTAGTTGTTCGTCGTCTGGCAGTAGCTTGAAGAATGCTATGACAGAGACCGGTACAACTTATATAGGGGGGACTGGGTCAGATGGTGGCCTGCTATTGGCTGGGGACAATGAGCCAATGGCATGCGTCGTATGGGCGTGGTGATTCTTAGTTGAGTGCAGTAGAGTTTGCCACGTCGGATGTAACGTATAGCCATCGTCTCTATTGAGATTGCGGGGATGTTTGCAAAACTTTAATAGATTCACGGATTTTCCTAGGGAAATAATGCGATTCACGGGACATCTTTGAATAGAATTTGATGACCGGGGTTTAGTTTGTGTTCTGCCATTGCTGAACCGGCTATATGTAACAGTCTAGTACAACGTTCATGTTCGGACACACGCATGCTGACTGGCCGCTTAGTTTCGCTAATGTACACACTGCCATACGAACACGAAATGCAATACACTCCTTGTGCTTGGAGTGGAGATATTTTATCCTTGACCGAGGGTAAGAGGTCCGAAACTTTAGAATGGGGTCTGAAGACAGTTCTGATTTTATTTCTATGTAGAACCTTTCCTATATGATCGGTGATACCTTGAATATACGGTAAGAAGGCGGTGCTGATGTTAGGATCGGGTTCACTTCGAGGTTTGGGGTTACGATGTCTCACTATAGTACGGTGTATGTCGTGGGCGTTATAATTATTCTGGAGTAGGGTGTTAGAAACATGCTTAAGTTCGGAGGGTAGTGCCCTAGATTCTGAGATAGAAAACGCGCGATAAACAAGAGTATTTATGACCGCTTGTTTGTGTGCCGGGTGATGATGGGAGAACCCGTTCAGATATCGGTCCGTATGAGTCGGTTTCCTGTAAACCGTGTGGCCCAGTTTGCCATTGATACTGCGGGTCACTAAGACGTCTAAAAACGGGAGGCTTCCGTCTGATTCCACCTCCATGGTAAAGCTAATGTCACGGTGCTGGGAGTTTAGAAAAAGTAAGAATTCATCTAAAGACTGCCGCCCATGCCCATGCCGTCAAAGACAAAATATCTCCACTCCAAGCACAAGGAGTGTATCGCATTCCGTGTTCGTGTGGCAGTGTGTACATTGGCGAAACTAAGCGGCCAGTCAGCGTGCGTGTGTCCGAACATGAACGTTGTACTAGACTGTTACATATAACCGGTTCAGCGCTGGCAGAACACAAACTAAACTCCGGTCATCAAATTCTATTCAGAGATGTCAAGCTTCTGTCCCGTGAATCGCATTATTTCCCTAGGAAAATCCGTGAATCTATTGAAATTTACAAACATCCCCGCAATCTCAATAGAGACGATGGCTATACGTTACATCCGACGTGGCAAACTCTACTGCACTCAACTAAGAATCACCACGCCCATACGACGCATGCCATTGGCTCATTGTCCCCAGCCAATAGCAGGCCACCATCTGACCCGGTCCCCCCTATAATAGTTGTACCGGTCTCTGTCATAGTATTCTTCAAGCTACTGCGAAACGACGAACATCTACGTACAGCCCTGAAGATGTCCTTGGAACAGTGGACGAAACGTTGGCAATTACGTCTAACTCGACGCGGTTCCAACCCGGAAACCGAGATCTACATCTAGAGAACGACCGCGGAAACCTACACCTACATTTAAGATGTATAGTATTTAGTATAAAATATAACAAACAAGTTCAAATAGATTTTACCATTTTATGAATTGTAGAACGTCCTCACATTACTCCTAATGAATTACCGAACGTAACTCACGTATTGGGGGCATTTCAGTAATACCATAAAGACAAATAACACCTAGTGGTATCTTATAAATAAGTGGTTTTACAAAAGGGAGAAATTTACCTTAAAAAACAGTAGTGGGAAATATTTGTAGGTAAGAAATATGTTACTATTTCTTTAATAAATATAAAAAAAAATAAATATAAAAATAATGTAAAGATTGAGGAAGGGAAGACACTATGCAGCAAACTTTTGGAATCTGTTAAAGCAAGGCTATTTTCATATGAAGGGCGATCAGTTACTAGAGACCCTCGATTAAAAGAGAAGGTTTTCGTGGTACTTAAAATGCTACTGGAGCTACTTGTTTTCTAGAACAAGAAATGTTTAATACTATCAAGAAAATAGATACTGGATTTTTGCAAGAAAGAATAAGAGAAAGTAAAATCAATTACAGCCGATGTAATAGTAACTAAAAGGCAATACCTCGAAAGGCCAAATTCAAATTAGGACTCAGATCCTCTTTTATTTTGCAACTTGTAAATTATGTAGTCATATTTTTTATACGTTTTGAATCCATATTAATATTTTATATTTTTTAATTTTCGTAACAAAAAGGCACATTGACGTACTACACATGAAATCCACAGCGTATTAGACATGAGGCACTCTTTCTTCGGGTTCATGATAATTTCTCACGTGTGTCTTCACGCTGAAGGTGAAATCGATTGTTTTCAGTAACAAGCAACAATTGCATTAGACATAAAGAAAGAATTTACAGGTGATATATTCGTACGTAATAGCATTGAAGTTATTGAACACTAAGTAAACAAAGCTCCCCATTGCAGACGTTCTATAACCTAAACAATGTTATCCCTTAGAGTTTTTATAAACATAGACACTTCAACGTTATATTTGCGTGTAAATTCCATCGAGGTTTTCTTATAGACATTCTCATCCATAGGTGGCACATTATTTAATTTTCAAAGAGGTGTTAATTTTGGGGTTCGCGTCGTAATTGACTCACAATATTTTGGATTTATATTCTATATAATTGCACTTTTCTATTTTTCATACGATGTCTAATTATTATAAGGATACCCTGTATATCACCTCAGATCCAGGGCGTGTAGTAGCTGAAAGGAATTTATTAAATAAAAGAAAACACAACAACGTTGTACCTAACGTTTTATTTAATATTCACATGAAAGAAATGAAGCTTAGAGACGAGTTAGTAGTAGGTTATATTAATTAAATGAAAGCTATATTTACAGATAACGACGCACGACTTACAAACTGAAGATAAATAAATGGCTTTGTAAATGTAATAAAAATAATATAATAAAGTGAAGAAATAAGAGAGTTATTTGCTTATGTTTATCCGTAACGGATAAAAAATCGTATAAAGTAACGCTGTAAAATGTATTTTGTCCAGATTTTTGTCAAAGCATAACTGACATACAATTGACAACAATCAAACAGTAAAGAATTATGTTTAAGTTTACATTAAGTGCTACATTGTGAGAATTATCTTGTAAATTATCTTTGTAAAATAAATAAAACTTCAGAAAACACACCAACTTTCAATGTAACTGCCACCAACCAAAAGAAATAACCAGCTTATACGAAATTTACGTTCAGTGAGCAGTGTGTCAAACACAAAATTATACAACGTTATTAAAGACATAAGTGTGGAATAAGTGTGTTAGTGTTAATAATAAAAAAAAAAATTGATTTCTAACTCGTTTCTTTCATTGCTAGGTAGATAACATAAAAAAACCCCCTTGTGTATATGAACTAAATGTAAACTCATGTTCAAAATGATCGCACCACTCAATGTTTCTAATACACAACGTGTTTCAACGAGAATTACATCTAGTTGTCCATGAATTTCTCCTATAAATTATAATGTTCTGCATTCTTGAAATACGGATATAGATTAAATTGTGAAGGTCATCCGCCTGTCAAAATTTGTCAGCGAGTATATTGCCATTCTCCGTTAAGAAATTGTGCTCTTCGGAAATATACTTTGAGAATAAAAATATTTTCTTGCAATGTGTACATTATTTAGTAGTATTGTTTATTAAGTAAAAAAAAATATTTGTCAGAAAAATTATATTGCTGGTCACAAAATGACAAATGTCAAAATGATATTAGATAAATAGTTATAAATAAAAGGCAAGTGGCTTATAATAATTTGCTAGTACTAGTTACTTAGTGCCTACTGGGATGAAGTTCTTTTTGAAATATGTTGTATTTTCTATAATTTTTGTATTTTTTGAGAATTTTTTATTTTGTCTAAACATATTTAGTAGCTTTATCACACTGCAAAGTAATTTAGACATTTCTGGTGAAAAATGCCGAAAGTTATTGTCAAGTTTTATTAAACAGATTTTTTTGAGTCGTTGAAGTTATAGTTCAAGTATCATTTAAGTTGTAATTACGAGTTCGTTAGTTGTTTTGGGTGTATAGAATTAAGAAATTAATAAAGTTTGAATTTAAAATCATGAACCGACCATATAACTTTAACCAATAGTGAATGTGTAAGAGCTTCAACTTTGTTAGAAGATGGACGTATAATGCGTTATGTAGTTAATTTGCTGGCCGTTAATCATTGGACAATCAGTGAAATGGTTAGAAGGTCTAGTAAAATCGGATAGCACTCGCGAAGACATGGTCAAGGTAAGAAATGAATCACAAATGCGAGAGATGATCGTTTTCTTAACAGCAAGCTTTCAAAAGGATAAAGAATCGTATAAAGTAACGCTGTAAAATGTATTTTGTCCAGATTTTTGTCAATATTCACTCGCTAGCGAAGCCGTCCTGGTAAAATTGAAATAAAAATTAACATTGTTTAAATTCTTGTTTTATTCTTAAACAAATACAAAAAAGAATGGGTCGAGCTAAGCGAAACTAGAACAAAACATCTAATTTCTTAACAAACCTTCAAAATTAATATCATTTTCTATCAACAGAATGGAAATAATTCTCATTTATATCTGCTATTACTTCGTAAATCCGGACAATACCGTCATCTACTCCGGCACTCACAGTAAAATATATCTTTTCGTTTATGTATCTTCACAGTCAAAAATCTATTGGACTTTAGTCGAGAGATCGGGGTGTGGCCACGCTATTGGTTCATGTCGACCAATTCATTTATCAGGAAAACGGCGATTCGAAATTTCTCGCATTTGTAATGTATGGACCAATTATTCTCTTTCTCAAAATACCTATTCAAATATTCACAGACCAGTCTTTGCTAATTCCACCGACGTTCAATATGAGGATTCTCATATAGTGGCAATAATGAAGGTTGCGGTGATTAAAAACTCCTTGTTGGTTGAAATGAGCTCCATCGGTAAATGATTATGGAAAAAGTTTGGATGGTCTGAATTTTATATAATGACCACGTGCGAAAAATCACTCTCAATAGGTCATCTCTGTGATGCAGTATTTGAACAGTCTGTAGGTGGTACGGATATACCCTACCACCTACCAGTTGTACCTTCGAAGACATCTATGAACAGATGATTGGATGTGAGGCCTGTTTCTTGACAATAAACGTGTTCTCGTGTTAGGATTATTGTCACATGCTGCGACAACTGTTCCTTCTGTGGACATCAAAGTTTTCGAGGTTGACCGGCATGCAAAGAACATTTTGGAGCGATACATCCTGTCCTCGCAATATTTATTTCTATATTTTGGATTGTTTGTGATCTGGATGACGGTGGTTCGGAAATCGTTCTCTCGGCAGCACGGCAAATCTTTGTTAATTTTCTATTCAAAGTTTTACCAGAAAACGGTAGTAGCTTTCGGGATTATATTTCAAGGCTATTTAGGGACTATTCTTCATTTTTGTATTATTTTTAATTGTAGAAGATATATTCAAGGGCTGGGTAGTCAATATTGACTCACCCATTATTTAGAACCTGTATGTTGTGTTGTAATAAATACATAAATTAAATTGTATGCAATTTAATTTATGCCTTATCTTCCTTTATAACGTGCCGGACCACGGAGAACATCTATAAAAAAAAAATGGAGTTCATCATTGCAGAAGCTGTTCGTGATAGCGTTTATAGTAAAAAATTAACCAGAATAAGAAATATGTGCTTTACGTAAATGGTTCCGCTCGAAGTTGCTACCAAAAAAATATTAGGACTAAATGTGAACTGAAATTAATGACAGTTGTTGTAAATAATTAGCTTAACTTAGCTTGACATTAAGAGCCCGGCAGACCTAGAAGTTATAATTCACAAAAATTGCCGTTACAGTCCGGTAGGTGGCCTTATTGATGTTATTACTGCGATTTGCTCGGCTCGCTAAACGCTAAACGAAAATGCCAACCATCCTTGGAAAAGTTACCAAAGTAATTCTGAGATATGAACATTGCGCGTTTGCAAATACAGCCAATAATTTTTTTTTATTTTTAATGTGCCTTCTTAAAAACGACAAATTTATATTTCATATTTTAATTTAACTATTTATGTTGTTATCATTTTGGATCTAATCTCATAGTGTCATTTAAATATTTTTCTAATTTGCTGATATAACAATGCCTTAACAGCATCGAACATGATACGTTTGTAATTTATAAACGAATAGTTTTCAGTCTAGTACAATTTATTTTTTTTACGAGTGGCCAACCGAAATTCAAACGTAAAAAATGTAAACTCGATTTGTCAAATGTAAACACAGTCAAATAAATATCAAATAATTTAATTACAAATGCCACAACTTTAATTTTAATTTTCTCCTGAATTTTACGTATTATATATAAACCAAAAAAAGGTATAAAACACCTTTTCACAATTAATAATCGTGTCCTAAATACGATTTCGATAACTAAGTTGTCATCTTCCGTAGGCAAAACCATTAATCACAGTGTTGACATGGGGTACAGTAACTCTAACACGACGAATAGTGAAACCCTATACAAGGCCTCTACGTACACACTCTTTTTTAAGTTTTTACTTTTTTCAAGTTTTTACTTAACCAGTCTCCAAAGAAAGACTTTTTAGGTATTATATATGCTAATAGTTACATGAGATATATCTTGCGCATTTGTAGTAATACCAGGCAAATTATTTGTAGATAGAATATTTTGGTAAAAACTGTTGTTACTTTTATTTGAGCATCCTGGAAGATCTGAATTAGTTTGTCGAATTACAAGTATTTGAGACATTTTAATTGTCTTCCTTAAGGGAGTTTCAACGTAACATTCAGCAACAGTAGAAGTTTTCCAACGCTAATGACTTTTATAGTCAACGTCAACAAGTCGCCACGATTATTTGCAAAATGTATTGTGTTGTGCCAGATCGTATAAAGCAATAACTCGTAAAAATGTCTGGGTTCTCTAATTAGGAAAGTTACAATTCCTTTGGAATATTTCCTATAATATGAATACTCATTGGATTCTTAATACAATGATCATTGCGATAGGTCAAACTAAACTCGGGCTCGAACCATTAGACCTGTCTTATGGAATTCGTTCTTGAATATGCTAATGGGTGATTCATTTAGAGATACTTTTTTCCAAAAGCAAAGAACAAATGAAAAAGGCCAATTTATTTAAGAAACTTGATTATCATACAAAAGAACAATTCTTTACAATTATTTTTTAAAGATTATTTCTCTCAAATGTTGGCCGCGACTGCGGTTAACGTAGTCTATTCTGCTGTTCCAATTTTCAATGACGCGTTCTAGCATTTCGAGTGGTATTTGTCCAATGACCCGAGTAATATTGGCCTCCAATGTCTTAATTGTAGCCGGTTTATCCATGTAGACTTTAGACTTCACGCAGCCCACAGAAAAAAGTCTAATGGTGTGACGTCACAAGATCTAGGCGGCCAATTTACTGGTGCGAAGCGTGAAATTAAATGTTCACCGAATCGTTCTCGCAGTAAAGCTATAGCTTCACGAGCTGTATGGCTAGTGGCGCCATCTTGTTGGAAGTAAATGTCTTGTAGACCACGGGTGTCAAGTTCAGGCAGCAAATAGTCCCTTATCAAGGCGCGATAACGGTCGCCATTCACAGTCACATTCCGGCCGGCTTCTGTTTTGAAGAAATATGGACCAATTATTCCACCGGCCCATAATCCGCACCAAACAGTTGTTTTGTCTGGATGTAATGGTAGCACTTCAATCTCTTCAGGTTGCTCGTCACCCCAAATACGGGCATTTTGCTTATTCACGTACCCATTAAGCCAGAAATGGACCTCATCGGAGAACAACATTTTTGTCGAAAACATTGGATCTTCTGCAAGTTTATCAAGAGTCCAAGAGTCCAGTTTCGTAAAATACGCCAAGTTGTTGCATATGACAAACCAAGCTGTTGAGAACGCCGACGAATTGATTCTTCCCGGTCTTCGCGTACACTCGCTGCTACCGCCGCCATATTTCCTTCACTACGTGCTGGATGGGGTCTATGTGGTCGCGTATTATCTATTATTGTAAATTGAGTTTCAAACTTATTGATGGTATAAATTGTGCATTCGGTAGGCCGATTATGTGGCCCATATGTTGCTCTAAGCGCACGATACACATTCCTTGTAGAACGCCCATTTTCGTAATAAAGCTGTGCTATTTGTAGACGCTGTGCCGGGCTAAGTCTTTCCATTACGTAATGTCAAATAGTACTGAACCAGAATGCGCAGTCCGCTGACGCATCGCATGCGCGCTCAGCCATTAAATCCCCACCTAAAAAATTACCTCCAAATGAATCACCCATTATTATTTATTTATTATACAGTATCATACAAAAACAAATTGAAGGATAATAGTGTAAATAAAAGAAAAGTATTATAATATACATAGCCTGTAAATCGTACTTGTATACAATTACATATGGGCCCAAAGACGAAACATAAAATGACAATAAAAAAAATATGCATAAAAAGTATTTATAACTAATAGTTGCCAAGTTCCAAAAAAAAATGCAAAAATTTAAACTAAATAAATCAAAATACTACAAAATTCGTCGGGTATAGAAATCAGAAGTGATCTTTAGTAGAGTGACCTGCTGGTGTCTCATAAAATGTTACACAAGTTCCCTAAAATCAAGACTCTGACAAAATATTATGTCGCATATAGAAAATGGTTTAGAAGAAAATGGTCATTCTGGGATCCCATTTGATGATGAGAGTTATATTTCCTACCAAACTTCAGACAGTCCTTCATATCATTTGGCTCATCAGAGACACGGGCCTGAAAGCTATATATATATATAACGGATTTCATAAGAAGATGACAACGAGAGAGTCCAGGATCAGCATTACTCCGATTGTCACTGAATCGTTAAACTATGAATCAGGGACTATACACAACCAATAATAATCCTAAGCAAAAACGATTTGATTGCCTCCCACTCTCGTAGAAGAGATGGGATCCTCAATAATAACAAAAATAAGCAGTTTTTCCAGGCAAAGGATGAATTGCGTTGTTGGAAATCTGGTCAAACTTCACTAACAATGGAATAAATAAAAACTAGTTTATTGAAAATACTCCGATGGTACAGAAAAAAAGGTAAATATACTTCATGTGTTTGAGTCTTCAAGCCAAGTTGGTGAACAAGAAGGTGTCAAGCTAGTAAAAGTTGTGGATTCCAGGCCCCCAAAAAAGGTTCAATAAAAATCTTATAAATAATGCAAAAAAAAAGGGATAAAATATACTTTTTTTGACATAATTTATAAGACTTTTTCGGACTTTATGTGGGGTCTGGAATTCACAACTTTTACTAGCTTGTCACCTTCTTTTCCACCATTCTTATTTGCTTAAAGACTCGAACACATATATTTCCTTTTTTTGTCCAATCGGGGCATTTTACAATAAACTAGTCCACAACTTTTTTTGGGGAATATATTGATCGCACTGTGACAAGGAAATCTTGATAGCTTCCGAGCTATCTTAAATTGATGTAGACAACACATGGTAGGGAAGGATAAACTAAAAGGTCCTTGGGTTTAATTTATGTGTTTTGCAGGTTTAAAATAATTTGATAATTACAACTGATTAATTAATTTTAATCTAACGAACACTTAGTTGGAGAGCAAAATAAGGTTAAAATTGGAAATCTATGACTCGTACAAAATACATAATAAAACATGAAAACAAAAAATTAAAAAAATTCGCGGCTCAATGGGTTTGAACTCGGATCATGTAGGATACAGTTAAACGTGATAACCACTAGACCTCACACAATTTGAGCATTTTTCTAGCGGTAGTTTACGAAAATCGTTAATAGCTCAGCTTCAAATAAAAATTTTAAAAACTCGTATTTATATATTTTATGTACATTTTGTCTACAAATTAATCTTCCCTTAGTCACTGCTAACTATTAATCCTGTGTTTTGGACGGTGCCTTACATTCCCTCTATCAAATGCGTAAACATTTCCAATGTGAAGAGAATGATTTTTATGTAATACAAACAAAAACGGAACCAAAATTATTCATGAACTCCCATGTTAAATAAAAATACAGATAAATATATACATTTCTATCATTGCCTGTAAATAATGGACGTCCCTTTTCAAGACGTTTTGTATAAAATGTATCTTACCTTAAATTTTCTCTTGCCAAATATTTCTATTATTAATAAAAAAGTCACGAAAGAATTTATAACTTATCGTAAATACTATTTGCATGCAATGGTGTAGACGTTTACCTAAAATTTATGAATTTATGAATTTCTTGTTCAAGTTTTTTGTATTACATAAAGGGGATTTTATTCACATTAGTAGTGTTTACATACGTAATTGGAAGCGAAAATGTGCGCCTCTGTCTTGAAAGGTAAGATTGATATTTAATACTGACTAAGAAGATGCGATAATTTTTAAACAAACTATACTTAGCGCAAATTATTCTTTTTTTTCTAATTTCTTGATTAACTTTGACTTGTAAACGATTTTATTTTTAAACAATAGATAGGTTTAAAGCACTTGTAAATAACACTGGAGCTTGGACGAGTCCCTCGTCCAAGCTTAAGAGTCGATGAAGCGCTTCTACTAACGAATATTTTGCTGAGGGCTCCCATGGTGCGTTCTGCCATGAATTTTAATAGTTTAAATAATTTTTCTACAGAAATTTTTCGCTAGTTTCTTTCTTCGTTTAATGTTTTTGATTTTATTTCCCTATTCTATTGTATTATACGGTAATTTACTTATTTTTCTGAATTATACTTTGTTTATTTTTCTTTCACATATGTATTATTTGTTTATATTGTCTGTATTGGCGTGACCTGTTTTGGGCAATTTAATAACTATTATTATTATTATTACTATAGAACGGTATTTATTACAAGTCTGGGTTATTTTATTCTGTTTGTTATGTTTAAAAAAAAAACAAGTACGAAATGTATTTAAAAATCACTAGAATACTATTTTATTATTTATAATACATTTATTATACATGGAAATGTTTTAAGTTTCTTACTGTACTACGTACCCTTAACTAACTGTAATATACCAAAATATGCGGTTATATATCGATAGATTGTTTGTTCGTAATAAATTTGTATACAATATAAACAGGATGTTATTCATTCAATATAAAACGTGGTCACAAAGACGTGTTAAATAAGCAATATTTGTTACTGATAATCTGCATGAGAATAATACATGAAATGTGTATTTGAAATCGATACGGATATTAGACTGTTAACAATGATTCATATGCTTATCAAAATATAGAGATTGCAAACGAATGCAGTAATATACATTAGAAAAATAACACTTTACTTATTAGTGGATATGCATATGTGTATATATGAAACAAATATAAAATATTAACTTAAATAGATATACATATATGTATGTATATGTAACACTGTTTATAGTATATATGACATGTTTAAACGGATTTTCAATTCAACATGGTATGTACAGTTTATATCTTACATTTACCTTATCTTGTATATATTGTCGTATTACCTTTGTTTCTGAACATACTTGGAAACGATAAACAATATTTGAGTAAATTTATGGAATTACATAAAGTTAGTTCATAATTATATGTCTATACCATAATTTCAGTATAATTAATTGCCGATTTAAGACAGATATACAATTACTTAAATACATTGTTTCTAAATACAGTATACGTCCTCTTCAATGACACGACGAAACTAACATCACATTAAAACACTTTAAAATACATATTAATTCTTTGATTTTCTTTTTGTAATCTTGCGCTACTAGATCTAGGAGTACAACAGAAAATATTTTGAGAATAGGAAGAACCAACAATCTTTTAATTCTAGAAATCTGCCTTTTATAACACTTTAAACAATTTTCGATCTTTTCAAATAAGAAAATCGATATGGGAAAATGTTTTCTAGACATGTACAGAGGTAGAGGATTCAACTAATCTAGTGTAGTGAACCTCCAGCAGCTCACTAAGTATGTCATTCAATTACGGTATTTGTCGGACCGTGAATACCACGAAAAACGTCGAATTGTCTCTGTTGCATTCGAACAAGTCATACAATACATGAAATGGTGAACTCAAAGGAAGTGGCAACGGCTAAAGGGGTAGCTGTTCCTCAACAATTGATTAGCTAAGTTTGTTAGATAAAGAATTTTAGTTTCTTTTCTTAATTCTGTAGATACAGCTGTGAGCTAAACTAATAAATAGTTGCTCTGGAATTTAACTAATTGTGGCAATATATACAAGAAGCAATTGCTAACAATTTCTCTTGATAATAAATAATGATTCTAAGTATAATCTTACATATAAAAGAAAATGTACAAAACTTAACTAATTGGAAAGCTTGAAAATATAAATTTAACATAATAGGTCGAATTTTAAATGATCAGTTAGATGTAAATAGCTCCTACCTATTAAATCTTAATATGTAATACACAAACCCTTCCCTTATAATAATAATAGTTTTCTGGAATTTGTATGTATACAGGCTGATTCATTTTCGGCCCTCACTATGGGGATCTCTCTTATTATTGGAGATACAGTATAGGTTTAAATTTGGCAAAGTTGTTAAATTTTGTGTTTGTTATAAATCCGTAAAGAAATAGACCTGTGACAAATGACCTTCGTTATTTAAAAAAAAAACGCGAAAACCCCATTTTCTTCTTTTACCTGTAGCACCGACATTTGGCCTTGTAGAGAAAAAATAAAAACACATCCTTGTGGACATTTCTAAACCTCTATCCAGTGGTGTACTCTAAATTTTTATACGATGTTTTGTTTCTTTCTGGCCATCATCAACTATCTAATTTCTTATAGGCACCATATTGGATTTAGACATCTTCAGAAAGAGCTTTTTTTCTGATTTCAACCATGTAGCACATGCTGACTATAGTTTTTGCCATTAGGTTTTATTTGAAAGAATAAATTATAAGATTAAATAAGGTAGCCTTTGGAATTTCAATCTGTCAAATAATTCATTTATTGTTCATTAATAATACAAAAATGTCATACACTAACGAAGAGAAACGAGATATGATAAGTATTTTTTATTCTTCGAAACAAAATTCAACAGTAGCGAGTACAAGATAAGAAAAACATTAATAAAAATACATAGAAAAGTAAACAATAAACAATTACAGTAAATGTTCAATTATCTGGCCATCTTCGGTAATGCACAATTGGGCACGCCTTCTGGCATTTTGTACTGCCCTTTGTATATTTCTTCTAGTAACTGCATCGAAGGCATTCTGAAGTCTGTCTCGTAATTCTTCAATGTTTTGTGGCGCATCTACTTTATAAATATTATTTTAAATAAATATTGTAATTGATTTAATGGGATATTGTCGTCAAGATAGTCAGATACGTATGTACGTAAAATGTTTAAATATCTTTCTCCATTTAAATGTTCTTCATACATAACTGGTCCTAAGAGACGATTTGCCAAAATACCCATCCAAACGTTTATTCCAAAACGATGTTGTGGTCTTCTAGCCATGTTTTGTCGGGGATTTTGTACTGCCCAATAGTGCTCCGTATTTCTGTTGAACATTCCAGAATTTGTAAATTTTGTTTCATCTGACCAGATGATTTTGCTTAAAAAATTTTCGTCATTTTCCATCCTTTCCATTAACCATTTACAATATTCTAGCCTTCTCAAATTATCTCCAGGCAGTAAAGAGTGACTAGCATGGATCCTGTATGGTTTAAACCTACTTTTATGTAAAGTTCTCCAAACTCTGGACTGGCACAAATTTAATTCTGACGCTACGTCGCGTGTAGAAATTGATGGATTATTATTTATCTATAAAAATACAAGATTAACATGAAATTTGAAAACACGCTTTTAATTTACCATTTGTAAAATATCTTGTCGATTTTCATTTAAATTCCTGCTGTCTTGAGCATTACGCGGCTTAGTAAACGATCCATTCTCGACCAAATTTCTGTTGAGATCTAGAAAAATGGTACGATGAGGCTGTTGTCGTTCTGGATATAATTGTAGATATCTTGTACTCGCTACTGTTGAATTTCGGTATGAAGAATAAAAAATACTTCTCATATCTCGTTTCTCTTCGTTAGTGTATGACATTTTTGTATTATTAATGAACAATAAATGAAATGTTTGACAGATTGAAATTCCATGGCTACCTTATTTAATCTTATAATTTATTCTTTCAAATAAAACCTAATGTCAAAAACTTTAGTCAGCATGTGGTACATGGTTGAAATCAGAAAAAAAACTCTTTCTGAAGATGTCTAAATCCAATATGGCGCCTATAAGAAATTAGATAGTTGATGGCCAGAAAGAAACGAAACGTCGTATAAAAATTTAGAGTACACCACTGGATAGAGGTTTAGAAATGGCCACAAGGATGTGATTTTATATTTTCTCTACATGGCCAAATGTCGGTGCTATAGGTAAAAGAAGAAAATGGGGTTTTCGCGTTATTTTTTTTTTAAATAACGAAGGTCATTTGTCACAGGTCTATTTTCTTTACCGATTTATAACAAACACAAAATTTAACAACTTTGCCAAATTTAAACCTATACTCTAACTACAATAATAAGCGAGATCCCCATGATGAGGGCCGAAAATGAATCAGCCTGTATAAGCTCGAGTTTTGTAAACTGAATTTATGTTTATCATCTCCTGATGAAGCCACAGTAGGAAAAACACATGTAGTGTTTGCATTATATCTTGTCGAAACTTAAAACCTTTTGTTATTAATTATTGAAATAAAGTTTCAACACATATCTCCTCAACCAATTAGCGATTTTAAGTAGTGACATTAAGAAGTATTTTAAAAATACTATGATTTTTGAATATCTTTTAAAATATTGCTTATTTAGTTATATTCCAAATCCACGAAGAATATAGCGCTATCGTGTGAGTAGTGGGGATATAAACAAGTTTTTATCTGCAAACGGTAATTTCCAGTATCTCGTCTTAGAATGCAAAGTCTAATTTTCCTGTGTACCGTCATTGAGTATATAATTTATCATAAGTCCGATTTCTGAGATGCGTACCAAGTTAAAAGATTGCGCACTTATAGAAATTTACGGGCGTTTGGAAGCTGTTTATAGTAACGATTGTGTGTATGTAAATAATGTTCGCTAGTGGATTCCACGTGCTAAACTCTGATATAGAGGCGAAATGAAGATGTTTGAAGCGATCAGGTCGACTAATATCAGTGACGCATGAAAAGAATCAAAGACAATTGAATGCATTGATATAAGAAAACAAATTCCTCTATAAATTAGGTATTAGTCAAGAATCCAGCAGACGTTCAGACATTGAATTACAGAAAAATTTGCGCTGGATGGATTCTGCAACAATTAACATATTGCTGTGTAGTTTGAATCTAAAATGGGCTCTAAATATATTAATAAGTGAATCGTCATACACGCATATATAATATTAGATTTTTATAGTATGTAATGCTCTCAGGATCATTGTTTTGGGGTTCTTTTGTAAGTAGGCCTGGCATCCAATGTCAAAGGGCGAGAAATAAGACGCCTAGGGTCAAATTTAGAAATAATCTGACAAAACATTTTATTCGACAATTAACTGTGAAAAGGAATACTTGAAAAATTATAAATAAATGTGTCAATATAAAGTTACATATGCAAATATACTTTACAAAAAATATTTCATTTTTAAATAAAAACATTTTCAATAATATAAAATGTTATACGTAATAATACGTAATAAGGTATACATAGGACAATGTAGTGGTATTTACAATAAAAGAATTTTTGAAACTAGAAGTTTAATTACTTATTTCTTAGCGTTATAATTTATTGAGGAAAAACCGACGTCCAAGGCAAAATAATGAAAACTTTGTTACGAGAAACTGTCAAATAATATTCATCATTAATAATAGGATGTTCTAGAAAAAAATAGCTAACACAACTCTTTGAGAATACCAGCAAAATATTGCTAGACACAGTTTCTTCTTCTTTGGGCTTCGGAAAGGAGACCTGAAACTATTGAGTACACAAATTTCATCAATATTAAATCCAAAAAGACATTTTCTCGTTTATGTCATCACAACAACTAAGAAATTATTTGCAAACTTGTTTTTCTCGGTTAATAGAATCCACCTGGCGCGGTTTACCAATCATGATTTATTCCTTAAGTCTATTTAGTACCCTCAAGAGAAAATCCACCTTGATGCGTGGGTTCTTTTTCTAAAGTTGCTTAGCTCCCTTACATATGACAAACAAAGTCAGTTTCCACAACCTAGAAGTCCTTTAGATTATTTGTACATTTGGTCCTGTTTCATTAACGCTTGCACATTAGCCTTGGAAATTCCAAATTTCTTAGTTGATCGGATTTCCATGTCCGCCATCATATCTACTTGCTGTCGAGTGTTGATGTTGACAGCATTATCTATTTTGGGGAGGGGGATAACTTTGGTTTACCATTGACCTCCTTAATAGGAGCTTCTGTTTTGCATCTTTAGGCGTTATTGTTTTGTTCCTTATCCATACTATTCCCACAAGCGGCAAGGGAAATAAGAGTCCATCCGATAAGAGTCCGACTTGACTGGATAAGTCTAAATACATTCTGGTGCTACAACACGCATTCTTGTCACGTTATCTTATACCTAGTTTGAGTTAAGCTGTGGGATCTCGAGAACAACATATACCATACTACCGTAATACGAGGGATGGTTCCAAAGTTCTGGGAATTGTGCTCGAATTAACTTACGCAGTATTAATAGGCAATGCTATTGCTGACAGACAAGTCTTCACATGTTTATGGAGCTATCCAGTGTAATATTGTTCACTCTGATTCAGGTGTTCAACCGATATAGACGCATTTTGTAGCACTGTTTGTGTAACCACCGAATACCCGGCTAAATCTCAAAGAGCAATCATTTACTTTTTGTGGAAAGCGGGTGTGAAAACTTAAGAAACGTCTGCAAGGAGTGTTTGATGAGCCTGTAGAATCTTAAAGTACTATATATCGCTGGATCGATCGTTTTAAAAGTGGGAAAACGTCATTAGAAGACGATCCACGGAGTGGTCGCCCGAGCAAGTCGGTAAATGAAAGAAACATTACTACCGCGGAGAACCTACTGAAAGAGGGCAGGCGAATTACTATTTCTCGAATTAGTATACACCAAGGAATAGGTACACGACAAATTTATGACATCTTGATGAGAAGATTGTTTGGGCATAAGCAAGGTCTGAGCCCGCTAGGTTCCAAGGCTGTTGGGACCGGAACAGAAACTCTATAGGTCTGACACTTGTCGTTAACATCAAAAACTGTTAGCGCGTTACGGTGATGAATTTTGGCAACGGATAATAACCACTGGTGAAACGTGTATTCCTTATTTCAACCCTGAAACCAAAAGTCAATCCAAAGAATGACGTAAACCCGAAGAAGGGCCTCCAATTAAAGCGCGTTCAGTACCATCTGTTGGAAAGGTAATGTTTACTGTATTCATATACAATTAACGCAGAATATTATTCGAACTTATTATCCGGACCACTGTAGCAGGCACTTATCAGTAAACGCCTGGAAAGTTGCATAAGCGTCCATTATTGCAACGGGATAATGTACGGGGTAATGACCGCACATCGCAAGAAAAACGAAGAATGTTTTCAGAACGATTTACGATGGGAATTGCTTCCGCATTCACCTTATTCACCAGATCTGGCACCAGGTGATTTTCATCTGTTTCCAGTTTTAAAAAAATCTTTACGGGGTGTTTGTTTTTAGAGTTTAATTGACGTAAAAGGTGCCATAAATAGGTGGATTGAGGTGACGCCAAAAAAGTTCTTTGAGGACGGCTTAAAAATATTAATTTATTGTCGGGATAAATGTATTCAATTAAATGGCGATTATATTGAAAAGCTACATTGTAATATTGATGAAAATTGACAAAATAAAAATATTATTGTTAAATTCCCAGAACTTTGGAATATTAGCTGTAAACCTCTAAGTGCACATCATTTATAATTATTAAGATAATAGAATTACGAAACAATTACTATGCATATCTTAATAATCGTCCGGATTAATCTTTACTTACTTAAATGATTGAAATCGCTTCCAAATAGACATTTAAGTTTAACAGACCTGGTTTAATTAACACCTTTCGTATTTTAATAGAATCAGGCATGTAATATTTTTAAAATGTAACCATAGATATAATAATATTGTTATTAGACTACTAGGCTATTAGGCTTTACAGTTTCTAATATAAAAGTTGCATACGTTGAAAAATTTCGTCTAATATCACAATCAGTAGCAAGGCGAAATTTTTTCTTCTCTAAATAAATTTTCCGTTGTCTTTTTTATAACGTGAACTAAAACCAATTGCTATGTGTACGTGTCGTTTTTGCGAGGGAACCCCTATGTATATATACCCCTACACAGCGCGAGAAAAAACATCAAATAAATACATTTACCGATTCAATTTCAGGAAATAAATTACTTTTCCGTAATTGCCGAGCAAATCCACAATTATAAGAGTACTGTTAGGGAAACAAACATTTATTAACTGTTTTGGTTTTACACATTCTCGCTTTGAACGTTTCAAAGTGTTTTCGTTTTGATTAAATTATAACGTAAATTAAAAAATTACGCCATTGAAAATCATATGGATTCAATAATCGTTTTTAATATTCCAGAACGTTGGTCGAGAATTTTTATTTAGAAATTTTATTATTAAAAAGCTCGTTTAACGTATGGTCGCCTTTAAAGAATTATTAATTTAACAACATCAATTACAAATAAACAAAGATAATTTACAAGTATTTCTTCTTCTTCCGTTTTGGGTTGGACGCCAGCATGTCCAGGCACTTGAGCACACTGCTCTTTGTACTGTCCCCAATATATCTCTCAATTCCACCCTGTTAGTCTTGTGTCCTCGATAAAAGCCAGTATCCTCCTAGGGGAAGTTTGAGTACCCTCGTAGGATCCAATAGATCTCTCCCGAAATGTTTCTGCCTGAGTCCCTTCAGTTCCTCACACGTGCATATTACATGAATGCTAGTTTCCTCCTGTTTTTCACATCTCCTACACCGGGGCTCGCTAACCAAACCCATGCTGTACAGATGCTTCCTTAAAGGACAATGTCCGGTTATTAACCCGGTAATTATTTTAATTTCGTTTTTATTACTACGAATTAGGTTAGCTGAAAACCTTCCGTCCAGCTCCCTTAGTAGTGTTTTAGTATGGAGTTGACCTTCCGTTAATCTCCATTTCTTTTTATGTTTTCTTTCTAGCCATAACCAGATTTCCATTTTAGCGGAATTTCTAACGATTCCACATACAGGTTCTTGTTCTATGAAGTTCCTATTAGTACCTTCTTTGACAATTTCGTAGGCTCTCATTGCCATTAATTCCCTCATGTCCTGGCACTCATATCAGCGACACAGTGTTGTCTTGTGTCAATTTATTGAGGGCCTGTTTGCAATATTTCACTACATTAGACCTGGTAGACGGATTCATAATGGCTTTAATAGCCGCCTAAGTATAACTCATTATGTTGATTTTTTTTTGGTTGCGTAGCCGGCTTCCCGAATTTACTTGGTACAGGCTGCGACTGCAAACAATTCAGCCTGGAAAACCGCTGTATGTTTCCCCAGACATATCGATATCTTCCTTCTAGGGCACATTCCGCATATGCCTGCACCTGTTCCCTGATTGGATTGTGATCCATCCGTGTACCAGGTGCCAGCACCGTAATCGCTCGAGCGACTTTTTGCCTGTTCCCTAGTCGGTATAGATATGTTCAGCTTAGCTGTAAACATAATCTCAGGTGCCATACTGTCCGCCGGCATTTGAAATATCGGCTCTTCCAGTATAGTTCCTGTGATACCTTTTTAGTCCCCTACAATCTTATTAGGACACCATACGTCATTGGCCTTCAGCCTCAGGATCGCATCCATAGCCTCTGCTTTTGCAAATAGTTCCAGTGGAGGGAGACCCACGATGGCCTCCATGGACGCAGTTCCCGTGCTATTCATAGATCCCGTGATTTCTAACAAAGCTTGTCGCTTGACAGTTGCGAGGACCCCTACAGGATGTCAGCTCCGTCCTCCTCCACCAGACAACTGCACCACAGGTAATCGTTGGTCTTACTACTGCTGTGTACAACATTTGGTTTCAGTCCCCTGGTCTTGCCAACAGCTCTTCTGCTGCCCAGATCATTTACTTTGCTCATGTTGGTAAAGGCTGTCAACTTGTTTTTTTGAGAATTGACAGTTAATTCCTCCTCAAGACACCAGCTTTCCACAATTCGCAGAGCATGATGCTCGCCAGTGTTCCCGGGAATTTCCCCTGGGACACTATGACAATGTCATCGGCGAACCCTTGCTTCTATATTCCCTGTTCATTTAATATCCTGAGGATATTATCCACTACCAGACTCCACAGTAGCGGTGACAATACGCCTCCTTGAGGACACCCTTTTGTTGTCCTCATGGAGATCGTTTTGTTTTGCATTTGGGCATGAACTATTCTGCTACGCAGCATGTTATGAACAGTTGCATGTAATGCTTTTTATTTTTCGTTCTCTTAAAGGTCGAATAATGGAAGACGTCGAGGTGTTATCGAAAGCTACCTGTATGACTTAGAAGGCTGCAAGTGCAATTTCCTTGTGGTGTAGGCTCCTTTCGAGCTCTCTCACCAGGCTATGCAGGGCACCCTCACCTGATTTTCCCAACTGGTATGCCCATTGCAGTGGGTGTAGGAGAGATCTATCCAGAGCCCCTTCTTCGATATTTAAATATATCATTTTTTCCATAGTCTTCAACATAAAAGGGGTAAGACTAATAGGTCTAAATGATTTTCGGTGGATATATGTTCCTTTTCCGGGCTTCGGAATAAACACAACCCTAGTTTCTCTCCATGCCCTAGGGATATAACCCTTAGCATCGTTAGATCTGAATATCTCCAATAGAGGACCCATAACTTCCCCAATTCACTCTTGAAGGAGCTTCGGAAACACAGGTACTATTTTGTTACAAGCCTTTACATTAAATATAGGCAAAGTATTAAAATGGATGCTCATTATTTTTACATTTTTTAGACACATTTTAGAATAATTAGTTATCTTGTTAATGGATGTAGCACTTGGTTCTAGGTGAAACATTGTTTAAATAATTAACTTTGGTAGATTAAAAGCGCTGGTTCAGTTTCACTTGTTTAATACATGATACTCTATTGCTTCGGTATATTCGACCAAGGAAAGGTCATCAAGTCAAAAGAAACATTACGCCCTTACTGACCTGTTTTCTAACTCCTAGGTTAAGCATTCTTATAATTTGAATGCAAATTTAATGTCATCAAAAATTACAAAATATGTTCTTTTGAGAACAATACTGATAAGAAATAGTAATATCAATTAGTGGCAATAAGTACGAAACTGTTTGATTATCATTTTGAATATTTGAATATTTCTTAGATGCTTAGTAAACCTATAATTTGAAAACATTTATTTACAACTCAAAAAGTTTTAATTCTTTTTCAAACAGTTACAAACATAACTTTTACATTCTTTTCCAATATTTTAAAACTTATTCAAAATATAAGCAATATATAGATTAAGTAGAAATCTAAATTATACATCGAATTCATATATTCCCAATCTTCTTAGCCCAGATATACCTAGTATAAGCAAATTATTTCGGTAGGTATGTCATTCTTAATAATGCAAACATTTTTTACACTAAAGATTTTTTTCAATATCTGCGCATTTCACTATTGATATCTGACTTGAACTAACTATTTCTTTCTACATAAATTTTTGACGAATTATTCTTGTGAGTTTATAATTATAAATAGCATTTAAAATAATTTGTTCGAATATTAAAGTAATAATTTCCGCATAGTTTTCTTGGATAGAATATATTTGTACAAAACTAGAAAAGAAACAATACTGTGATAAGTCACCGATAATCTCATACGACGAGAACTGTCCAGAAATTGTAAATGTGTAACACATGAAAAGTCTAGGCGATTATCGAATATACCAGAAGTTTTCACCGTTAATATAAATAGCAGTCGGGAGGGATTTATACCATTCCATACCAAATCATCGCCGACTGAACTTACATAAATATAAATACATAAATGTGCTTATTGTTAATAATTAGTTTTTAAATTGTTATTCGTTTTTATTATTAATATAGTGTGTGTCTAAGTTACCGTTAGTTTTATTTAAGAACCCGCAGACAGACAAACATTTCACAGTAGAAAGACAAGTATTTTTTGAACGCACGATATTACGTCTTTGATTACGGCCCCACTTACTGAAGACGGAGACGTAGAAAATATCCTCCCTTCCTTTATCGGTATTATGCGCTCGTTTGTTTTCTGCTGTGGTGCTCCCTTGTTCCTCAAATTTCTCTCAGTCTTAGTTTTTGTATTATAGTTTTTCAATATTTCGCGTATATCAGTTTTTTTTAATTTCCATTGGTAGTTCATTGCTCAGTTGTTGAAATTTGAATGAACACTTAATTTTATGTTTCATTGTTCTTATTTCTGATTTGTGTCATGTTTCATGTTTGTGAATGTTTGCCTATTATTAATTCCATATTGTATAATATTTAATGTTGGAGTTATTTGATATAATTCAGACGTTGACGTTCTTTTGTGTATTGTGTATATTTGCTTTAAGATCTTATACTGCTTTCTTTTTTGTAGTTCTCATTTCAAATATTTTTTTAATAGTTTCACCCCACATGTTGATCAGGTAAAATGATATAATGAACTTCCTGTAAATGAGAACTAATGAGTATTAAATCTCACTTTACATGCATATGTCGCCTAATGTGCTGCATTAATTTCTACATTTCGACAAACTAAGTTTGTGCTAGTATGTATAAACGCTGAACGTCGCGACGCCACCTTCCAGGTTGTTAGGATAATGATAAATGGGATTATTAGTCTGATTTTTTTCATTTCTGCTATCATGATTGTGTTTCTGTTTACTAAATTTTGCATATTCCAGTCCAATTTTAAATTATTTTAGATCGTTAGTCTTAAATAATTTGCTTTGGCTACTTCCTTTATTATTAGATTTTTTATGTTTATGTAATTAAATTATTCAGACACCAGTCCTCTATTATTTTAATATCATATTAATTTTTTAGTTGTATTTTGTTCTTGTTTATATCTGAACATACGAAGGCCGATTTCTTTGCTCCGCCCCTAACCCATTTATAAACCAAAACAATTATTTATCTTGTCGCATTGTAACCTGGTATGTAGAGTTACAAATCTGAACCTCTTAAAGCGTACCTACGGTAGACGCCCGAAGTCGAAAGAGTCACATATCAGTATCGAAATGGATCGTGTCGAGCAACGAGCGTTGATTAAATACTTATGTTTAAAAGATACGACCCCAACTAGAAACTGAAAAAGTGATTTCAATCTACTTAAGTTAATTATTAGGAATAATTGCTTCTAGAATTCTGTTCTTAGGACTGCTCTGATCTTGGCCGCCGATTCGTTCCTTTTTCGGGACAGGATCATACTTCTACACGAACATAGAGTTCTGTAAACACCAGGAATTTAGACATGACGAGCGTGACGTTTTCGTCACATTTCATTCTAATACCGCTTATGGAAGAAATCTTACTCCGATTGTACGGGCACCTATGACGTCGTATTCGGTACATTTCACTTCATATCGCATCCGTGAATAGAGCGCTCTCTAGTGGTATTTAGTAGAATTTTAGTTCAGTTGTTTATGAGTTTGGGAAGGTAACAGATTGCTGTGTTATTGCATACCACCTTAGATAACACCTTTTCAGTTGGAAAGTTTAAAATTCATAATTATTAGCTCAGACACTTCAGTGCGAGATGGTGCTACTGCCGGTTGCTTTATTCTAGACGTGGCGCGAAATTTGGTTTACTATCAAACGTGTCTAATTCGGTGCAATTGTGAAAAGTGACCATTTTGTTTAGTTCGTCGTTGGGTCAGTTAGGTGTGCCAATACTAAAAAATGGATCCGGCTTTATTTTATGGTAAGAAGCGCTTTATTGCAAGAGAAATAAATTATGGTAACGACATTAGTTTGGCTAGTGATTCGGATGATCCTGAGTACAATCCTACTGTCGAAGAAGTGGAAGAGGAGAGTTTTAATGAAGGTGAAACGGAAATAGAAGAACAAATGCCAGAAGAGGATGGAACTAATAGAAAGAGAAAAGTAAGTAATCGAGATGGTAATGAAGATGTGACTCAACAAGTTGAACCTACGACGCGGCAAAAATTTTCATATCAATACAAAGATATTACCGATAATGAAATTATGGCCAGAGATATTCCAGTATGGAGAGGGACAATTCCAAAAGCAACTTCTATCAAAGAACCAATACAATATTTTCGCTAGTTCTTTGATGATAGCTTGTTAGACCTAATAACCAAACAATCAAATTTATATAGCGTACAAGTAAATTGTAATAAACCCCTGAATATGAGCAAAAATGAGTTGGAATAACTTTTGGGAACCATATTCTTCATGTCACTCTTGAAAATGCCGAAAACACGTCTTTACTGGAATTCTCAACTTTTTGTCCGAGAAGTTGCGAATGTAATGAGTAGGGACAGATGGAAGGCGATCAAGAAGAACTTGCACTGTAATGACAACCGTCAAATTGATCACGATAATCTAGATAAACTCTATAAAATAACACTTGTTTTAGATCATTTGCTAAGGAAATACCAAGAGATTCCTAAGGAACAGATGTTAGTTGTTGACGAGCAAATGGTTCCTTTCAAAGGTAGCTCAGCACTCAAGAAGTATCTACCAAAGAAACCCCTACAAAATTTATATATTAGCCGGCTCCAGTGGTATGGTATATGATTTCGATATTTACACAGGGAAAATATGCGCCACTGCCGGCTGCTCTGAAATAGGATCGAGTGGAAACATTGTTTTGACACTATGCAGGAGTGTCCCATCTACAGATCATCTTTTATATATTGACAACTGGTTTACATCTATTCAACTGGTAGATGAATTACCTAAAAAAAAGAGTGTATTGTCTGGGAACTGTACGAAAAAACCGTTTACTAGGATGTTCACTAACAACGGATAAAGTTATGAAAGCCAATGGGCGAGGCTCTTTTCAGGAATTAGAAATGAAAACGGCCAGTACTGTTTGCCGAATAATCAAATAGTTTGACAGTCGATCTGTAATACTGCTCACTAACTTTTCTTCAGCGAAACCTTTGGGACATATCCGTAGGTGGGACAAAATAAAAAAAGAACACAGAAACATCCAGTGCCCTTCTGCAATAAGCACTTACAATAAGTTCATGGGGGGCGTTGATCTTATGAACTTAATCTTATGAATATTATCACCAGCTATTGTTCCATTTTATGGACATGACCATTGTCAACTGTTGACTGCTGTATAGGCGCGATTGTCGGGATTTTGCTGTTCCGAGAAAAAACGAACTGACGCTTTTTGAATTTAAGAGTCGAATAGCAGAAAGTTTGTTGAAAGAGGGAAAAACCATTGAATCTAGGAAAGTTGGTCGACCTAGTAGTGCTTCGGTTGATGACGAACATGATTCCAAAAAACGCAAAGGGCACGCAACAATGTGCATTCCAGAGAAAAATATTCGCCACGATAGTATAGGTGACTGGCCTGTTGTGCAGGATAAACGAGGACGTTGTAAGAAGCCAGATTGCAGTTCAAGTCCAGTACATTATTGTCAAAAGTGTGGTTGTATTTGTGTATAAATAAAAATGCAAACTGTTTTTATTATTTTCATCACAATTAGTTTATGTTTTTGTTAAATAACGTTTTTGTGGCTATCATATTTTGTCCTCTTACTGCTTATTGCACCGTTTTCGTTACGTTTCAGGATTTTCAAAATTTTCGAAGAATAATGTTATATATGGTATTATGTGTTACCTAGAAGGTAAGTAACCACTGCAAGCATCGAAAATATTTTTTTAAGCAAATTTTCAAAATTTGAAAGAACTTTGACCATAGAGGGTTAACAGAGAAAGGGTCCGAAAATGTGGAATGGGGTTTATGGGGTTTGCTGATGCGGTCGTTGCGCTTTGAATATGATGTAATGGGCTCTACAATTTAGAGAAGTGGTTGAGAATAGGAATTGGACGGTTTTGGCTTAAGATATTAATTTATAATGGATTGGATATCGTAGTTGGACAACTATTCCAAGCATTTGCAGAATATGGCTCAAAATTGTACATCAAAATCAATTTGGTGCCCAGTGTCCACTGTACCTGATGATTCTACTATTTTAGTTTTAACGAAGTGATTGGTTCGAGTTTTGTTATTTTTTATATTCATATCTAATAAACGACTAAGTAAACCGATCCTGTTTAAATTGTGGCCACTTGCATAATTTATCATTCCGAATAACTTTTCTAAATAACATTTTGTCGTATTTTCCACAAAAAAGCACGTTTTTGTGAGAAAAATTACTTTTTTGTATATTTTCAAGGTCTGCTTGATTTTTCAAAACTAAAATTATGGCACAATTATTTTTTATCCATGCAGGGCTGAATCTGTATATGGACATAATATACACTACTTATATACGAGGGTATATCAGATATAAACGAGACTGATTTTTTAATGACTCGTACAAAAGTTTTTTGAATCGGCGAAGTAGGTGGCTATGTAGACAAAGCACTTAGGGTGGGGAGAGCAACGTCTGAAATTCCGTCGAGACCGTCCAGTAGTGCAGTGACCATGAGTGAGCAAGCAGTGCACGTTTCCGTGGAGCAGCGGATAATTATTAGGTTTTTGACCAATGAGGGGGTGAATCCAACAGACATTTTACGCAGATTGCACGCACAGTTCGGGGAGAACACCCTTTCACGACCTCGCGTGTTTGCATGGCATAAACAATTTTCTGGAGGCCGGGAGAAAGTTGAAAACCAGAGCCACGTTCGATGCCCACGGACGAGCGTTACCGAAGCCAACATTGAGGCTTGATTTTCTTCATGATCGCCGCACAATTAATGCCCAATATTATTGCGACGTTTTGGATGCCGCAAAATTGTCTTTACGACGAAAAAGAAAGACGCAATCCGTTAAAAATGTCATTCTCCTTCACGACAACGCCAGACCACATTCGGCAAACATTACGAGGCAAAAAGTGGAACAATTCGACTGGGAAATCTTGGAACATCCTGCTTACAGTCCAGACTTGTCACCCTGTGACTAACATTTGTTTGGACCTCTAAAAGAAGCTCTTGGAGGCCAGCGTCTCGACAGCGACCAAGCGGTAGAGACATTTGTGCTCCAGTGGCTGTGTGACCGGCCTAAAAGTTTTTACGATAACGGGATTAAAAAGCTTCCAATCCGTTGGGAAAAATGTATTGCGCGGGCGGGAGATTATATAGAAAAATAGTACATTTGTATTAACCTTGTTCAATAAAGCATTAATAGTTTAAAAAAATCAGTCTCGTTTATATCTGATATACCCTCGTATTTATATACACACATACACAAACAATTCTTATTTTGTTTTAAATTTATTTCTCTTATAAACACTTAAATCTGAGAAGGGTATAAAACCAAATACTATATATACATAAATGCTGGTATTACACTACCATCTAATATGAGGATTTATAATAATATTAATAAATTTTATTTTAAATAACTAGGCGTAAAATAAAGATTAAATCATGAAAGACAAACATCGCGTTGGCAAAGTTAAAATATTGCGGCGGTGTATCGTTCATGCCCGTATAGTTAAGTACTTCGGGATTGCTCTAAGAGGATTTGTAAATTTCGTAAGAGAATTTTCGCAGTCCTTTGCGGCATTAGTACTGTAACGCGGTTCAAACACTAGGCTAAATATTTTTCTAAAAGGTAGAGCATTTTGGTATCTTAAAATTTTCCAAAAAAATATGGCAAATATTAGACGTAAATATTATAAATTAAATTCTTTTTTTCGTTGAAGGATTAAATTATGAACCATTTCAGGAAATAATCTGACAACTACTCTCAGAATTTAATGTATTATATTAAACCAAGTACCTTTACATTACTTTATAACTTTATGAAAGTATCCTACGTAAATATCAGATAATTCTAAAAAGCTTCGAAACGGGATCAAAATATTTTATAAATAATATTCTGTTGAGGAGTTAATTGGTCTGGGCGACTGTAGCAAATCTGTCGTCGGTGAATAGTATATTAAAAAATGCGAATGCAGAAATGAACGACTCGAAAGGAATGCATCTAGGTTTAAAATATTAAAATCAACATTAGTAACGTGATTATATACGTATGCAGAGTCTTCCAGCGACGTGGAAAAATACGTGCAAAAGTACTCAATTTTTTCAAGAAATACTTATCGGATTTTTTTACAGATTCGGGTTGAGTAAAGTATGTCATTTTAAATTTTTTAAATTTAAATTTTTAAAAATATTCTGTGTAAACATTCTTTCAATCATGATCGAAAATTTTCCATCGCTCGACGAAGCAAGTCAGGTTGAATTCATGTTATTTCTTGTCTCATAATAATCGTCTCTTAATTCCGGTAGAGTTTGCGGTCTAATAATGTCCACGTTGGAGAAATCTCCAAAGAAAACAGTCGCATGCCAACAAATCTCGGGGCCTGACACGCCACAAGATGTCGCCATGTTTTGATATTTGTCCGTCCGGGAAGTTCTCTTAAAGCAGCAAGGGACACATAAGCAGTGTATAATGTGACCCCATCCTGCTAGACAAAAAAATAATTTCCGGAAACTTAGCTTAGCTGTTGCGTCAAAAATATCTTGACCATATGTGTGTAGCGCTTTGCATTAACAGCTGTGGCCCAATAATGCTAGGTGATGAAAGTGTACACCAATGGCTATCTAATGGCTTTTCATGCAACTAATAATTCCAATATCGATTTTTTTGTATATGAGGGCGTATTTTTATGTTATCTACCTAGCCATGAAACAAAAGAGTGACGATGTCAAACAAATTATTGAAAAATTGCTGTCACTATTAGAAGTACATGTGCTAAGTTTTATTTAGTTTGTGCTGTTTATACAGATTTGAGACGGTCTATTTCTCGATAAAATGAGTGAAACTAAGGTTGAACATCGCAGCGTAATAAAGTTCCTGACAAAAGAAGGCAATGGTCCAAAAGCAATTCATGAAAGAATGGTTGCTGTGTATGGGGAAGATATACCATCTTATTTCCAAGTAAGATATTGGTCTAAACTCTTTCGATGGGGCCGAGAGTCAATCAATGATGACCCAAAGTCCGGACGACCCTTGAAGCTCGAACTGAAGACATTGCGCGAAAAGTCGAAAATTTGGTACTGAAAGATCGGCTTGTAAAGATCTCTGTCAATGCCAATGAAGTCTGTATATCCGAAACAAGTGTCTTCAAAATTTTGCATGACGATTTGGGTATGAAGAAGGTGTCTGCATGGTGGATACCCAGATTGCCTACACCTGAACTGTACAGAAAAGAAGTTTCTCAAGAAAATTTGGTCAAGTTGGAGAGAGACAAAACATTTTTATCTCGAATTATCACCGAAGATGAGACTTGGGTATATTACTGGGACCCTCCTACTAAACAAGAATCCATGCAATGGGTTCATAAGGGCTCTCCACCACCAAAAAAGGTCAAGACACAATTTTCTGGAAAAAAAAAAACAGATGGCAACTGTTTTATGGGATGCTGAAGGAGTTCTGCTTATTGAATATATGCCGAGAGGATCTACCATAAATTGAGAGGCCTACGGAAACACAATTAAAAATTTAAAAACTGCTCTGGAGGAAAAACGCCCGCATTCTTATCCACAAAAAAACTTGTTTTTGCACGACAATTCTCGGGTTCATAAGGCAAACAAAGTTCATCAGATAATCAATGACTGTGAGTTTATAGAGTTAAGGCATCCACCTTATAGCCCCGACCTAGCTCCGTCAGACTTCTGCTTATTAAAAAATTTAAAAAAAGATCTCTGTCATTGCCAATGAAGTCTGTATATCCGAAACAAGTGTTCTCAAAATCTAGCATGACGATTTGGGTATGAAGAAGGTGTCTGCACGGTGGACACCCAGATTGCTTACACCTGAACAAAAACGGTACAGAAGAGAAGTTTCTCAAGACAATTTGATCAAGTTGGAGAGGGCCAAAACATTTTTATCTCGAATTATCACCGGAGATGAGACTTGGGTATATTACTGGGACCCTCCTACTAAACAAGAATCCATGCAGTGGGTTCATAAGGGCTTTCCACCACCAAAAAAGGCCAAGACACAATTTTCTGGAAAAAAACTGATGGTAACTGTTTTCTGGGATGCTGAAGGAGTCTTGCTTATTGAATATATGCCGAGAGGGTCTACCATAAATGGAGAGGCCTACGGAAACATAATTAAAAATTTAAAAACTGCTCTGGAGGAAAAACGCCCGCATTCTTATCCACAAAAAAACTTGTAGCTGCACGACAATTGTCGGGTTCATAAGGCAAACAAAGTTCAGCACATAATCAATGAGTGTGAGTTTATAGAGTTAAGGCATCCACCTTATAGCCCCGACCTAGCTCCGTCAGACTTCTTCTTATTCAAAAATTTAAAAAAGCATCTCAGGGGAAAGCGTTTTGCTTCTGATGAAGAACTCAAAGAAGCTGTTGAAGAATATTTTGCGGGGTTACCGAAGCAATAAAAGATGGAATAAGTGTATTAGTGTTGAAGGGAGTTATGTAGAAAAATAATTTTTTTTGTTCTCTTATGTGCTTTTTTTCATGGCTAGGTAGATAACATAAAAATACGCCCTCGTATTTACATATCAATTAAAATGAAATGCGGTGAATAAACGGCTCATCGTCATTACACGGCATATCGCTATCTTTTAAGTCTTCGATTACTTGAATTTTGTGGGGGGTGAAAAATAAGTCTTGCAAAATTCGGCGTGTTACTAATGTTCAGTGCGGATGCACGTTTCATTGCAGAACTTTATGGACTACGCGTAAATGATACTCGAACTCTTCTAGTCTTTAACTTTAATGTGGAGCCAGTTTATTCAAACTATTTCACCCATGACATAATTGTATGAGAGCACGTCACTTTTCCATATCGTGGAATATTGAAATGATTACGAAACAATAGTTGTACAGAACTCACATAGTCCCCATTTTTTATAAAACGATTTTACACAGAAAGCACGTTGTATTCCGGACCACTGCTCCATGTTTAACACATGGCATTAAATGTCAAACAATAATCCAAAACCTTCACGCCCTCTTGTGAGCAAGTAAATGAACGATTGAACTTTCAAAATTTTCTGCATCGCTGAATATACGAGACGTGTTCTTAAACTAAGTACCGTGTTAAAATTCTGCTGCTGCAGTGCTGCGATCAGTAGTTCGCGCAAACGCATAGTGATCCTTCATCTATTGACAAGCCACAGACGCCATTACGGCAACAATCGCTGTTTTGTGCGTATTTAAAATGCCTCCGCCGATTGGGAATCCCGCCTACTGTAAAGTACGCGCTGTTATCTTCTTTCTTAGTGGTAAACGCTTGAAAGCAGCTGAAATTCATCATCAGATTAGTGAAGTGTATGGAGAAAACATTATGAGTGACGGAATGGTAAGGAAGTGGGTTAAAGCTGTTAAAGATGGCCGCAACAATGTTCATGACTAGGAACGGACTGGGCGACCTTCTGTTATTACTGACGATTTGATGCAAAAAGTTGACGAAAAGGTGAAAAGGAACAGGCGCTTCACGATCTCTTCGTTATCTCAGAAATTTTTTCAAGTTTCAAGAAGTGTTCTGTATGAAATTGTGACAGAACGCTTACATTATCGGAAGTTGCGCTCAAGATAGTTACCAAAAATGTTGACGGAGGAGCACAAAATACCTTAAGCACATTCCCTAAGCGTTATGCTGCCGAAGGTGATGGTTTTTTAAACCAAATTGTCAGTGGCGATGAAACCTGAGTGGCCTACGTTACGCCGGAATCGAAGCAGCAATCCATGGAGGGGTGGCATTCAACATCACCCAAGAAAGTGAAATTCAATCAGACAATTTCAGCCAGGAAAATTATGTGTATCTTGTTTTCGGACAGGAAGGATATATTGCTTGTCGACTTTTTGCCTCGTGGTGAAATAATAAATTCTATAAATTACTGTGAGACATTAAGAAAACTGTGTCGAGCAATCCAAATCAGGCGGCAGACTTTTATGACCACGGAATACAAAAGCTTGTTGTTCGATATGATAAATGCCTCAATAATGGCGGCAATTATGTGGAAAAGTAGGTTAAAGTCCAGGCTTTCGTGTAAAAATAAAATTGTTATAAAAAGTTCCCTAGTTCTTTTTATATTTTGAAACGGTACTTACTTTAAAAACACCCTTCGTATATTATACAACAAAGTTTTCTGATTGGAACAAACATTGATTAGGTATACCAATGTCCTATTAAATCATGTTGATGATAATCGGTGCAACTAAAAGAAAGTTAACGTCGATGTGACAATTCTTTACGTTAATAACTCGGTTTTATTTTTAAGTTTTCTTCAGAAAAACGAGTTTTATTCAGTGATAATATAGCTTCCTTTAATGTTTTGAAAGGGCTGCGCCTAATCTCAGTAACAAATGTTTCGTCTTCCTGCGAATTCGAAATTTTGTTACGTCCAGAACCAATTTTCGGATTTGAATTATCCTCTTCTCCCCATTTTTTATATATTCTTGCGGCTGAACTCTTACCAATATTGAATTGAACCGCTACAGTTCTTAATGATTTCCCATTTTCCAAACTAGTAAAAAGTCTGGCTTTATCAGTTTCCGAAAGGTGCGGCATTTTCAATTTTGAATTAGCAACTATGATGATGTACAGTTTGAAAATTAAGCAAATATCGCCAAAATTACAATTCAAATAAGAAAAAAAATAAAGGAAATTGACATAACGATTTTGACACTGTCCCAATTTTTTTTTGCTCGCGACAGTTCCTATATCAATAACGAGTCATTTCATCATTATTGTTTACAACAGCCTGGAGTCGTCGTGGAAGTGAATCTATTAAATTAATTGCTAATTGAGGATTTTCTGCCAAACTCCCAAGTTTTGCAGACACAAACAATAGAGTATATAACAAAGTAATTCGAAAGATACTTGAGTAGGTAAAACTTCACCAAATTTTGTATTAAAGAAAAACATTTTAAATAATATAATAATATTATTAAAAATCGGGTTTGGTGAACACAATACAAGTTCAAATTTATGTGAAGGTGTCTCTCTAGACATGCAGACACGGAGGCGCTGAATACTCTTCTACGCTCTGTCTTAATAACTTTTATAATATGGTAAGGGTGTTACTTATGATGAAAGCATCTCTCTAGCAGCATGTATTGATGACTCTATAGTAAGATGAAACACGTGTCTACAAGTCTCGAGAGATACTTTCACGCAAATATGAACTGGCATTGTGTTCTCTACACTAGATTTTATTAAAAATGTTTTCGTTTTATACAAAATTTGGTGAAGTTGAAGTTTTGCAAGGGATGTCTTTTGTGTTTTGCATACTGGCATATAGAGGGAGCCACTAATCAAATGCCAGTACTAAAAATTAACCTCCATCTTTAGTTATCTTAAATCCAAAGTTTCGGTGTGATACGTGTAATGTTGTAACTACAACAAACTGTCAAAACTGACAAGTTAGTCGAAAAATGGCATTAAACTGTGAAAATTTTCGCGAAATAATTTTTTATAATTTTCGAATACAATTATCTCAACAAGAATGCCTTGTCGAGTTTCAGTTTCAGTTTTGGATAATGAAGCAACACCTCAGTCAACAATTTCTCATTGGTATGGAGAATTGAAACGTGGACGAATTGAATTAGTCTTAGCGACGTCCAAGAGCAAGTACACCAAAAACAGCAGTCAGTCAGGAAAACATCGATGCTGTGCGCAGACTCATCAATGAAGATCGACATGTGACATTGAAGCATCATTGGGGATTTCGAAGACCTCAATTCAAAAAATTTAGCATAAAGAATTATGTGTAAAAAAAAAAATTTTCCGTTGGATACCGCATCTGTTGACCGAAGAACAGAAGACAGCTAGGGTGAATTGGTGTCAAAAAACTTCTCCACTCAGGAAACTTTAAAAACATGTACAACATCATGAGTGGTGATGAATCTTGGATTTACGAGCCAGAAAATAAACGCCAGTCGTCTGTTTGGGTGTTCCAAGGTGAAGAAAATCCGACAAAAGTAATCCCTTCTCGAAGTGTTTCCAAAAAGATGCTCGAAAAATTTGTCTCGAAAGCAGGTCATGATCAGATCAAAGAACTGTTACTGCCGATTGGTATACAACCATTTGTTTACCGCAAGTCCTTGCTGAGCTCCTAGAAACCAACCGACAATGACGAATCATCCTCCACCAAGACAATGCAACTTCACACACAGCTCGCAAGACAATTGAATTTTTAACGCAACAAAACATCGAATCGTTAAACCATCCTCCGTACAGTCCCTACCTAAGTCCCAAAAATTTCTTTACCTTTCCGAAAATTAAGGTCGAACCGCTTTGTCCAAGGTTCCAGTCGTCAGAAGGAGCAGTCGATGCCTACAAAAAGCCAATTTTGACTGTACCAACAAACGAGCAGAATAACTGCTTCCAGAGTTGGTTGGAGTGCAGAAAAATGTTCATTAATCTTCGTGGAGAATACATCTAAAAACAATAAGGTCTTTAAAAGCTATCTACTGTTTTATTCCAGCTTTATATGCAAATTATAAAAAACAACCTTCATACCTGCTCAAGTATGTTTCAAATTACTTCATTACATGTATTATTGAACAATATATTAGCATATTATTAAATAAATAACAAAATTTGTTTGTTTTGTTTAATGATCTTAGTTCAAAGGATAATAATTCTTTAACCCTAGATTACGGGTCATTCTTAAATTTTACGATGCTCGTAAGACATCGTACTTTTTCGCTTACTTACGATCAATGCATCGAATTGCCTTACTGAGTACCTTCTAGTCTAGTATTTAGCTAGGCAGTGTGGTGTGTGGTCGTTCTGGTTTCCGAACCTAAAGCGATTTTTCGGCGATAGGTTCGTAAATTTTACGAAAGTCCCGTATTTACGTCATTTTATAAATTAAACTGGTTCTTATTTTTCGTACCGAATTTAATTGTTTTAGTAATAGACATTTGAGGTAAGATATTTCTTCATTATTATTATTTAAATACATTATAATAAATATAGTGATTTTTTTATTAAGATGTCAAATCGAAAGTTTTTGACCGAGAAGCAACTGGAGGAGGAAGCGGCACGTGTCATGAATGGAGAAGAGAGTGATCCAGAATCATTTGACGACAGTGATGGTAGTGACATTGAAGAGGACATTTTGGAGGTTGAATCATCTGCCTCCGACAGTGAGGTTGATGAAGATAATAATTCGGCTGTTCGTCTCATCCAACAAAGCTTTAGCCCAATTCAATCTGAAGAAGAAATAGAACCTAGTTTAGATGAAGATGATATTCCTTTATTACAAGTACGTACACGTTCAAAATATGTAATCAACTTGAAAAACAAACGTTTAAAAGGCAAGAATGGTCACAAATGGTCATCTGAGCTGCCTCAACAATCCAAAAGAACGGCTGCTAGTAACATTATACATTTTATAGCTGGTCCTAAAGGGGTTGCAAAAGATTGTTCTAACCTGGATGAATATTTTTTACATTTTTTTTCTGACAATATATTTGATATTATGAATGAATTATGTATGAATTGTGATCGTTTTTTGTACCTGCTGAACTGTATTAGATGCGATAATAGAGAAACAAGAGAAGAGAGAAAGGTAAATGATCCTTTTACACACATTCGAGAAATTTGGGAAATTTTTATTGACACATGTAGAAATTCATATACTCCAACTTCATACGTCACCATTGATGAACAGCTTTTGGCATTCCGAGGACGCTGTCCTTTTAGGATGTATATTCCTAACAAGCCCGCGAAATATGGGATAAAAATTGTTATGGTATGCGATTCCGCCACCAAGTATATGTCAGACGCAAGTCCTTACTTGGGGAAAAAAACAGAGAGCAATGGTTTGCCTCTAGCCGAATTTTATGTAAAAGAGTTAACGAAATCAATTCATGGTACAAATCGTAACGTTACCATGGACAATTGGTTCACCTCGGTTTCCCTTGCTGACCATTTGCTACAAAATCCTTACAAATTAACTATGATAGGAACTATACGCAAAAATAAAAAAAGAGATACCCAAGGAGTCCTTGGATGGAAATAGTCGTAACGCAAATACGTCAATGTTTTGTTTCGATCAACAAAAGACATTATTATCTTACATGCCAAAGAAAAACAAATTAGTTTTGCTACTTTGAACTATGTATGAGAAGGCAGAGATCGTAGAAGAAACCGGTAAGCCAACAATAATTCATAACTATAATGAGACCAAATCAGGTGTGGACACCTTTGACCAAATGTGTTCAAATATGAGTTCGAGCAGAAAACACAGAGATGGCCATTATGTGTGTTGTATGGAATGATAAATATGGCCAGCATAAACTCTTATGTTATTTACACTTTTAATACGTTAAAAAAAGGCGAAAAACCTATTTCAAGATATCAATACATGATTGATTTAAGCCTTTGCCTTGCCAAACCATGGATGCAGTATAGATATAACAGCAAAACTTTACGTCGATATCTTCGGCAAGACATAGCTCAAATCCTCGGTATATCAAAAGAAAACGTCGTGAACACACCCCAAGGCAAGAAGAGGAAGACCTGCTTCTACTGTCCAAGCAAAAAAAGGCGCATGACCAATAATTATTGTATGGAGTGCAAAAATCCAATTTGCGGCGAACACCGAAGAGATATTTGCACCGTATGTTGTGAAAAATAATAAGATATGTTGGTTTTATAATTTTAAACGTTTGTTCTGATAATGAAGAACGTTATCTTTTTTTTGTATTTTTTTAAAATAAAGTTTGATAAGGCAATCTTGTTTTTTTTTATTGAGTTGTAAAATTTACGATAGTCCCGTAATTACGTTTGGCAAACACAGTCCCGTATTCTAGGGTTAAAAATTCGGGAGCGAAGAATTTTTGTTAATTAATAATTAAATGCTACAAAAATGGCGTACTAATTAATTTCCGAAAGTCGAGAACCTAGGATTATATTTCGCTGTTTCAATTAAACTTAAGTGTGGTGCATTTAATATTACACAAGTCCGCTTCAGATTGAGGGAAATTAGATTATCACGGAAGATGGATATCCTCGTTATTTATCTCATTTAACTCCATCTTCTTAATTAAAGACGTGTAAAATTAACTTCCTCATTTCAGAAAAGATTCCGTAACTCTCAAAACGATTCACAACTTTGCGCCTAAAGGGCTACTAAATAAAACAAACAATATTTCGCGTCAAGTCGATTCAACCGCCTACCACCAGAATGTATTCATCTTTACTAATGACCTGCTGCGAAGATGGATGATATAGAATGTACAATGATGCGGGAGGAGTTAATTATCAGTGTCGATATATTAGTAACAGCATTGGGAGTTCGTTTCATTAGTAACTGGCTAGTAAATTTTGTCATAAACTTCATTTTCAGACAATTATCTCGTACCGGCATTTGCAAATTTGCCCAGTGATGGGGTTCGTTAACTTTCCGGATTGGGTTAGGGATCAAGAATATGCGGAAAATACATTAGTTTCTTTATGCGGGCGATGTTCAAATTATGGAAATGACGGCGGGAATAATACAAACATTTCTTGCTTTCGTTTTCTTTGTTATTTTAATAAAAAAAGTATTTTTAGCGTCGACAGAAAAAGATGCGTATATAGGGAAAATTTATTTATAAATATGATTAAAACGCACGTTTTCCCATTGATTTTTCTTTCGTTTTTTCGAGCTAGAATCGTGTAATAGACATAGCTACTTTAATTGAGTAGTTGCTTCGTCATAAAATGAAGTTTGTTATATTAAACAGGCTGTTTGGTTCCACGTTTACCAAATTAAATTGGCCGATAGACGAGGTTATTTGCTGCATTTAAACTTAAATTAAGAAAAAAGTTATTGTTATAACCTCCAAATTTAAGTTTAATTTTAATGTGTACTGCATGTGGTTCAACCAAATTCAAACTTAAAATTGGAGGCTATACCAATAACTTTTTCTTAATTTTTCTTAAAGTATAATGCTGAATTTTTGGATATTGCAGAACAAAAATTAAAAAGTTAAAAAAGACAAACCCGTGGGACTAATATTGGGTTATTGGGCATTAAGTGACAACAAACGACCCCTTCTGTTGGCCAATTCATTTGGCAAACGATCACCAAACACCCTGTATATATTTAGATATGCTAAATATAAGTAAATCTAGGATAAATAATTAAACTATAACATTTCTAATTTTATAAATATTCGATGTGCATTTTCAAGTTTAAACCACCATAACATAATTTTATCAACATATTAATATTATAAATCTAATTCTACTAAATTCTAAGAATTTATATTTGCAAATTTATTTATTACTTTATACATTAGACCACTCGGTTTATTGCCTAGAGTTATCAGAGAACGATTTCAATAGACGATGTTTAACCCTTAAGTACTCGCAAGAGGGCACTACATGCTCCGTTCTCAGTAAAACAGGAATTTACTCGCTTATATAACGGGTGTTCAGAAACATTCGAAGTCAAGTGAGCTCTGAACAAAAAATCGTATATCTTTACTTAAATATCTGATTTGTAATAATTATTAAATGGCAACTGTTGTCTGTCAAAAATCAATCTATCTCAGACATGACTTCATATTTTCAAGGACTACTTTGACTTCGAATGTTTCTGAACACCCGTTAGATAGGAGTAGCCGCATCCGCCTACCTAACTTACGGGTAGGGTGTCGTCATTCTGTACTAGCGCTTATGGTTAGTTGGAATCAGTGTGTTGTGAGATATGGACGTAAATACAAAAGCATGTTCCAGCGATGCATAACGTGCTCCGGCGCGACCACTTATGTAAGTAATTTATTTTTTCGATTATTAGTCAATTATTTGTTATCAACGTGTTTTATAGATAATATTATACATTTTTAACGATTTGATTTTATTTATAAAGGTTGTTTCATAGTTATAATAATCAATAACTGTTACTTTCAGCGTGCCACAAAATCCAAAGAAATTTACAGATTCAGAACTTGCTTACTATTTGGAAAATGACGACGATGACATGGATATTCCTTCTGAAAGGGAGAGTGACACCTATTGTGCTCAATCTGAGGAGTCTGAAGAAGAAATAATTCATGAGAGTGAACTTGATAGTGACTCAGAACAAAGTGAGGTAGAACATAACGACGAAAGTATGGAGCACCAAAACTTTTTTGTTGGAAGAGATAAACAAACTAAATGGTATAAAAATCCAATTATTTCTTCTAGTCTAGTAAAACTGCAACTCGAAACATCATCAAAATTCTACCTGTGCCAACATACCTTGCAAGAGATATCCCTGATGAATGTACAGCCTTTAATAAATTTATAGATATGCAAATGATTTATGAAATTCTAATGTATACTAACCTATACATTATAAATCACCAAACTCCCAAATATGGAAGAGAAAGAGACGCCAAGACAGTGGCAAGAGCTGAACTACTGGCATTTTTGGACTTACTTTATCTCTCTGGGGTTAAAAAGGCAAATCATACTAACTTTAAAGAGTTATGGACAGACGATGGAACTGGCATCGAAATTTTTCGCGGCTGTATGAGTTACAAAAGATTTTTATTTCTCTTGGGTAGCATTAGGTTCGATGACAAGGAAACAAGATCTGACAGACGAAAAGTAGATAAATTAGCACCAATACGGTCTATTTTAGATACTTTTGTAGCTAACTGCAAAAAGAACTATTCGGTTGGGGAATTTATAACCATCGACGAGAAATTAGAACCATTTCGAGGCCGTTGTAGCTTTATACAATATACCGAATAAACCGGCAAAATATGGTATTAAGATTTTTGCAATGTGATTCAAAAACATTTTATACCCAAAATCTGGAAGTTTACTGCGGCAAACAACCAAATGGACCTTATGCAAAGCAAAATACACCAGCAGATATCGTGCATAGATTATTAGAACCAGCAAAGGAAAAAATCGCAACTTGACATGCGATAATTGGTACACTAGTATACCACTTGCTGAAACTTTTTTGAAGGACATCACACTGGTAGACACTTTAAAAAAAAACAAAAGGGAAATTCCCCCGGAATTTTTACCAAATAAAAATAAGGCCGTCAAAAGCTCGATGTTTGGATTTCAAAAAGATATTACAATGGTATCCCATGCCACGAAAAAGAATAAAGGAGTTATACTAATTTCCACAATGCATTGCGACTTTTCCATAGACCAAGAATCAAATAAACCGGAAATAATACATTTTTACAACTCAACAAAAGGAGGAATTGATACAGTCGATCAATTGTGTAACTCATATTCTGTTTCAAGGAGAACTAGAAGGTGGCCGTTAGCTATATTTTTTTCACTGCTAAATATAGCAGGAATCAATACTCAAATTATTTATAATGCCTCTCATCCTGATTCACTACAAACAAGGAGAGTCTTTTTGAAATCTTTGTCGTTGAATTTGATGAAATTACATCTAAGGAAACGAGCCACAATTATGGCGCTGCCAACGAACATAAAATCCATTCTGTCGAAATATACGGTCACAGAAGAAGTCCAAGAAGTTATCCCAGAAGAAAAAGGTAGAGGTCGTTGTTGTTTTTGTCCGAAAGCAAAAATAATAAACACGACAATAATATGTAGCACCTGTAGAAAATTTGCGTGTAAGAAACATATTCTCATCAAGTATATTTGCGAAAATTGCTCACAAGAAATCGATGAAGATTAGAATAGTTCTTAGTTTTTGAAATAAATTTTTGTTATATTTCTGGAAATTTGACTTCTTTTCAATGTTTTTATTCTTTTCAGTGTATTTATTTTCTTTTTACTTTGTTTCATAGTTTGTAAGAAATTAGATTTCTTTTTCTTATTTCTGTATCCTATATTTTAAAATACATATACATATTTCCTATTATGTTTTTTTTTGTGTATTACACACAATTTATATATTTTAGATTTATACTAAATAAACACAAATGCAAATTATATTACTTTTACATTTTTAATAGTTTTACAGCACTTTAAAAGTTAGGTGCACAAAGTGCTCCTTGCGACTACTTACGTAAAAAAATCCGGCGCTCCTACTTAAGGGTTAATCTAATCATCCATTGTCAACCACGCACGTTTCCTAAACATGTATAATAAATCTGTTACTGAACAATTGAATTTATCCGTTACTACATACTTTAATCTATAACACCAACTAATATTTAACTAGTAATGATATTGTATTATTTACTAGTGAGATTTAGGATCCTATCGTAAATCTGGGTATTGTTGCCCGTAGGTACAATTTCTGCGCATTCTCGGTTATGGCGTCAACCAATATAATGTATAGCCAATACGTATTTAATTATGTAATAATTTGTAGGGGTAATGATGTATTTTTACCTACTTGTAGCACAGAACAATATTAACTCAACAACAGTACAGAACATTTTCATCATAACATTCATATCAAACAGTATCCATCAGAGTTTCACATTAGCAATAAGTGACTCAACAATATCATATTAACAACAAGAGACATACAGTCTCTTGTAACAGTAAAGAATTTCAGTTTTAAGTTTATGTTAAATGTTTTATTTTTGAGATCACTTTAATAAATTAGGTTTAAGTGTTTTTGGATAAATAAATAAGTTTTTTAAGAAACACACCAAGTGTCTATATAATTGCCACCAACCAAAATAAATAACCAGCTTATACACACTGGCTTATCGTACTGGGGACCCCGAGATTGGATCCGGAGGTCAGCTGGCCTAGAAAGTTTTCATGGTTTGCCTTGCCATTTAAGGGGAACGTCGACAGTTAATCATCTTAAATCGCTCAACGGGGGCGGATATAATAATAATTAATGCTGTTGGGGGTGGTACAGCATGAACTATTATTATTTTTCAATTATTTACTCCTCCATCCTTCCACCTTAGCCCAGCATGGCTGCCCAGAATTTGAACAACCATCCCGGAAGTCCTCACGCGGGCCGCGGTATCAGTGTGACTCCATCCGAAAAAGCGAAGCCCCCGGCACGCGCTCTCTACACTTTTATTTGATTTTAATTTTGCTTGTGTGACATTTAGATGGTATTACATAAATACAAGCAAAATATACCAGTTCCTGCATATAGTAATAAATTAATACAATCGTTCAATGTCGATTAGTGGTTGTTGTCTGGTAGAAAGATGGTGGCCCTACGCAGCTACCAAATACGAAGAGCCAGAATGACTTCTCGGCTGTGTCCACTAAACAGTGGATGAGCCCCCGAGATTTGGGTCACCGTGATTTTCGGATAACTCAATCGTATTTGCAGAAGCAGATCCCGATATTTAACTATCATTTCTCGCTCTTTATCCAAGAGGTTCGTCTCAGCCGAAAATGAGATTTCTACCATGTATATGAATTTTATCTCCAATGCCATAACCACCATATATGTTCGGTGGCTTTGATTTTTGTGGTCGTGGAGAAGGGAAAATTCCAAAATATTTTAGTTTTGTCATTGAACACAACAGGTGGTACATTCTACTCAAAATACGGCAAGGTACCTCCGGTACACTTTCAGCGCCGTGTTGTGCCTGCTTGTCCACGCCGCGAGCAAATGCATCGTGCTTTCTTTCTGTATTTTGGAGGCTGTGCAGCTGACGTCCTGCAGTTGAAGTACGAGCACCGCCTTTCCATACAGAAGGGGGGGGGTGAAAGAGAGGCAAATTTCCAAGTCTACGATAGGTTTTATTTTTATATGGAGCGATTGAATTGAGAGTGCATCGGCTTTTACAGGTGTTTTCCTAAACAGATCTCGTTCATTTTGGAACTAAACTTTCGCTTTAGATGTCGTTTCAGCCACTGCAGTGTGTCATCTCGACCGAGGTCTTCTCCCCTTGGTTTAAACGTAAAGCCATACAGATTAACAGCCCTTTCTGCTGCGGCAAAGAGAAATGCATCCCTGCCTTGGGCATGTAGTAGAATTTAATTTCCTACATTTTCGTAAATATACCTAATAGTCTAGCTGCTTCCGTCCCATCCGATTTGACGAAAAAATTTATATTTGTATTTTGCAGTTGTTTAATTTTAAACAATTTGCTTGAAACCAGTCTTTTGCAGCGTTTAAGCCAGATTCTTTAAGTTGTTCTAATCAGTACAATATCTCTGTTGAGAAAAACTATATTGTATTTAATCTGCAAATATTATCGTTTGAAGCATGCCCAAATTAATGCACCAATCATTCACATAAATAAGAAAAAGTATTGATTGGTCCTAACACAATATTTTATTATTTGTTTCTCTGACTGACGATGAACTAATGTCATCGCCTACTTCCTATAATAAGTCAAGCGCATGAAGAAAGGGAGCGGAGAGAAAAAGTAGATAACAGACTGTTTTGGAATACTTAAGCAATTAGAATTACTAATTTTTGGATTGTTTAGGTTAGTTCTTTTATAACGGAAGTTCATCGACACATCATCATTCCCATATTTACATATCACTGTTTGACAGCACTTTGCTTTCTCGATTTAAATATTACTAACTTTAGTACGCCAACGTTACAATTCCTAGCAAACATAATAAGCTTTGTGTTGTTCAATTGCTCGGCGTGTACGTTATTGCAACATGCACTTTTGGACTGCGAACAATCTAGACCAATCTACCACAGGATTTAATAAAGACGGCAACATTTCATTCTCAGTGTAAACAGCGTGTGACCTACAATAGTTTTGTTCAATTATACAACGACATCAAGGAGGACGCATCTTGTTATAAACTATCTACGTATATAAACATGTGGAGTAAAGCAAATATAATTATTTTACGTTGTCGAATATTGCACGTTATGGCTATATACGGGGAAATTTAGGTATTTTTGCCTCTAACATAGCAACCCATGGCCGACAAATGAAAAATAGTATATTACAGCACAAGTTTCATAAGGCACCATTTTGTCGCACGAGTTAATGTTTAGAAAACGAGTTATCTAAAGAACGAGTGCGACAAAAGGCATTATGAAACAAGTTGTTTATACTAGTTCTCTATTTTGCTTTTATTACATTAATAAATTGAAATTATTTAATTCGAAAGTTCTGAGGTTTATTTTTATAAAAAGTAGGCAGTTGGTCACATTGATACTTGACAATTTCAAATTTAAATCTTGCTATCCGCGAAATATTATTTGTTAATTTTCGTTAACATTACTTGATATTTTATTTGAAAATATAAACATAAGCGACATAGAAACTACTATATCATCTACTTCACCCCAGTCACGTAATCAATTGTATTTAATTTCTTAAAATCAAATGACAGCAATTGCTGTGTTCGAACAACGCCAACGTTGAAAAACGAAAAAAGTGTATGGAAATGAAGCTCATTTCGACACTGTATTAAGTTTCATAGTAAGTTTATTACGAACGCAAAATAGAAAATTTTTGTGGACTTCGTTGACATTTTTTACTCAAAGTTTCAGGTACCATTAGTGTTATTCTTTCAACGCAAGTGTTAGGATGAAGTTTTCTGTAGTTTTGCATAAGTGCGCGTGCTATGGAATTAATATTGTGAAGGTCTGCTTGTGTCTATCTAATTATATTTGCTCTAAAATTAGATTTTCAGAATTTAGATGCAGGTACAGATACCACGGAAACTATACTGGGAACTGAAGAGCCGATATTACAAATGCTGGCGGACAATATGTCACTTAAGATTCTGTTTACAGAAAAGCTGAACATATCTATACCAATAAGCGAACAGGCAAAAAATTACCTAGTGCCTCTACTTGGTACACGGAAAGATCGCAATCCAATCGGGGCACAGGTGCAGGTATATGCATGTGTCCCAGAATGAAAATATCGTTAAGTCTGGCGAGACTAAATGACAACTACTAATACTTAATTAGTAATGATATTTTATTTATTAGTAAGATCCTTAAGACCCTAAAGTAAACCTTGGGAATTGTTGCCCGTAGGTACAATTTCTACGAATTAATCACACCGAAAATTACCCGTTATAACGCCGAACAATGCGATGCACAACAAATACACGCATTTAATTATGTAATAGAGTAGTGGTATATTTTTATTTACTTGTAACACAGTATAAACTCATCAGAACAGTCTCTTCATAACATTCATATCAAACGGTATCATATTATCAACAAAAGTCATACAGTCTCATATAAAAGTAAAGAATTTAAACATAAAACACAGCAAGTTTCAATATAACTGCCACAAACCAAAATAAATAACCAGCCTATATGGAAGTTACATCCCGTGAGCGGTGGGTCGAGATACAATTTATACATGGTCCGTAACGAGCCGAATACAATCTCAACATTTGGTCCTTCGACAGCCGGATATAAATTATACATCATTCAATAAGTGCTTCTATTTTCCACGGTGAAGTATGTGTTTTTTCTGTTTTTGTAGAATGATAGGGCGCATTATGCATTACTATAACACAATTGGACTCAAGAGAAGGTAATATATTTTGCATTCATATGATAATGAATTTTTCATGATAATCTCCAGTTTTCTTGGATTTAAATAATAACAAACCACTATTCACAAAACCAGTTTAACTGCCAGCGCCAACCAAAATTCGTCGCTTTCCTTTGTCAGATCGATCTTCTGAACAAGTAGAAAGACCTTCAACAAATGTATGCCTTGGATTAAGTGCCGTTGTATCTTTCCATATTTTTGCTTTTCTGGATGGACCATGGATTCACCCATGTTTCATCTAGATAATAGATTTTTCTATTTTCTGAATGAAACTTTCTTACGAGGGTGTATTTTTATGTTATCTACCTAGACATAAAAAAAGCACTTAAGAGAACAAAAAAAAATATTTTTATACATAACTCCCTTCAACACTAATACACTTATTCCATCTTTTTTCCAGTTGCGCCATACCCTCAGAAAAAAATTGCTTTGGTAACCCCGCAAAATATTCTTAAACAGCTTCTTTGAGTTCTTCATCAGAAGCAAAACGCTTTCCCCTGAGATGCTTTTTTAAATTTTTGAATAAGAAGAAGTCTGACGGAGCTAGGTCGGGGCTATAAGGTGGATGCCTTAACTCTATAAGCCCACAGTCATTGATTATCTGCTGAACTTTGTTTGCCTTATGAACACGACAATTGTCGTGCAGCAACAAGCTTTTTGGTGGATAAGAATGCGGGCGTTTCTCCTCCAGAGCAGCTTTTAAATTTTTAGTTATGTTTCCATAGGCCTCTCCATTTATGGTAGACCCTCTCGGCATATATTCAATAAGTAAGACTCCTTCAGCATCCCAGAAAACAGTTGCCATTAGTTTTTTTCCAGAAAATTGTGTCTTGACCTTTTTTGGTGGTGGAGAGACCTTATGAACCCACTGCATGGATTCTTGTTTAGTAGGAGGGTCCCAGTAATATACCCAAGTCTCATCTCCGGTGATAATTCGAGATAAAAATGTTTTGTCCCTCTCCAACTTGACCAAATTTTCTTGAGAAACTTCTTTTCTGAACAGTTTTTGTTCAGGTGAAAGCAATCTGGGTATCCACCGTGCAGACACCTTCTTCGTACCCAAATCGTCATGCAAAATTTTGAGGACACTTGTGTCGGATATACAGACTTCATTGGCAATGACAGAGATCTTTACATGCCGATCTTTCAGTACCAAATTTTCGACTTTTCGCACTATGTCTTCAGTTCGAGCTTCAACGGGTCGTCCGGACTTTGGGTCATCATTGATTGACTCTCGGCCCCATCGAAAGAGTTTAGACCAATATTTTACTTGGAAATAAGATGGTGTATCTTCCCAATACACAGCAACCATTCTTTAATGAATTGCTTTTGAACCATTGCCTTCTTTTGTCAGGAACTTTATTACGCTGCGATGTTCAATCTTAGTTTCACTCATTTTATCGAGAAATAGACCGTCTCAAATCTCTATAAACAGCACAAACTAAACACAACTTAGGGCATGTACTTCTAACAGTGACAGCAATTTTTCAATAGTTTGTTTGACATCGTCACCCTTTCGTTTCATGGCTAGGTAAATAACATAAAAATACGCCCTCGTGTATTTGTCAAATAATGGCGTTTCTATAAGATAATATCATTTCGTTTAATTAATATGTTGTTTTGTGTACGTTTGAATCCTAGTTTCTTAAGGATTTTCCAAAATGATATTTGTTTTATAGAAGGTAAACTAGCATCCCCTCTATTAAACTAGAAATAAAATACTCGTTAATGGTGTTCATATTATAACTTTAAAATTTTATAAATTACTTCGCATATTTACGTACAAGTTGGTAATTCATTTTTTAAGAAAAATGAATCTACTCTTTGATAATGTCAAATACAGTATTCTTGCTAATCCCTACTTCCGCTGAAGTTTGGCGAACAGCAGTGTTTTGGACATATCAGCTTTGTGCTTAAAATACACATTATAGGCCATCTGCCTTTGTCCACTTTTTACAAAATTTCCTTTAGTATTTTTTGATGGATCTGGTAAAGCGGCGTCATCCATGCTCCAAAACGTTTGCGATTATGTAAAGAAAAAGTTAATGAATGTGATAAAATATCTTCAGAAAATGAGTGTTTCACTTTATGATCTCTACTAGCTCACCCAGAGAAATTCGCACCGCCTAACAGTCAATAAATGTCGTGTTAACTTTTAGCTAAACATAATTTAGAATTTTATTAACGTAGTAAAATTAATACAAAAAAATTATTAAGTTCAATAGTTGATTAGGATAATATATATAATGAAAATAAAAATTCAATAAAAGTACAAAAATCAGGTATTTCAATAGCGTGTCAGCAAGACATTTGCTTTATTGAAGCTATGTATTTTGCTACATGGGTTGCACTAGGGTTGATTCTGTTCAGTTAAGGATAATGTGATATACGACATTTTTCGTTTTGTTATCGGGCGCAAGAACAAATAAAGCGGATGGTTTGCCGACACGTGAACATGCCACGTACAATTGACCATGAGATAAACATGCATTTTCTAGATTCTGACCACAAACACTCAAGGAGTGGCCTTGTGATTTGTTAATCGTAATGGTGAATGCAAGACGAATCGGAAATTGAATTAGTTTAAACTTAAAGGACATATCGGTTAGAATCATCGTAATCCTCGGAATGAGAACTTCCTCACCTTTAAATTTTCCTTTGAGTATCGTCGCGTGAATCACATTGATCATCAGTTTTCTTATCACCAAACGCGTTCCATTGCATAGTTTTGGTTGGTTTAGATTTCGAAGCATGATGACTACCGAGCAAAACTTCAGTTGTAAATTATACGGTGGTAAGCCAGGCACATCCAAGGAGTTCAAAAATTCAGTTGGATAGTTAGTGGCATCGTCTTCGTTTGTTACACAGTTAATAGATTTGAGTGAATGCAGAGGTATACATTAATAATAATAATACTCGCACAATAAGATTTATTAATAACACTCGCACAAAACAAACAAATCGACCGGTAACCTTATATGCTTTTTTCCAAAAAAATCACAGACAATGTGAAACAAAAAAAATACACTTTTATGTCACTGATTTGCAATGGACATCAATTATTACAAATAAGCTGTAAGCGTGCGTGACGTAAGCTGTCAATTGCGGAAGATGGCGGAGTTTCTGACCTAATTTATTTAAAAACTAATTTTCTGTATAATTTTTTTCCGTCTATTTTTCCGATATTTTAATTAGTTATTCTGCTATTCGGGGCGGAGACGAACCCAACAAATCAGAGATAATTAAAATTGGTCCACCTGTTCTTGAGTTATAAATGGTGTCACCAACCCGACTTTGATTTATGTATTAAGATAAGATAACGAACTATTTCTAATATATGTTAATAGTAAATAGCACTATAAACAACTAATAAAATACGCAATTCAATAGTACTGACGGAAGTAACCGGCAATAAAAGAAAATTTTACAGAACAAAAATAGTCAGCGTAAATTTGTCCCCTCTTCTATCCAATCACAGGCGTTTATTTTAATTCCCATCTTTCCCAACGCTCCTTTCTTAGAATGAATGGAATGTAGTACGTATCTGACGAAGCCACTGTGTTAGTGAAACAATTGTCGTTTTACATTATATAGGGTTTTCCAATTGGGACTTGAGAACTTTATTTTTTAATAAAAAACTTAATGTCTGTGACACAATATTAATTTTTGTATATATTATAAGCTCAAAGCGTGCCATTTTTGTTCGAAACAGGACATCATGTAAATGTCCACCGGTTGCTCGTGTGTAGGTACGCAATCGCTGAATCCAATTTTCAATTACTTTTCCCAATAAATTCGCAATATACGTATCTAACATCTATTTACACAAAAAAGTATATATATATATATATATATATATATATATATATATATATATATACAGCTTGTCCTAGAAATAAAGAGAGTGGTGATAATAGAAAGATGTAATTATATAGAATATAAATCTAAAATATTGTCCATTACGACGCGATCGCCGAAATTAAAACACCCCGAAAATTGTATTACGTGACGCCTATGAATTCAAAATATTCAGAATGTGTATTTTCGGTCAACTTTAAGATGTCTTTTATAATATAGTCGACTGCACAGTGGCGTAACAAAATTTTTTTAAATACCTGTCATTGTATTTCTTGCTAATGAAAGGAAATTTTTGGAAAATATTTTGAAATTGCCGTTGTTGAATTTGACGAATTTCCCGTTCGACGCTTGTTTTTCAGGTCGTCAATCGTTTCAGGAGTGTTGGAGTAAACCAATGATTTGACATAACCCCATAGGAAAAAATCCATAGGAGTAAAATCACACCGACGAGCTGGCCAATTGAAGGGTAACGTACAAAATATAAAAATCATTTTTATATTTTGTACGTCAATTTATTATTTTTCAACTCTACATTTTTTACCCCAGAAGAAGCGACAAAGTCTGTTACGAAATATAGGGTTATTTAATAAAGGAGTTTTTTTTCTAAATTGACCGCTTACCCGAATTTAAATTAATATTTTATAATATATCACGGTCGATAATTTCGTTTCAATTATATATATATATATATATATATATATATATATATATATATATATATATATATATATATATATATATATATATATATATATATATATAAATTATATTGAATTTAATTGGAGTGAGAAATGAGAATTATTAAAATCTCATCTCACATGCAATTGTCGCTAAATTTGTGCAATTTATTCTACAATCTGACAAGATTACTCCTGCCGAAGAATGTAGACGCAAACACGTCGCGACGTTAGCCATCCACCTGTGCGGATAATGAAAATTGTATGAAAAAAACCACATCCGTCCAGAAACGTGCAGATATCGATATTTCACTGTCGTTACAGATCATCAGTACACGATATTCGGACATAGACTTTATTTTTATTTGTATACTTTCGTGTATATATACGAATTATATTGAATTTAATTGGAGTGAGAAATGAGAATTATTAAAATCTCATTTCTCTCCAACATTTCAATTGTCGCTAAATTTGTGCAATTGATTGCATGTGAGATGAGATTTTAATAATTCTCATTTCTCACTCCAATTAAATTCAATATAATTCGTATATATACACGAAAGTATACAAATAAAAATCAAGTCTATGTCCGAATATCGTGTACTGATGATCTGTAACGACAGTGAAATATCGATATCTGCACGTTTCTGGACGGATGTGGTTTTTTTCATATATATATATATATATATATATATATATATATATATATATGTATATATATAAAATTGGTATAATTCCAAAACTATTTAGATTTTTTTCCCAAAGCTTCCTACTAATAATGATCAATTTGGAAAGTAATCATTAATAATTTTGAATTTAGTTTTACTCATTGCTGATAAATGTGGGTATCTTTCATTAAAAAGGATATTTGTGAACAACATAAAACCAGTTAGACACGAAATAAACTTTGTGACAATTTTGAAAGATTAGATTTACTTTTCAAGGCTTACTTCTACAATTTTTCTTGATAATGCTCAATTTAGAAAATAATCATTAATAACTCCAAAACTATGAGAGATAGACATGGGGAAACCTATACCTATACGATGCAAAATGTTTATCTCCTTATTATGGTGTGCTCATCTACAGGCTATTTCATTTAAAAAAATCTGTTTTTCTTTAATTAAAGATTACTTAAATAATCAATAAATTTCGAACACCCTGTAAGAGATTTATTAAATGTTTAGACATTGCTCAGAATATTATACCTTTCGCTGTATCCAGTAGAAATATGACGTAGTTCAGATCAAATACGCCTGAGGTATGTGGTTTTAAAAAGTACATTGAAAAAACCAAAGATTTCACAAAAATCAAAATAATTAAAAACGGTTAATTTTTTGCGAAAGAAACCTTAATATAAAGTGTTATAGTACTTTACAAAGAATCTAAAAAAGTAATAAAAAGTGTAACATTCCATTTAAAATATAAAAGTTGGCTATGACTTTCGGTACAGCCGAGGGTAAATATTTTATTTGAATACATCAAGTATCCAGATTACGTGCCACAAATTTTCAAACGTATCCTATGGCGTTAACATAGAAATCTTCTAAAGAACGAGTTACGTGAAACAGCCTGTATATCCACCTGATGAAGCCACGTATATGTAGTGTGTGTCTACAATACAATACATTTTTTTAAACTAAACGAATTGTAGATCATACATTTATATTTTGTATTTTTAGATAATTTAGCACACATCTGTTTCTTTCTGCTATTTTTTTTCTTTTTTTTTGATGTATTTGTCCTAGACATGGAATTACTTGTTGGGAAATAAAGATTATTATTATTAAAAGTCAATTTAGAAATGACGAACTTAAATTAAGTGTAGACATATGTTCTGTTTCATAATATTATCCTCTCGCACTATGCATTTTTAACACCCTCATAGTATGCTGTTAATGTAATTGAACAATTTTTTATAGTTGCAGAGTTCATTAAACCTCCAAAAATTATTTGCAGCAGCTCAGTGACTACATCGGTCTTTTCCGTCTGTCGTTCGCAATCTCCCAATACGGAACTAGTTGAGTGTAAACTAAATTTTTCTAAACTCTTGAAATATATCGACTGGCGTGAGCTGAGCTCCAGGGTACGATTTATTTTCAGACAATCCCTTTCAAATCCTCTTTAAAATTGTGGATTCACTGTTTTGAAAAAGAAGCGGATATTTGCTTTTGAATGATGCATACTTACAGGTTTAATAGTGAAACTATTCTCAGGGTCTCTATTAGTATTATATAAGAGTGTATGCTTTATATAAAAAATTGTAGTTTTACCATAATGTTATTTAATTAATTTTCGTACACAAGTATTATTACCAGCGATGTTCTGAAAATTTTTAGTAATATGTTATGAATTCGTAGAAATACAATTAACTGTCAATTCTTTCGAAAGTTTGGCGCACAAAAGCATGGAAATTCTGCGGAATGCTTTTCGGGTTATGCTTTTATAACTTTAAACGAGGTTTATCATACAACCAAAGTCATAAAAACATAGTGGCAGCTATGCTTTCATTAGCAATAGTTAGTTACTGGTTTCGCAAACTTATATGTTGAAGGGGTAAATTATAAGATGAGCCAAGTTATGTTACGTGTAGTAGATATGTGTATTGTTACAGAAAGGCCTATTAAAAAAAAATCGGAATACCACTCATAGGAACATTTATGAAGAATTAAGCATGGGATCATCAGTAAATAGCATTTTACACATATATCTGCATGATTAATATAGCTTGTAGATTCCGCAGTCGTTCTTTGGATCACGTCCTTAACACAGGTTCCTTCTTGGTTGATGCTTCAGCCATCGTCGTAAAAGACATCTTCAGGGCTGCTACTATTGTTGTGGTTGTTGCACAACTGTAATGAAAATATTGAAGCGTCACCATTGTGGTTGAAATAGCAAGGTTTCCCTGATATTGTGTGGAGGACATCCGTCATCACGGTTGATATTATTGGGATGCTGTAGGATATACAGTGTATTTCACTTTTCATGGGGACACCTAAATAACTTTTTTATTTTGAAAGCAATCAATATAAAATTTTTATCAGTTATGTAGGCTATGACAATGCACCTTTTCGTATGCATAGGGTTTTTTTTAAAGTCAATATCCAGCCAATTATAATTAAAATAAAAAGAAGTGTTTCAAGTAAAGTCATACTAGCGATTGTGACACATCAAAAAAGTATTAGGAAAAGTTTTTGCAAAACACTCAAGGATCCCTAATAATTTGTCAATTCAGACGTCAATTCACTAAACAGTTTACTTCAGTTGTAACTATCGATAGACATTTAACTATTGCTCAAAAAGTAGAAATTATTCGAATTGTTTGTGGTAATGTATGTTCTACCCGAGAGGCTGCTAGAGAGTTTAATGCGAGACATCCTGATCGTCCACCCATTCGTCATCGAACTGTTGCATACTGGAATAACATTTTCAACACTACTGGAAATATTGCTAAACCACGTCAACGAAAGTTGAACAATCGTGAAGACCATTTCGATGTAGTAATATTAGCAGCGTATCTTAATAATCCTCACACGAGTTTACGAGATATGGCTAGCAGCCTCTCGGGTAGAACGTACATTATCACCAACAATTCGAATAATTTCTACTTTTTGAGCAATACTTAAATGTCTATCGGCCATTGCTCAGCAAAGTTCAATAATTACAACTTAAATCAACTGTTTAGTGAATTGACGTTCGAACTGACAAATTATTTTCTTGCTTCATGGCACTCTTATTATTGTAATAACACTATTATCTACGGATAACATAAAAATGTAGAAGAATTTAAAAATGAAAAATTTTCAGCGAAATTTGATATTAGGGGTTCTTGAGTGGTTTGTAAAAATTTTTCCTAATACTTTTTTGCTCTATCTTTATCGCTAATATGACTTTACTTGAAACAGTACTTTTTATTTGAATTATAGTTGGCCAGATGTTGACTTTATAAAATTTCAATTAATACAAAAAGGTGCATTGCCTTGACCTACACAACTGATAAAAATTTTATATTAATTGCTTTCAAAATAAAAAAGTTATTTAGGTGTCCCAATGAAAAGTGAAACACACTGTATATGGATTCACGTATTTTGCTGAATTGAAATTGAATTTGGCGTCCAGCTTCCAACTTATATTTAGCAAGTGCAGACACGGTTACGCGGAGCGTCTTAGTACAATGGTAGTGCTCAGTAACACGAGAGCTTACTGTACGCATTATTCCGCCGATGAATACACTGCCAGAAAAGCATGGAATCTTGAGCAAGGGCTTCTAAATGCTCGCGATATTTGGTGCTGATAATGTGAGTGAGTCTAAAGATGTACCTTATATACAATATCCTTGAATATAAAATAAATGTGATTTAGAAATGGCTAAATTGTCTTGAGAAAGAGAACATGATGGCCTTGGGTTCTGATATTGGATTATTGTGCGTTAAATACCGTTCTTAGAGTAATTTTTCTTGATTAAGGTATTTGTAACATGGTTAATTTCTTTGGATAAGAAATTAGGCATAGATATGCAGAAAGCTATTTCTAAGCAAAAATCTAAACATTAAAAATCAAAGTTTTGGCGTTTGGGTATAGCGACAAAGATTTTATTGTTTGAACGTCTCAATAAAGGCGTCGACGGCGAGAGGAGAAAATGGGAACCCATGGTTGCACGAGATACTTTCAGTAGTAGTAGTAACAGTTGTGGAATCGCAAATAGGTAAAGTCTAAACAAGTTTAGTTATCAGAAAATAGAACTTCTCATTATTTATACTATGCAAATATGGGGTTTTGGTAAACAGGGCTTGGACATCAAAACTTGCCCGTAAATCCTGATTACCCACCATAACTTCTTTTAGTCTTTGCACTAAATTTTTGGAATATTGTGTAAAGAATTCACTGTTGCCAATACAGGGAGTGAGGAAATTAACAAATATAACAAAATATTTTAATTTTTTTATTGTTAAATATAAGTAAATCTAGGAGATAGAATTCAAACATAAACATTTCCAATTTTATAAAATGTTTAACATTTATTTTCGAGTTTCAACCACTGTATAGCATGACTTATATTAGCAATTCAACTGGTAAAGCTTTCTTTAAATTCTAAGAAAGCGATATTCTTTACATTTGCAAATCTATTTATTACCTGCTTCGTAATTTAGACCCTTTATTTTATTACCTGGGATTATTAAAAATTGGTATCTTTTTCCAAATTTATTTATTGCTTTATACATCAGACCTCTTAGTGACCTCTAGTGTATGTATTCAAAGACTATATTTAATATGACCTCCATTGTTAACTAAATACGTATAGTAAGCTCACGATTCCTATATATGTATGTACCATAAAAATCCATTACTGGACAAAGGACTAGCCGAAAATACATACTTAGATTTATGACATCTACTAATACTTAATTAGTAATGATATTTTATTATGTATTTATTAGTTAAGTTAATTTATTAATTATTATTGCTTGTAAGTATATAATTTCATTAATTAAATAACACAAAAATTCCCCGTTATGACGTCAAACAATACACTGTTCGACGAACACGTTTTTAATCTGTCATAATTAGAGGTAGTGGTATATTTTTCTCGACCTGTAAAACAGAACAGAATAGATCAGCATCAATCAGAGTGTTATACCAGCAACAAGAGACTCACAAGTATGAACTCAAACACAATATCAACATCAGTACAAGACACACAGTCTTCTTCGTAACATTATAGCAATAATTTTTTGAGACACCAATCTCAACAGCAGTTTATGTTAACATAAGTCATTGTAGATCCAAAATAAATGTATATAGTGTAAATAAATATATTTATTTGAAAGTACATTTATTTATTTAACAGTCACCGAAAATTTAAAAAGTAAAATATATACAGCCTTACAACAGGTGCACGGTGAATCAACATAGGGGTCGTGATTTTAGTAACTGACGTTGAAGCATCATCACCGGAAATCGAATACAACCATAACATTGGTACATCAATCCACGACATACTTAATAAAGATCATTTGGAAGTGGGACTATTTATTGCGCTTACTATAACACGTCAGGGAAGGTTAAATTTGTGAATTTTTGGTAGACCGTAAAGTTTAGGAACTTTAGAATCACTGAATAGGATAGATTGTTGAGATTCGACGGGGATTGTAGAGGATTTTATAAAGAAAATAATTCAGCGTCCGATGCGCGAAGTGGAAGATCGTTTCAGAAGTCTATAAGAATCATCTTGAAGAAGGGATTACATCATGCGTTCATACTCATCATTTGCAAGGACTATGGTGGCGTTACTTTTGTCAGCTTTAAGTAAGACTAAGTACATACAATACGCCATATACGTATCTAACATCTATTTACACAAAAAAGTAACCATATACAGCGTGTCCTTGAAATAAAGAGGCAACTTATGATAATGGAAAGATGTAATTATATAGAACATAAATCTAAAACATTGTCGGTCTATTACGACGTGAACCCCGAAATTAAAACACCCTAAAAATTATACTACGTGACGCCTATGAAGTCAAAATATTCAGAATGTGTATAATTATACGATATTGCGAATGTTTACATACATAACTGCTGGATGAGATGGACAGTAACAAATCTATTCCTTTTGTTATTGTCGGTCAACTTTAAGATGCCTTTTACAATGTAGTCGATTGCACAGTGGCGTATCAATTTTTTTTTTTAGATATCTCTCATTTTTTTTTCGCTTATGAAAGAGAATTTTTGGAAAATATTTTGGATTTATATTCTAAAGGGTTATTCAAAAGTAATTTATATTTTTAAATTGCCGTCGTTTAGTTAAATAGGAAAGTATATACAAAATAAAAAGATATTTGTGTTCATAAAATAACGGCATTTGCTCGTTGTTCATATTTTTAATTTCCGTTACGACGGCAACAAGTTTATTGATAAAAATATAAACGTTAGCTTTTCTTACTGAATTTGACAGACGCTGTGAAAAATGGTTTTGACGTTGAAAAATCGTATAAATCTTATTAAGTACTACTATGAATGTGCAAGTCCAGTTTACAAGCTTACCGCAAGTTAATCACTAAATTTGAAGAAACTGGTTGCGTTACTGATAAAGCAAAATCTGAAAGACCTAAAGTATCGAATGATATTGCTGCTGAAGTTTCACGTGAGACTGAAGGAATAGCCAGAAATAATAAGTACGAACTATATAGCGCTAATTAAGTGGCAAAACGTCTCCAAATAAGTTATACCACGGTTTGGCGAATTTTCAGAAGATAAAAATGTATGCGTATAAAATGCTAGTTTTATTTGAACTTAAAGAAACTGATAAACCAGTTAAGTACGATTTTGCTCTTCGTGTATTAGCACAAATTCAACAAACTCCGCAGTGACTGGATAACGTTTTATGGACCTATGAGGCGCATTTTCAACTGAGTGGGGGTGTCAGTACGCACAATTGTAGGATTTGGTCAAATTCTCCGCATACTGTAATTCATTAGCAATGGCTGGATAAAGTTTTATGGACCGATAAGATGCATTTTCGACTGAGTGGGGGTGTTAATACGCACAATTGTAGGATTTGGTTAAATTCTCCGCATACTGTAATTCAGCAAGGGATTCATCATTTGAAAGTAACCGTTTAGATTGGGTTCGCATCCCGATTCATTTTAGAACCATACTTTTTTGAGGAAAATCAAAATCGACAAATAAAAACAGTTACAGTTACTGTAGAAAGATATTTTACCATGCTGCGAAATTATATTATCCCAAGATTGCACAATTACGATATTGAAAATATCATCTTCTTGCAAGATGGCGCACCCCCCCCCCATATTTACACTCCAGTAAATAATCTGTTAATTAACACTTTTGGTAATCGTATCATAAGCAGAAACTTTCCCTTCAGATATTAATCCGGTAGATTATTGGATATGAGGCTATCGTAAAAGAAAAGGTTGTTTTAAGTCATCTTACGACTATCCAGCAGCTCGAAAAATCAATTTCACAACAAATGGCAGCTATTCCAGTTAATTTACTCCACGATGTTGTCCACAGTATAAAAGAAAGTTTGCTTCTTGTTGAAGAACAAGATGGCAGACATATTCAAAATTTGCGCTGAAGTGATCTGCTCCATTGTTTTACAAATAAAAACCTGTTTTTAATTTGTGTATACTTTACTTGATAAGGAAACTAGGGGAGTTTCAAAATGTAACTTACTTATGAATAAGCCTATATACAAGGTGTGTATAAATTGGCGAACCCACTACACGCGGCGATGTTCTTCGTTAAATTCGGAGTCCAAAATCCTAATACGAAAATGTTGTACCATGCTCCATATCTTTGCACGAGGTTCCTAAAGTTCGGACTGTCAGTCTTGAAATAAGCATTATTACTCGATATTTGTTGACAGAAAGAGCTACAATTTAGAAGAAAGAAGAATTGTTGTTATTATCCTTTGGTTAAAGTTTTCTTTTTGATTTTAAAGTTTGTTTTTAATATTTGTTTATTAACTTATTTTGACGAAAAACACATCTGACAACGTTGTAAAACAATAAGTAGGCAGCCTAATGTTGTTCTAGTCAAATACATTACTACTGTCAAATTTTGACACTTACTCGTATGTAATCTACCTATTTCATTCGACTTGCTTATTTTTCTTGTTTATTTGTATAATTGACGCCGCAGTATTAGAAATCACACCAGAAAGACTTGAGCGAATAGTACAAACGATATCAGAAAGATTGCAGCTATGTCTACAAACTGATGTATTTCAATTCGAACAATTATGTAGGTAATAATTACATTGATTTCTATCAAGGAGATGTACAAAAATTAGTCAATATTATCAAAAATTTTTAAAACTTTGTAATATTTTCGTAATAAATATGTAATCTAAGAAACCAATTTTATTTCGTTTGTTTCTTTTTTAAATTTAAAATGTAAGGTTCACGTGACGACGTGTAAAAATGTTCCGAAGATTATAACTAGCACATGCGTGTTCAATGTTGCCAAATGTATGTTTCTTTCAAATTCATTCTGAAGACAAAGGAAGCCTGATACATCGTTTTAGGATTAGGACTTTTAACTCAAAATTTGACCAAGAATGTCACCACGTGTAGTGGGTCCGCCAATTTATACACACCTTGTATAATTACATCCTTCCATTTTTCATATATTATATTTTTATTTCAAAGACACCCGGTATATCAATTTTGCACATGCCCTGGCCATTTTATATTCAACATGAATTAATTTATTACTTTGTAATTATCGCACTGCTAGGACCCCACCATAAGATACTTCACTACGTAAGCCAACAATTATTCTTTCAAAAAATATTTATCTTAGAATTGAAATTAATTTGTGATTTACAATGTTGTGATGTGTGTTCATATATGAACGGATATATGTTTACACATATAATAAGTATATGTGCGTGTAATATTCAAATTGCTCTCTTTTATGCGACAAAGGTAGGCGTAGTAATTACATTTACATTCGCTAAGGACGCGACAAATTGAAATTTTGATCGTATTCATACATACATATACATTTACACTATATTCACAAAATTTTTATAAAGACCTAAATATCCAAGCAAGAGAAACCTTTCTGGGAATTCTATTTCAGATTGGTAATCCGTGTTTATTTTCAAGCGACAGGGCGAAAATATGATATTGAAGAAAAACAATTTTTTCCTTGAATCGTTCTGTCCTTCAATGTATGGAAATTTTACGGACAAAAGAAAATATGTAAGTCGTTATGATACTCTGAAACGTATTAGCTTATATGTAGAGTTTTCCCGAAAATATATAAGAATTTTAAATATTTAGCCATGCTATAGAAGATATGCGATAGCGAATCAAATATAAACCGAAATTATCTTTATCAAAACTTTATTCGGATATGATAAAAATACAAAACCTTAAAATTATTTTACTACGTAATTTCCTGATATCGTAAAATATTTTTCCCAACGGATAGGTAATTTTGTTATCCCGTTTTCGTAAAATGAAGACGGTTGTGCCATAAGCTCATTGCGCACGAAATCCTCAATTCCAACATCGTCACGAAAACGTTGTCCCCCAAGAGCTTCTTTCATTGGTCTAAACAGGTGGTAGTCGCAGGGCGATAAACCAGGACTGTAGCGGTTCAAATTAGTAATGAAACGATTCCGATTACGATTAATCGTAATCGACGATTATCATTGCGATTATTTGCCAATTATCTGCCAAAAATTTTTCAAATAAACTTTGTTTAGATTCTCGTTCAACAACTTTTATAAACGCGTTTTATAGATTGCATGTTTATGTGATGTATCTGTACGCAAATTTTTAGATTTCCCCTTTGAAAGCTTGAGGAGTTCCCAGCCGCGGTCGTAAGTAAACACAGGAGGCAGATAGTAACAGAAATGAATACCGCCTGTGCAAACCTGTTTTGTGAGAAAATTGGTAATTGGAAATTGGTAAACGCAAGTTGAGTAGGATAGTTGGCAGCATTTTGAAAAGACCCTCCAAAAATCTAAATGTAAGTACTGCAATGCTAAAATTTCTTGTGCGGGAAAAAATAGCACAAATATGTGGAACCATGCCAAGAAATTGCATTCTATCGAGATTCAGAAGCATCCAAATGTAGTTCTTAGTACCCCTAGGACACCTACCGAGCCTTCGGGAAAAAAACAAGCAACAGTAGATGAAATTTTTTCAGAAAACATTCAATTTGACATAAACCACCTTCGAGCGGTTGATATTACAGAATTTATAGCAGAAATGATATGCGTGGATGATATGCAGCCATTGAACTTGGTGAATCACGTGGGATTTAGTAGATTGCTGAACAGAATCTGTCCTAAATATAAAATATCGTCTAAAACTCATTTTGCAATAAAAATTATACCTGACATGTACGAACGAGTAAAAACTCGTCTTATGCATGAACCCTTACCTTTCATTTGCTTAACAGCGGATGTGTGGACAAGCGATTCGTCATCGAATATCAGAAATGATTTCATGAGTTTCACTGCTCACGCTGTGTTAGATGACTTTAAAACAAAATCTATGTGTCTAGAAGTAACTTGAGGGAATAACTCATTGTACTGAAAATATAGCGCACAATATCAGCTTAGCTATATTAAAGTGGGAAATTGCAAACAAAATTCAGGCCATTGTAATTGACAATGTCAGAAACATTTCAAATGCAATCAAAGATTTAGAACAAGAAGTTCCTGGTATTCAACATATTCCCTGTGCAATGCATACAGTACAATTAATGTTGAAGGATGGCATATTTCAAAACCAATTGATAAAATAAATCATAGATAAATCAAGAAAAATTGTAGGTCACTTTCCCCACTCTACCAAGGCGAAAAAATTACTAGAAGCGCGGAAAAAGAAGCACAATGTGCCTCAAAATGTCTTAATATAAGATGTAACCACGAGGTGGAATTCTACATATTATATGTTCAACCGTTTATATGAACAGCGAGTTGCATTACAAGCAATATTGTTAAAAATTGGTTGTAACTACGACATAAGTATTCAGGAATAGAAAATAATCGAGGAAATTACAAAATTACTGTCAGTTTTTGAAGAAAACACAAACGAACTAAGCAAAAATACTGCGATATTGTCTAAAGTTACTCCAGGAGTTACTGGTACGTTTCGACTTCTGCAAAAAGGTCAGAATGAGGAAGCAACAAATGCGTGTGTAAAAGACGTTGCTTTGGCATTATACGACGCGTTAAAAAGGAGATTTGGAGACATTAAGCAAAACATGTATAATAACCACAGCCCTGGACCAGAGATTTAAAACTTGTACTTTTAAGCAGGCCTCGACCATGCAGAAGGCAAAAGAAGTCCTATACATTTCCTGCTCAAAACGCATTAGTACTGGAACTGAAAACGCAAAGTTTAGCAGTGTTGCATCTGTTGCTTTGTCCTTCATCAGCAAAACACGTATCTGGGATACCTGCAAGGAGATAATTGATGACACAGAAATGCATGGGCCTCTTTCACTTCTAATCGGTAAAATTTTTGTTTCATACTTTTGTTTTTTTTTTAAATTTCAATCCAGTCAAAGAAGAAGTAGATTTTTATATCAAATCACCCAAACTACTGCAAGATGCCGACATTTTTCGGTTTTGGAAAACTGCCACACAATACCCTGTTTTGAGAGAAATCGAAAAAAATATTTGTGTTTAAAACCATCTAGCGTCGTATCGGAGAGGTTGTTTTCTACTGCCGACTTGATTCAGACCTAAAAGAAACAGAATGACTGCAGAAAACTTAGAAACACCGTGTTTTCTGAATAGAAATTTGTAATATTTATATTTTGATTATTAAAATTTATAACATTTTGATTTTAACAACTTGAATACACATTTCCTTAATTTTAAAATGTTTTATTTGAAATATACAAAATTTTGCGATAATCGCTATAATAGCCTCGATCTATATTTGAACCATATTTATAAAATTATTTAAAAGCAGAAACTTTTGAGAATATATTGCATGTAATTTATATTGACACAAAAATGGTTACCATAGATACGACAAACATTCCTGACTTAATATTACTAATGTGTATACACACCGCATGTGTCAAATATCAATAGGGTTAGGGAGTATATACATACGATGTATATGTATATGGAAAAGCCGATCCAATGCCGGCGAAGACCGCGACGGCCGGCAACGATTGGCTCCGATGGTTTCGCAAATACAAGTTAGCAGTAATCATTTGACCATCGACATAGGTACATGTAATGCGTTCTAAAATAACATTTACGAATTGCAAGGGATTTGCTTTTCATTATTTCTTTCAGTAGATGCATCAAATTTTTAAGCTGCGGTGCGTCGCATAAACAAAAGCGTAATTCTAATAAAATTAAAGAATAATCCTAATAAAATAAATAAAAAAGGATTCTAAAAATTATAATAAATTATACAAGAGGTCCAAAAATTCCTCCTTGCACAGCAAGACATTGTCCTAGGCGGTCGTAGAAATTAGCTCTTACATTTGCTAACATGTCGGCAGTTAATGAATTTGCAGCCTCAGTTATTTTTTCTCTCAAGGCAACTAGATTTTCTGCTCTACCGGCTTCATGAGTATAAACAATATTTTTTAGATATCCCCACAAAAAGAAATCATTTGGAGATAGATCAGGAGATCGTGGGGGCCATTTAATGTTTCCTGTTCCAGTAATAAGACGGTTAGGAAAAGTATTTCCTAGAAATTCCTTTACCCTCACTGCATTATGTGCTGGACAGTCATCATGTTGAAACAAACAATTTCCTGATTTATTCCAATGTTTTGAATGGCGGGAAGTATTTTATTTTTCAGTAATTCGAGATTCTTGTCGGCATTTAATATACCATCAATAAAATAGGGGCGTATAGAATGGTCACCTAAAATACCTGCCCAAACGTTTAGTTTTTGAGGATACTGAGTGCGATTTGCAAAATGCCGGTGTTGACTTTCCGAAGCCCAATATCGAAGAACAGAGGGATTGTGCTTTCCGTGTAATGGAAAAATTGATTCATCGGTGAAGAGAATATTTTTAAGGAAATTTTCGTCTCGATATATCTTTTCCATAACGTCTTGACAAAACTCCATTCTCCGGAAATTGTCCCCGGGAAATATTTCTTGAGTTTTCGAATATTTGAAACATTTTAAACCATTACGTTTTCAAATACGTGAAATAGTTGTGTTACTTGTACCCAATTCCTCGGCAGCACTTCTAGTAGATTTCGTATTATCAATTTCCACAATACTACAAATTAATACATTCCGCCGTTCTCTTTCCTCAATTTTTTGTGGTGATACCTCTCTTGGTTTGCATTTCGTACAGTTATTGAGACAGAAACAAGTTTCAAATTTATTTATAATATTATAAATTGTTTGTCTGTAAGGTACAGAACGGTCTGCAAAAGTCAGCGCAAACAAATTCATGCACTCCATTGCAGACTTGCCAGCATAAAACCATTTTACTAACTTTCAGTGGGTGTATAAAGAGCCATTATACATAAATTTTATTATACGCTTTCAAACTGTAACGGCCGCAGCTAGACTGAATGCAAAATTTTCAGTCAATCGGTATCGGAGACAATCGTCAGCCGTCGGTCTTCGCTGGCATTGCACTGGCTTTCTCATGTACGTATACATTGTATGTACTCATACGTTGATTCTCTATGCCTAATGATATTTAACACATCCGGTATAGTAAAAGGAAAGTCGAAAATCATTAAAATTTGTCTATTTAAAAAAAACGTAGGTATGACGAAAAATTTCATATGTACCACGGTTCGTACAGTACAGTTTTATGGTCTCGAATAAATGCAAACCTCGACCGTACGGGTCTCGGTTTGCAGTCGTATTCTCGACCATAAAACTGTACTTACGAACCTAGGTACTATCGAATGCAAAAAAAGTGGTACAGTAGTGAAGTTATATGTAAAGTCAATTTTTAAACATTTTAGTATTGTGACGTTGCTAAAGTATAGCAAATGCCAATTAAGTTGGCGCGGGGAGTGGTTAGTTCGCGCAGGATTAGAAGTAGTGGGGAGATTTGTATTTGGTTTTACATCAAATGTCAGATAATTCTAACCTCTGAACGTGTATCACTTTCTGATCCCCTAGCAAAGACATTATGTTCCGTCAAACGTCAATGACAAATGTATTCTGACAATTACTTGAGTAGTGGGGGTGGATGTTTTTAAAAACGGCTTCTGCGCACCCCCTCCTCGCGCCAACATAATTGGCGCTTGCTATACTTTAGATCGGAGTAACGTGCAAACGTCATTTTTGACACTTATACAAACGTATATGTTATTTGACACTTATAGGTTATTTGAGTATTTAAATTTGACGTCTACATTTAATATATATCTACATTCACGCAGCCAAATTTCAACCGATTAAAATATGACTGTACCACTTTTTTTTGCACTCGGTAGTACATAAATAACTATTATTGCTTTCTTAGAGGCCTTGTAAAGTGGTATAATACTTTTTATTAAGGTTTCTTTTGTAAAAAATTAATAATTTTTGAAATATTTTGAATTTTGTGAAATTTTTAAATTTTTTCAATGCACTTTTTAAAACCACATATCTAAGCCGCATTTGAACAGAACTACATATTCCTGCTCGAGATAGCGAAAGGTTTAAGATTGTGAGTAATGTTTAAACATTTAAGAAATTTCTTACATATTGCTGTGGACTTTTCCCCATAAATATTATAAAAATTTATGTATTTATGGTTGTACTATTATTTTGAACGCAAATGTATATTTGACTTGCGCAGTTGGAGCAGGCCGTTTGTGTAGATGCGGACAATTTTGAATACTGTATTTTTTATGCGAAGCCTGCGTGCTAGCTGTATACTGGAGACCCAAGTGTACTCTGAGATAAGAAAGTTGTGTTTATTTAAATTTATTATTTAAATTTATTTATTTAAATTTATTTATTTAAATTTATTTATTTAAATATTTAAATATAAATCTTTATCTTTTTTAAGTAACTTCGGGTTATTTTTTGATTTAATTAGTGGTTGGTGCTTGTTTAATTTTCATTACCGATATTTATACGAGTTTGTTAATCTCATAATTGTTATATTTTTACACTTTCTTACTCACGTGTCTTGAATATATTTTTTTACGTAAGTAAAATATATTATTAAAAGATATTTTTTATATTTAATGAATTGAATATTGTATTTGTCTATTGTATTACTATTACCGTATTGAGATTTAGTCTTAGATATTTGATATAAATAACAAAGAAGGATTTTTAAAATTTCTAGTAAAAAAATTCTGTAACTGTAAAATTTTATACGTTTGGCATCTCAAGGGCATTTTATGTTACATGTGGGTGCAAATGCGTTAGAGTTTGCTTCGGGCTGTCAAGTTAGTTTGTTTATTTTGATTTTGTTCTCTTGGGAGAAATGAAAAAGTTTCTTTGTGATTTATTATTTTTAATTTTGATCGGCCATCATTAAGGTTTTTTAGACGTATGCTGCGGTCATTTCCATGCGTAATTTTTACCTTTATAATATTGTTAAATGAGGCAATATTAATCTTTATACTTTATAAAGATTTTCTTTTTTTTATTTTTTTTTATTTTTGTATTAAATTTTCATTTAAATTTTTTTATTGTGTTCTTTAATTTAATAATCCTTTCTACACATTTTAATAAGTAACTTAAAGACATTATCAGAACTTTTCTCAAACGAATTTTGAGTAGCGTCCAATAAAAACTATTTTACTAATTCAATAATTTTCCACTTTTCCGATTGGAACCCTGAGAGGAAAGCAGTCCCGTTTTGGAAATAAATTGACTGAGTATCCCAGCTGGATAGATTTGTCGTGAATTGTGAATAAGCAAATTTTAAAATCACAATTCATAGCAATATGTTCAAAATTTATTGATTATTTAAGTAATTTTTAATTAAAGAAAAATCGTTTTTTTTTATGGAACAGCTGTTGATAAGTACGCTATGGTAAGTAAATAAACAATTTACATAGTACAGGTATAGGTTTACCTATACCTTAGATAGTTTTAGAGTTATAATGATTACTTTCTAAATTGAGCATTATCAAATCAGGTACTGAACGTAGCTTGGCCGCCGATATCACCTGATCTGACACCTTTGGTTTCGTTGTGTGGGGCTTCGTTAAAGCCAAAGGTTATGTTCCACCTTTTCCTGTAAGTCTAAATGAATTGCGAGTTCGGGGAACAGAAGCAGTTACAATCATTGAGCGCGATATGATACGTAAAATTTTGGACGAATTCACTTACAGACTAGATATATGCCGTGTTACAAGAGAAAGTCATATTGAAAATTTGTAAATGAAACTTTAAGTTTAGTTGAATTGTTTGCTTTATTATTCAGTTCAATAAAATTTATACTTTCTCCACAATTAATTGCTATTTCTGTATAACAAATTTAGGAACATCCTGTGTAACAATCAAATTAACTGATAGTTTTACTACTTATTTAAACTATATAATAAATTGGATATCCATGCACTGTAGTTATATATTTCGTTTAGTACTACGGGATAAACTTGTACGTTTTGCGTCGGTTATCAGGATAAGATGGCCCACTTGGGAAACGGATGTGCTCGTATTGCAACTTTAATGTTAATTCGTGTTGATTCTCGCTTTCCAGTTTAACGATGTCAAAATTAGATTACTGTACATTCCAAAAGTACTTTAACATTTTAATTGAAACCCTCTCTAGATTAAAGAGGCAAAACAACTTTTTATAAAAAGTTACAGTTAACTTATTTTCGTTAATTACAACTCCTTAACAAAAATTTTAAATAATTAAGAACACTCTTGTTGAGCTATATTTATAGGTCTGGAATGATTGTCGGTGTTAGCTGCTTAAATATCTAGGGAAATCTTCAGCGTAGCAGTAATGTAAACAGACTAAATGCAACTTCATCTGGGCACTAAATTTTGTTTGGAGTTATGAGAAGTTAGTCTTACGTAATCAAAATTTTTGCATTATTGCATATTACGTTTCGCTTATTGAATATTGATATTTGAGGTAACTTAAGATTAGTGGTTTATAATAAATATTCAAGCGATATTGGGATAGTTTTCATAAAAGGCTACATTTCTATATTAGTTAATATATTTTTTTATTATTTTTATTTTATTTTTTATTATTTATTTATTTATTTTTATTTTATAATTATTACAGAGCAATTTACAAACAAATAGGCGAAATTTCAAGGTCAATTTTCACTCTTCACCAAAATGTTTTTAACGCATAAACCGAAAACGGTCTTTTACGCAGAGCTTGTAAGGCTCTGTCAAGTTTAATTCAAATCAGTTTGAAAACTAACAAGGAAAGTCCCCCGAATTGGGGGACTTTTCTTGTTAGTTTCCCACTCTATGTTCCTCTGATCTACTTTCCTAGCAAATAGTCATCAATATGCAGTGTTTTGTATACTAAACTAAATTTTCTGTTTTACTGTATAACATTGCATTTAAAGGGCATAAACTTGCCAGGAATTCATGACGAGCGACTGGGGAGACTTTTAAAACGATAGCTATTGCACTGGAAGACTCTTCTGCTGAATACTGTGCTGCTGTCTGGTATCAAAACTCTTATACCAATCTAATAGATACACAACTTAACGGTACAATAAGGATCGTCACCGGTACCTTTAGATCCACACTGAGTCTCTGGCTACTGAATTTTTACACGATGACTTGGAGAGCGTCCATAGGATGAGATTGAAATCTAGGAGACCGAATTGGCTGGATACGGATTCTCTGCATCCCTCAATGTGTGTGATTAATGGATAAGCCTCCTCGAATTGAGGAATAAAGATTTAATTTATAATCCTTCAGAAACTTTTCGGGCTTAACTCTCGCACGTAAGCAATTGTCTCACTTAAATAGGTTCCGCACAGGCGACGGAAGGTGCCATACAATGCTGTATAAATGGACACTAGTAAATACTAGCCTCTGTGACTGCGGAAATGTGGAACAAATTATGGTCCACATAGTAAACGGCTGCTCTAGAAGAAATTTCCCTGGTGGCATCCATGAGCTGAGGAAGGCAACTCCTGCAGCCTTAGATTGGTTAAAAATTTAGGTATTAATGTAATATGTATAAATGTATACATTTTTATGAGTTTTTTTTTTTTATTTTAATGACTTAACATATGGAAATTTCTATATACATTATTTCAAGAGAGGTTTATTCGAGTAATGTCGCACTGGTGACTCGTCCTCGTGCATATATACCGGATGTTCTTGAAATAAAAAGACAATATATGAAAAATGAAAAGATTAAATTATATATAATGTTAGCTCAGTCTGATATTAAACGAATGGGAATGTAAATAAAATTATTGTAGCGAACCTAGATTCACCGAGAAAACACATCATTCAATTCAATACCCTGCCTTGTGTTGCTGTGGCTGGTGGAAAGGAATAAAATATTTTTTTTGCAAAAAATATTTTTTATTGTAAAGCTAGTGGATTTACTAAATTTTTTGTTTATGCATTTTCTGCAAAAACATAAAGATCAGACGGTTTACCGACTTTGGAGCATGCGACGTATAATTGACCATTAGCAAGCGTTCTCTAAATTAAAATCTCACTGACTATGACTATGACTATTGATAGTCATAGCGAACGCAAGGCGCATTGAAAATTGAAGTCGTTTGAAATCGAAGCCATGTCTGTCGTAATGAGTGGTATTCGTGGAAGTAGTATGTCTTCACCTTTATGAGGTCCTATCAGAATTGTTGTTTCAATTAGATTGTTCATCAATTTTTTAACTACTAATCGTGTGCTTTATCATTTTCCCATTTTTCGATTTCAACGAAATTACATATCCGGTTCGTATGAAAACATAATTCGGGATATGAAGCTCGATCATTTAGATATTGTAACTACCTACGTTTTCGCTAATTGCTCTTGGTGTTCAAGTCTTCAAGTCTTTCTCGTTGATCTGGTGATTCTACTGCACCCCTTTGAGAAATTCCGACTCTAATACGTTCATTTTCATCTAAACGGTTTGATCATTACAGTTTGATCTCCTTTGACGTTCTGTGATTACGTGTCAAGTAGGGCAGCCTATATTCGGACGTGAGAGAGGCATCTTTATAAAATCAATAATTTCTTCTATTTTTCTTCTTTCAAAAACCCAGCTACTTGTTTAATTGCGTTTCTATTAATATTCTCACCTTTCTAATTTGATATTTGTTTGTCATATTTTTTTTTAAATAACATCATCCTAACATTTACATCTAATCTATACAAATTATTTTAAGTTTTTATTCAAGATTAAATCAAAATTATTTTTCTTTTTATCATTAAGATTTAATCAGAATATGTTAGCGTAAATAGAGTATATAATTAGCAAAACGTCAACTTGTAATAAAAACGCATTACCAAATCAGGTATTTGAGGTATTTTGCTCTACTTATTCAACGCATTTGTCACACCGCGTTAAAAAAAAATAATTCCTCTATAGAAAGTTGTGTCAAATTTTCAAATGATAAAAACACACAATGTTGTATTAGATTTACACTTTATTTAATAATATTTAATAATATATAACAGCTGTTTCACCGTACAACGGTTTCTTCAGATATAACAAGCGGTACTGTAAAACATTTTACTTAAACGTATATATTTTTTATTTTATGACTTAATGGTATTCTCAGAAATTGGAAACCGAAATATTTTTACCCGCCTCTTTTAGTATAAGGGATACATAGATAACATAAATTATATTATAAGTGACACATAACTAACAAAACATTTCAATCAAAAATAGGAAATAAGTTCAACAGAGGGGAGGAATTAAGCTCTGTTTTGTCATTTAATAATTTATTTGATTTTTTTTTTTTTTTTAATTAATTTCCATTGCTTCTAATAAATCGAGTTTCTTACTTTTCTTATCTTCATGTAGGATCTTGAAATTATTATTAAAACTATGGCTTTCTTCAATTAAGTAGTACTTTAAATTCAAATTTTCAAGTTAATCGACCGGCTACTTTTCGAGTGTTGCAAGCGCAAACATACGCAGGCTGAATTTTTATATATAGAGAGATAGAGATATACCCATAATATTTTACCAAAAGCCTCTCGTAAACGAGAAAAGAATGGGAAGTTATTTAAAAAGTTTTAGTCATGCTACTGTGCGATGGACTACATTATAAAAGACGATATCTTAAAGTTGAACGATAATAGGAAACAGAATAGTTTTATTATTGTCTATCCCGCTTTAAGTTTCGTTCAGTTGTGGATCGTTACGTACGTTCGATACAATTTTTCGATTAAAGGTAGATGTTATCAAATTGGACGTTAAATGCTCGTAGAGCACACGTCTTATATCTTATTTTAATACATCTACCTCGAAAAATTCACTGGCAAGGATATATTTTTAGCTCTCACTTTTCGTATCAGGTTGTCGATCCCTTACAATACTCATACGCAATGGTATCTTATAACGTTTTTATAAACATAAACAATGCAGTGTGTGTTTACAATAGCGGTTTTTTATATCCATATTTATATTTTATAGTTGCTACTACTCTTGACAAAAAAACATTCACAATTCAAATTTTTTTAAATTTCTAATAATTTACTTGATTATATAAACAGCCGATTTTGATCGAAGATATGATCTTAGCCTACATCAACGTAATAGTTTTTATAATATCGACAGCTGTTACGTACGTAAACATACGCTATGGCGTATATATGTGTATAACTTCAATAGAGGTATTCACATTCAGAATCTTTTGAATGCACAGGCGCCACGTAATACAATTTTTAGGGGGTTTTTAATTTTGGGGTTCGCGTTGTAATTGACTAACAATATCTTGGATTTGTATTCTATATAATTACATCTTTCCGTTTTTATACGTTGTCTGTACACTCTATATATTATATCAGTTGCTGTCGAAAAACGTTGAGCACACTTAATTTTCTTGCTATTTTCGACATTATAAAGTTATTATTTATTACCGTAAATAAGCAAAGTGTACTGAACGGTGTTCGGACAGCGACTGGCAAAATATAAACTCTTTAGAACGAGCCGCCGGTGGAAAGTTACTGGAATGAGCATCTCTAATTATTTTTTATCTAATTTGCTCTGTCTTATAGTGTGTTTCCTATTTTGAATTTACTTTGGATATTATTTGTTAGTTCTTTCTTGTATTTAAATCGCTTCTCATACGAAGTAAATAATTCTAAGGGCGATATTACTTTCACACAATCATGTTAATGTAATGCGACAACACCTCCTGAAATTTAGGTGCATGTAGACGATGTATGTCAAAGACAATCTGACGATCTCTACTATGCAACATACGACCGATGGCAAGCGCAGAATATTCAAATTGGAATAGTTAAAGCGGTCTGTGGTTTCTCGTTGTGGTTACGTTCGATGTCTTGCTAGGGTTGCTTTTCCAAAATACTGTGATTATACCGGCGAAATCGTTGCAGGAATTTACTCTGAGAATATATCTCCGGCTTGTGAAACATTATAATACACTACAAACTTTTGTATGTTTATTACATAGGGATTAAATGCATTATTTAAAGAATTAAATTATACATTTTAGGAGAAAACGGCAATTTCCAATGTGTGCATTTGATTAAGATAATAAACGCATTCAAATATTTGTTATCTATTGGATATATATCATGTCTTTAAGAAAACATTCTTGTTATAACAAACAGTTACTTTTTGTTTAGTCGTGTGAAATTTATACTTTTATGACATGGTTTAACGTTAATAAAGTAAACAATACTACTACGATAATAGCTGTTGATATTCTTCTTCTTCTGAGTCTATAGGTTGAACATAATCAATATGAGCACAATGTTCATTGAACCACCCGAAATAGAAATCTCAATTCCTCTCTCTTAGTTCTGCGTCCTCGATTAAAAGACACTATACACATCAGGGGAAATTTGAGTAACCTCGTTCAAGATTCAATAGATCTTTGCCGAAATATATCTGCTTGAGTCCCTTCAGCTCCTCATTAAGACATATTACATGAAAGCTAGTTTTCCCTTCTTTTTCGCATCTCCTACACCAGAGCACTCTTATCAAGTCGATGCTGTATAGATGATTTCTTACAGACAATGTCTGATTATCAAGATGGTCCCTATTACTTTTTGATGCTCCTAAATAGTTTGCCTGAAAATATAGCATCCAGCTCTCCTAGCAGTATCTTATTATGGAGCTTAAAGTTCGTTAGCCTTCATATGTTATTATGTTCTCCTTCTTATCATAACCCGACCTCCCTTCCAGCGGAATCCTTAGCGATTCCACATACAAGTTGTTGTCCTATAAAGTTTTCTTTTGGACCTTCTTTTGGCTAGTCCATCGGGCATTTCATTACCTTAATTTCATGTCCTGGCAACCATATCAGTGACACGGTCTTGTTTTGTGCCAGTCTGTTGAAGACTTGCTTGCAATATTTAACTAGTTTCGACCTGGACATTGGGTTCATAATGGCTTTAATACTCGTCTGACTATCAGTAATTATGTTGGTGCTTTTTTTTTTATGCAAGTAGCGAATGCAAACAACTCAGTCTGAAAAACCGTCATGTATTTTCCCAAGCTCAGTGACAACTACCTTCTAGGGTACATTACCGAGATTTCGGTACTCAAGCGATATTTAGATTGTGTACCAGGAACCCGCATCGAAATCACTCGAGGAACTCTTTTCTTATTATTTAACTTAACTGTAAACATAATTTCACTTGTCATACTGTCCGCTAGCATCTGTAATACCGGCTCCTCGAGTAGTTTGAACAGTTCATATTATGTGGGATAGAAGCATTATTACACTATGAGTGTGAAGTCGTAGACCAAGTCATCTATAACATATACGTTACAAAATATGCTTTATTCACGTATAATACACATAACTTTATCTATGAGTGCCAAAACTGAAAAAAAATAAATTTTATAATTTTTATTCAAATCTGATTTTACGAAATCCACATCGGTCGACAATATCGAAATACTTATTACGCTGACGATTGACTACGGGTGTAAAACAACAAACGAACAAAGCATCCAAAACAATATAGAAGAACAAGTACTTGACAACACTCCTTTGTCAGGTACTGCATGTCTCGTATATTTTTATCTTGCACTCTACAAGATAAAAAAACATACATCAGACCTGTTATGACGTAAGCGGCAGGGACACGAGCCGATACAGCAACAACAAAGCGGCTACTACGATCAACCGAAATGGCTGTGAGGATCACATTCATTATTCGACAGGAAATGTAGCTTGGATATGAGAGACCAGTGTGGGATGAAGGATGTCGTACGATGGACGAGAGAACAAAGAAGAAGTTGGAGCCAACACAAGTCGAATGTTGGACGAGCCACAAAAGATAACGCGACAGCTAGCGGTCAATAAGGCAAGAACAATAATAAGCGGAAACTAACAAGCATTTTTGCTCAGAATACGAAGAAGAAGATATCAGTCGCGGTGGGTTACATCGAGGAAAGTATAGAGAACAAAATAAAAATTGCTCGACGTATTATACCAGCTGTAAAACCTGTTTATGAGTGAACATGTGGCCAACTAGAAACCGTTAGAGAAATTAAAAAATAATTCTACAACTTCACTGAACAAGTATGATGAAGCTGTAATAACTGGAAATGAAAACTGTCCTATCTATATCCATTTTCGTCAATGTAATCATCAATAATTCTAATTTTGTAGTATTTGCTTGAATTTCAATATGTATTGTGAAATAAAATTGTTAAGAAGACAAAAATAGTAGGTACTTTCAATTTTGACAAAAAAGATTTATGACAAAAGGAACCGATTTTTTTAAAATAAAAACTATAGTATATTAAGCAGAGAACGGATGCAATTTCTATAAAACGCAATCGGCAATTGGAATTGTGTATAACGTCGCTCAGTACATCCCGGCGTAATTCAATGAAGTATTTGTTTGACTTACTCGGCCACCTGGTCTCGCAGCGATAACAATGGACAACCCAGCTATTGTATTCGGAGAATATAGTGTTTTCAGTTGTGTCGTGTACGTAGATAAAATAAATAAGTTTATCGTATTTCGTAAGAGAAATAGCACGTACATACCTTTTCTTTTCATTTAAGCAACATCTTCCAATTATTTTCACGTAAGTGTGCATAAAATTTCGTTATTTAATTTCGTTTATTTGGATCTAGAATATTCTTACTTTTTCAGACAATGGAAGAGCGTCGAGAATGGCATCGTGAAACAATGGCGGGTTGGATTGAGGGCCATACTGATTGTATGTACATTGCCATTGATTCCGAAATTTATTGTGAAGTGTGTGAAACGTTATTGAAAAATTGCAATAAATCAACCGTAAAACGTCACGTAGGATCGTTAAAGCACGAAAAAAAATTGAACCCGTTGGAATCTGACAATTTTAACGAAGAACCCTGTGAAACTTTTATGGCATTTAATATTCCATTATTTAAATTGAACAATCCAATTTTGAAGACAATTCTGAAAAAATATACTGGTCGAAATGTTCCTGATGAATCAACTTTACGCAAATATTATGTTTCTAGGTGCTATACGAGAACAGTAGAACGCATTAGAAGCCATCTTTTAAATCAATACATATGGATAAGCGCCGACGAAACGGTGGATATGTTAGGACGCTGTGTGGTAAATGTTGTAGCTGGTGTACTACATCCAAACTATTCCCTATAACTCATATGTAATAGCAACAAGTGTTATAAATAGAGTTGATGCGGAAACAGTTGCTGAAACCATTAAGGAGAACATGCAAAAAATGCTTCATTCGGACGCCACGTACAAAGAAAAAATACTTTTATTTGTCAGTGATAGTGCTGCGTATATGTTAAAAACAGGCAGACTATTGAAGAAAACATATCCTAATATGCTGCATATTACTTGTGTAGCACATGCTCTCCACAGAATCTGTGAATATATCAGAGACACTTTTCCGGAAGTTGATAGACTTGTATCAGCTTTTAAAAAAGTTTTCAGAAAAGCACCATTGAGAGTAGCTCTTTTCAGGGTAAAATTTCCATCTCTGTCACTGCCTTCCACTCTAGCAATAACTAGATGGGAAACATGGCTGGAAGCTACTAGTTATGCTGAGAATTTCGATAGTCTAAAACATTTCGTAACACTGCTAAAGGAGGATGCTAGAAGTATTGGTGAGTGCAAGGAGCTCACACAAATCCCAAATTTAAAAAATCAGTTTACTTTCTTCACAAACACTTTGGAAAATTGCCAAAACTAATCACTTATTTTGAAAATCGAAATCTCAAATTAAATGACGGATGAACAACATTAGATGTGGCTGTTAATAATTTGAAAAGTATTCCAAGTGACTTCGGATGTGGCCTTCGACAAAAGTTTGAAGCAATTCTTAATAGAAATCCAGATATAATTACATTGCAGCAATTATGTATGGAGACAATTCCACAAAATCTAACGGCTAAATATGAAGAAATAAAAGAATATTTCCAGTATGCACCTATAACCAGTTGCGATGTAGAGAGGACGTTTTCTATTTATAAGGATGTACTTAATTCAAAGAGAACAAAATTGACAGAAGAAAACCTTGAGAAACTATTGCTAGTCATTATTAATACTCCTTTACTCAACTTGAACGACAAAATGAACAAATAAAAATGTTCTAATTATAGAAATAAAATTAGAAACTTTAAAAATACAACTTTTCAACAAATACATATGTATTTCGTAATTTTATAGATCACCACCCGTTTGTTTTCCAATTATATAAATAAAATTAAAAACTTTATAAATACAACTTTTCAACAAATAAATATGTATTTCGTAATTTTATAGATCACCACCCGTTCGTTTTCCAATTATATAAATAAAATTAAATATTTTAGAAACACAGCCTTTCGCCAGTACTGCACTGGGCTTTGCGTCATGTGGTAAGCGTGTCCGTTCTCTAATATTAAATATTAAGTATTACGAACTGTAGTACAATCTCCTAACGGGTTTCGCAGTGTTGTCGTAATTTCACTCGACGTTTCGCTGTTCATACTGTCTGCTCAAGATCTAGTATCAGTTAGGAAAGAGTCTGCTACCAGACCCCAAAGAAGCTGGAAGTATAAACAACGAATCGAGTGAAATTACGATAACACAGCGAAACCCGCAAGAAGATTGTACTACAAGTGACAACGGCCGTGAAAGCCTACGGAATTTTATAACGGTAAGGGATGTTTACAGGGCAACGGAAATATTTGTGTGTCAAAATGTGCCGGAAATTGGTACAACCCTTAACGTTCGTGACGCTTATACTGTTTTTTGTACGATCGTATTAAATTTACCACAAGTGAAATAATTTTATTTCTACTAAATAAATGTCAATATGATATTTGTATTTTTTTGTACAATTGAATACATGTTTCCAAGACATTATTTTACGTTATTTACAAATACATTCATATTAATTTCACTTACCGTTCAGACATCGGTAAGTAATATACTTACCGACGAGATGGGCCTAACAAACAGTAAATTTAACCTACCGTCTCGGCAATAGATATTGTAAATAAATAAAAAGCTCAACCGTGCAAAAGAAAACGTGCCTCAAAAAAATTTCCTCATTAGAGGCGGCCATGCTTTTTTTTAATGGTTGGCAACAGTGCACGTATTCTGTCACAAACGTATTATTTTGATAGTTGGGTTATGGTTATGCTATAAATGTATGTGACAATTAGTAATTTAGCTTTTGAACAAATATTTATTACAATAATCAAAATTAAAAGAAAATAATACTAAAGCAGATGTTGGAAATGTTGACCATTATTTTGAACACACATCTGAACTCTACACTTCATGATTTCAAAGCCATTTATTAGGATTTTTGGGTTATGTCATCACAAGAATTCACAATAGCATCACGAAGCTCTTCGATTGTGTGATATTTGGTCTTGAAAAGGGTATTCTTGAAATATGGAAAAGTGTCAAATCTGGAGATATTGGAGGAAAATTAATAATTCTTGTATCGAAAAATTCTTGCAAAAAAGCTATTGTTTGATTTGTGCGCTGGTGTATTATCTTGTTGGAAATATTCTTCCGTAAGTTCATCATAAAGTTCATTAACAAATGACTCTAACTATACATTTCGATATCGTTCAGCAGTTATGGTTTGATTAAAAAATATAGACCCAATAATTCGTTTTCTTGAAACTGCTAGCCAGACGCCTATTTTTTGAGGATGTAGCGTAGTTAACACAAATTCAAGAGAGTTTTCTGCACACCAAATTCTCATATTTTGCTTGTTTAAATATCCTGAAAAATTCATCTGAAAAGGATCATTTTTCGAGAATGTCATTATTACTTATGTTATTAAAAAACCATAGAAAGTACTGTGTTCTCGTAACAAAATGCTGCTTGAGTTCCGAAACTGATTGAATCTTATATGGAAATAACTTTAAGTCCTTTTTAAAAACAGTATGATATGTCTCCACTGACAAATAAACTTATAATAGTTTCGCGATTGATTTTTTGAGTGAGTTGTCTATTCGTCGTCGAATATCCTCTATGCAATTTGCTGTTTTCTAGGTGCTCCACCGTCAGGCTTCTAGGTTACTTTGAAATTTTGACAGAATAAGACACAAATATATTAGTATGTGTTTATTGTTCCGTATACGTAAATACAAATGACATTTGACAATGTCAATCACAAATATCAGTTAGTGCATAAAATAATCGTGCCTCGATTCTGGTTTAAATAAATTGCTTCTCAGTTTTAAAATGGCTTTCACTTGAGAACATAATTTTTTTTAGTCCAGGCTTATTTTCGAAGTGGTAATAAAATTGATGGTTTATGGGTTTACTCAGTTCAAGATATGCAACTTTATCCATACCGTGTCACAGCAGTAAAAGAATTGTTAGAAATTGATTACCCACGTAGACTACAGTTTTGTAATTGGTTTGTAAATATGAACAATAATGGAGAACTTTCGCAAAGAGTCATCTTTACTGCATGGTTTTATAAAACGGGGTACCTAAATTCACAAAATACAAAAATTTGGAGTAGTGAAAATCCACATGTAATTAATGAAGAATCGCTACATCCAGAGAAACTTGGTGTTTGGGCAGCGATAAGCCAAAGGCGAATCATTGGACCAATATTTTTTCAGGGAACGTTAACTGCTCAAAGGTACCGTACGGAAATTTTACAACCATTTGTCAATCAGTTGCATGATGATGAACTACAAAATGCATATTTCCAACAAGACGAAGCACCTTGTCACTGTACTGCAGAATCTTTAGATTATTTAAGAGAATTTTTGATGAGCGTATAATTAGTCGAAATACTGAAATTGCCTGGCCTACACGTTCATGCGATTTAACACCTTGCGACTTATTTTTGTGGCCTTATCTAAAAAATAACATATTTCGAACACCTATATTGAATTTGAATGATATGCTACAGAGAATCGAACAGAAATGCATGGAAATTAATAACAATCCAGTAATGTTGCAGAATATCATCAGAAATTTTGTACGGAGGATTTTAAAGTGTATTGATCTTGAAGGACAACATTTTCAACATTTGTTATAGTTTTCAATAAATACCTATTATTTGTTATTTATTTGTATGTATGAAGCTGTCAAAATATACGACTTCGTAGGTTAAGTAGTAAATTTTAATTTACGACCTACTTCAAAATGTTCTCGGTAAATCACATGCTACTAAATTGACTTTTCAAATGAACAGTTAGTATGTGTTCCGATGTGTACAAGACTCTAGGATTTATTATGCGTGTATAAAAATACTTTAAAGATCTCTCTTTGCTTAAATCACTGTACCATGCTTGTGTTTTGAGCAAAATGGAATATGCCTCATTAATTTGGTATCCCATCTATCCCTGTGATTTTATTCCTTTTGACCGTGTTCACAGTAAGTTTTTGAAGTACCTCACATTCGACACTGAAGGTATCTATCCGGAACGTGATGCATCCCAGGATGATTTGCTTTAATTCCATGGCATGTCATCTCTAAGCGTAAGAAGGGAGAATATTTGTAGGAAATTCCTAACTCAACTAACGAAAAACATTATTGACTGCCTGTTCATATTGGAGCGAATATCGTTTTTGGTTCCTCGTATGAACTCCAGGTACGAAGTTATATTTATGGTTTCCTGCGCGAAGACGAACGTCTTAAAACGGACTCCTACCTATATTCTCTCCAATGTGGCCAACAGAATGCTGGATAAATTGTTTGTTTGCAGATGTCTGGCGGATGAACAGCTCTATTTAAGTCCATAGTTCATATAATTACTCCTCAATGTCATGTAATTATAATTATAATGTACCTTGTAATTGGGCCTAACCTGTTGGGTATTAAAGTATATATTATTATTATTATTATTATTATTATTATTATTATTATTTCCTCCATTCACAAGAACATTCAATTTGTCCTTGGTTGCCAGGGTGTTAACCCATCGGTTCGTGAGAACAAGATGGCTGGCATAACTGTCATAATATTATTATTATTGTTTATTTCTTATTTCCAGGTATTTCTCCGTAATCTATCTATGCGGCTCTACTACATATGGCATGCTTCATTCATAGTAAGCAGATAATAATACCACTCCCATGTAGAGGGGGTTACATTTACTCGGCCCAGAGGGTCCGGCGCTATAGTTGTTGTGTTGACGAAGTGGGTTGAAATGAATGTATCTCAACAACATCCTCGCCTGAGTCTTTTGTTTCTACTGAAGCATGCCATGTTTGTGTTTCATGCCCAATTCGCTGTTTCAGTCCTTGCTTGTTAATCAGTGTTTGGAGCAAGTGTACCTGATTGGGGCTGCTATCCCAACCCAACGGTTAGCTCAGGAAACCGTGGGGTCGCTAGTCCCCAGTAACCTAGCTCTAGGCTACCCTGTGCGGGTTTATTATTATTATTATTATTATTATTATTATTATTAATTACTTAAAAATCAGCCTACTATAATGACGAAAGTTTTTTAAGGCACCTTAGCTATTTGTAAGTTCACCGTCACTGTACCCACATGTCGAATACATATATGTTAGATATTTTAGGATGATTCTGGCAATTCTGGCAACATTTATAAACAGAAGAAAATTCAACTTTTCGTATACATCAACTCAATTTCTTTTTTAATTTCCTGCATATTCCATTGATATAAGTTAAAATCAAATACGTTTGGAAAATATTCTATTTTTCAATTAAGTCGACCACAGAAACTTAAATATTCTTTAATAACTTTGACGACACTTATAATTTAATATTTGCTCAAATAAGATACATGATTTATTCGAATACAGTAAATACCTCCAAAATAAATTCTTTGATTCTCCGTAATTTTCCTTCACAACTAATATTACCTAGTGGTTTATAATGTATACAGACATATTTTATATAGAATAAGTAGAACCGTATCTGATTTCAATGGTCGTACGTGCTTTTCAACATTTTCTTTATTCATACATATACTTCTAGTCGACGGCTTGTAATTAAAACTAATTAAGTTACGATTTGTGAATATGCTTCTGTGAATAGACATAGTGTAACCAAAATCTAAATGAAAGATTAAAATAAAAGCGAGCATAGACGTGCTTACACTTCTTATTTTACATGTATGTGTATACAAAGTAAGTAGTTGATAAATTAGAATTTCTGGTTTCTCCCTGAAGAGTTTGTAATTACCTTTTGAAGTGCTTTATAATTGCAACATAAACTTGCACCACTCCAATCACAATCTCATTTAAATTGTCAGGGATAATATTATGGGACAACCACGTTTGGATTTCTGATTTTAGCACCTATAATTAATGTCGGTTAACATATTGTCATGCATTATACTTCGAATAAAGTGTATGAGAGATAAGAATGAAAGAATCAAATGTTAAATGTCATATAATAAAAATGTATGTAAGAGATACGAGGGTAAGCTGAAAAATTCGGTAACTAACTATGAGATGGCCCTATGTAAAAGCACTCTTTGATGCTATTGTATAGCTTAATGTTTCAATGATATAAGCGTTGAACTTCATGAACTTCAATTTGTCAAGTAGTTTGTTGTGTACGCTCGTTCAAAGCAGAGTACTTTTGTCGCTTCTTAAAAATGGACAATGTCGAAATACGCGCAGTGATTAAATACCTGTGGAAAAAGTATTCTTCGCCTAGAGAAATTCATGTTGATATAGTAAATGTGGCGAGGAAGCTCCTTGTTTTAAGACTGTTTGCAAATGGGTGAACGAATTTAAAAAAGGTCGTACGAACGTAAATGACGATCCCGTTCTTAACGTCCTAAAGCAGCCACTTCTGCAGAAAGTGTGCAAAAAGTTTTGAAGTTTGTTCTGATCGCCGATACACATTGCAAGATATTGTTGAGGCTACACGCATCTCCAGATAATGGGTGTCGTACATTTTAAATGTTGAATTAGACATGTCCAAGAGGTGCGCTAGATGGGTGCCGGGTTTACTAACAACACAGCGAAAACTCAAACGCATGAAATGTGCTACACCCATTTTGGAGCGGTTTCGGCAAAATCTAATAGATTTTTGCGCAAATTTGTGACGTGCGATGAAACTTAGGTCCACTACTACACACCAGAAAAAAAACAGCAATCAAAATAGTGGACTAAACGTGGTGAACCGACTTAGAAAATGGCCAAAGTCTGTCTATCGGCAGGAAAGGTGACGGCTTCCGTTTTCTGGGATGCGAAGGGAATCTTGCTTAGCGACTACCTGCCAAAGGGACAAACGATTGCTGTACTATAGTATTCTAAACTTTTGGTTCGATTGAAGGCAGCTAAAAGATCCGGAAGAAAGCATAAAAAAATCTTTGTCTATCAAGACAATGCTCCAGTTCATACGAGTGGAATTGTCAAAGAAAAATTGGCCAAATTAAAGTTCTCCGTCGGACTATCATCTGTTCAAGAAACTGAAGAAACACCTCGGCGGTATGAGATTTGTTTCAGATGAGCAGCTGATAGCTGCCGTTGACCACTATTTTGAGTAGCTCGACGAAAATGACTACTGTGAAGGCATAAAGAAACTTCAGCATCGACTAAATAAATGTATTGATCTTGAGGGAGATTATGTCGAAAAATAAAACACATTTCAATGAAATGTTGTTTTTTGTTTTACTTTAGTTACCGAATTTTTCAGCTTTCACTCTTACGTGCTCATGTGATGTTTACACATAACGGGTTGGCCATTTAATGTTACGGTTTCAAAAATCGCGCTATTCCCTTGTATATATAGAAATTAATATAATATATATTTTTTACACTAGAGGGCCAAGCGCGGTTTACAATAAATATATTAAAAATTTGCCTTGTCAGTTTTCAAAATGGCTTCGCATCCAACGGAAGTGCGTGTGGAATTAATAAAATATTATTATAGAAATGGGGAATCTTTTGCAGCTACGGCTAGACACTTGCGTACTCTATTCAGGAGAAATAACGCACCAACGGAAAACACTATAAAATGGTAAGGAAAAAAAGATAAATTTAGAAAAGTAACAAAGTATTCGTTATCGTGTTTCCATGTCTACTAATCCGACAATATCTTAGGATTGTAGTGAAATTTGAAGCAACAGCATCTGCGGCAGACGAAAGATCAACTGTTAGGGAACGTCAAAAGACCATCCGGGTACCGGAAACCATAGAACGAGTACGGGAGCACTTTACAGCTCAACCCTCAACATCGACCTCAAGAGCATCTCAAGAACTTGAAATACCCCGTACAGCACTAAAGCGGATCCTAAAGCAAGATCTAAAGATGAAAGCATACAAAATCCAGATCGATCAGCTGTTGAGACCGTTTGATATGGAGCGACGCTACAATTTTGCGAGCGAAATCATCAAACGCATTGAAAATGGCAGCATGTCATTGGAAGGAGTGTGGTGGTCGGATGAGCCACATTTCGATGTATCCGGTACATCGGCAAAATTGGAGACATTGGGGGACAGAAAATCCACATCTAGCAATTGTTCGTCCTCTTCACCCTCGACTGTAGACTGTATGGTGTGCTATCTGGTCGGCAGGAATTATCGGTCCCGTGATTGTCAATGGAACCGTTACTTCGCAAAAATATTGTGAAATGCTTAATGAGTCTTTTATTCCCGTGGCGCATGGATTAAATATGGTGGAGAATGCATGGTTTATGCAAGACGGGGCTCGTCCGCATCGCACGGAAGAAGTTTTCAACATTCTTGAAGAACATTTCGGTAACAGAATCATTGGTCTTGACGCTCAACAGTTTACAGGCGGAGGGATAACATGGCCAACATATAGTCCAGACCTCAATCCTTGCGATTTCTACCTGTGGGGATCATTAAAAGATACGGTATATCGCGATGGTATAGACACCCTGGATGACCTTGAAATGGCAATACGGCTGCGAATAGAAGCGATACCGTACGCCATACTTCCGGCAGTTTGTGGAGAATTTGAGAAGATGCTGCGAAATGTTATCCTTGCTCGAGGCTCTCACTTCGAAAACCTGATTTGTTAAACCGCAGATCTTGTTTAATTGCACAAATAAATCATTTTTTTAAATTAATGTTTTGTATGTTTAATATGACTTCTAAAACCGCAACCTTAAATGGCCAACCCTGTACAATACAATTGTAAAATCTACCTAGTGTAGATTTATTTAATAAAGCAATTAATCTAAACTACACTCTAAGAATTAAGTAAAAAGGATATTTATATTCAAACAGATTTCCATAATCTAAGTAACCATAAGAATTAAAATAGTTTGTATTTATGTTATCCTAGAAGTTTTTCGTATAAAGTTCAATTCATTTTTAATGCTAGAAAGAAGAGTTAATGTAAAGTGTTGTAAGTACAGGTAAATACACTGAGTATGTTTCATAGTGATTTCATACAAATTAATGTGTCGTTGGCAACAATACTTTGGAGATGGACAACATAATGTAAGAACTTAGGGGCAATTTACAGTGCAGTGCCGAGAGCAACGTAGAGGGGAGAGGCCGCGCCACGGAAACTCAAGCGTCCGTCTTAAAGCTCTATATATTCCACTGGTCGTTGTGAGTGCATGTCAGTACACATATACTTAGAAAATGTCGCATTTAGATACGTTTCGGAAACGGCGTATTTTGAAGAAACTAGAAAACGTCATAGCAAGTATTCCGGATTTAGAATACGAAGGCGATAGAATTAAATGTGTAAGGTGCGACGACTATTTGACGTGTACCAGCAGGTGGAAGTGTGAACGCCACCTAAAAAGTATAAAACATTGTTCTGCAATGCGTGGCAAACTATACAGCAAACAATTAACATTTGATATAGGGTGTTTGCTTTATTCTATGTAATCTACCATTCACTTTACTAGACCACAAAGCATTTGCCTCCTTCTGGAGCAAGTTTCGATGTCGTTTGTAGATTCTGTTCAAATTGTGGATGATGTTCACTCACACCTATGTGCGGTGGAAGGCGAAAAAAAATTAGTGTGTAATACGAAAATCTGAAAGTATTATTGATAAGATTTTCTCATACTAAGACAAATTAGTGAAAGTGCGTCGAAAGATCCATTAAGTTGTCACGAGAATTACTTTAAATTTGCAAATATAACATCATTCGATGGGAAACGGTCGTTTTCATCATTAAAAAATATTTATTCCGCACGCCGTACTCATTTGACCGAAACAAGTGTGGAAACATATTTAATGATTCAAATATTTAATATATGCTACCCAGTTTGTCATTTCATTGAAGCTTTTTAAAACAGTAAGTGTTTCAGCACGTTATATAATATATTTTTTATCATTATTTTGTGTGTAAACAATCATGCGTCCGCATCGCCTATGCTCACTCATGACAGTCACGAACATAAATGATGCGAGTACGTAAACGTTCCTGAACGCTCGCATTGATACGGCCGCAGGACTCCTCCACGTTCTTCTCCGCAATGCACTGAAACTTGCCCCTCTTTGCCGACTCTACTAATGTCAATATCACGAACACCAAATCAATCATAGCCGTCCACATGACCAATGTAGGATAAAGCAAGTGGCTTTCATCGGACAGTCCCAGCTGTAATTGACGGAAATTGTATTAATGTGGATAAAGCCTCGCCATTTTTTAAATAAAACAAAAGCAATTTTACACATTTTCATATTGTTTTAAAAACAAAAATATTGTACTTACTTTTAATAAAAATATTCTCATTTATAACTTTTTTTTATTTTTTATTTCGTCTTTTTCATTTTTACATTGATTGTTGCTACTGGACATTATCTGAAAGAGGAATTGCTCTTCTGTGATATAATGTCAATACAAAAATAATAGCTTCTGAAATTTAATCGACATTTCGTTCTTCCATTATCGATAGCTGGAATTGATGAACACCTGTTGCAAGCATAACTTATTCGTTGCTTCCACATTGTGTTTTATTTTTCGCTGCGATGTTGTTTTGTTTTTATAGTAATCACTCTAAACTTCAGTAATTTAGAAAATTTAATAGTAATTTAGACTAAATTTTGTACAATTGCAGAATGCTGCAATAGTGCAATTGATATTTTCGCTTAAATTACATTCAAAATAGTATATACGATACTTTTTTTGCATGTTCTATTGTTTGGTATAAAAGTATGGAATGATGCCATTATTATTTAAATACTGTTCTAATCTAAATTTTTTCCAAATAAAAGTTCTTTAAATTATAATTTTCCGTATTTTGATCGAGTTTCCGTGGCGTTATTTTTACAGTGTCGTTGCTATGGCAACCAACTTTTGTTTTTTAAATAGTAACGTATGCTTTTTAAGCTATTTTAGCAATCTACATATATTTATACCTTACGTCCCCGGATTGAGTTCACAATAGGAAAGAAAAACTATTTTTGATTTTACAAAAAAATTCTAGAATTGAATAATATGCATACTTCTTGTTGTGTTCGTTTTCGATCACCATATCCTACCATAATAAGAATATCAATTTTTTCCTTATTGGTTAAATGAACCATTTTTAACACACTCAAATGTAACTAACACACAAAAGATTTTCAACAGCGAAAATAATTGTCTAAAAATAACATCTGATAAACAATTGAAAATCGCCAACAGGCACAGGTAACGACAATTTCCTTATAAGTAGACTGCGGAATAGACGCTATCCTCTAATGAGTCATGCAGGCGCAGAAACAGAGCCGGCTTCACTTAAATAATAAGATTGATGCATTATTCGCTCGTAGTCCTGATTTCAATGTCGTGAAAGGCTTTTGTAGTAATGCTTAAAATACGGAAATCGATAGTTGTATTAAATTTAAAGATTATTATTTCTATGCGCCACTCACTAGCTCTGCTGTTGAGCGAAATTTTTGGATATTTAAAGACATACTGTGCAATAAAAGAACGCACCTTACAGAACAAAGTTTAGAATATATTGTAATGATTAATGTGAATAAAACATGTTTACTCTGGTGTGACAAAGCATTCACTTTAATTATAGGTGATATAATTAATTTCATGTTAATACTTTTTCAATATTTTGATTTTTTTCACTCTCTAAAGTAAATGCATTTTGTATATATATATATATATATATATATATATATATATATATATATATATATATATATATATATATATATATATATATATGGTAAAATCAATTTGTTGGCGATTTAAGGTCTGGTTTTACTTCAAAATACATATATTTAAAACAACCCTACATGTTTCGCCAAATGATGCCTTTATCAAGGAATATAAATGACAGTATATTAATCTCATACATTTGAGTTGCTATGGATAAAATTATTCAAAGATACATTCCAATTGAATAATAATAAATCATGCTTTAGTATTCTAAAATAGATAGACAACAAAAACAGGGAAACACAAGACATGAGATATTATTATATATGCGCCCGTGGAGCGTCTTAAGATGTAAAGATGTCGGCATTCGCCTTAAACGAGAAGGAAAATCACGAAAACCTACTCGGATAACCAGACAGGAATCAAAACACGGAACTGTCAGCATGATAAGCAAATGTATAGATATTTAAATAACTTAAGTTATATAATTATATAACAGCAATATATACTATGATGGTAAATTGCAGATCGTTACATAATTAAGTTATAGTATATACTGCTTAAATTTTTTATATCACTTCTGTTGTTAATTGAATTTTTTTCCTGTTTAATACTAATCATTTCTTTAATTTCCCTTTTCATTGTGTGTTGTTCTTTATCAATTATCTGTGTGGTGAATGGTGATCGCGTTGTAGTTTGTGTGTAGATAAAGCAGTTTTGTCTGTTTTAGAGTATTTGTGGGCTTGTATTCCTTTTTTTAAATATTGTTTAGTTCGGCCTATGCAGTAACTAACGCAATCGCGACATGGTATTTTATAGATGACATGTGTTTCTCGATTTTTTTCTATTCTAGGTTTAAGTTTTGAAAATATACGTTTATTAGTATTACTAAGTTTATATGTTGTAGCTATATCATATTTTTTAAAATGTATTTAATTTTTTCTGATAGTTGTGGAACATATGAAATCGTGATATATGTTGTGCCATTGTTTAAATTGTTACTGGTGTCTGCAGTGTTGTATATTTGGTGGATTCTTTTTTTTAATTGTTTGGTCTATAAGTTGTGGTGGATAATTATTATCTGTTAAGATTTTTTTAATTTTCTTGATGTTATCTTTTCTGTATTGAGTATGTGATAGTTTTACTGCTCTATTAGTCAAATTATTTATAATCATTTTATTGAATACTTTAGGAGCATTTGAGTGGTAATTCATATATCGAAAAGAAGCTGTGGGTTTATTATATCAATTTGTATAAATAGTGCCCTGTCTATCATAGCTTAAAGAAATATCAAGAAAATTAATACTGTTATTAATTTATTCTTCAATAGTGAATTTTAATTTGTTGTGAAAATTGTTGAATTTATTCAAAAGATAGTTTATTTTATTAGTCGGAATACATATTATGATATCATCAACATATCTTTTGAAGAAAATGGGGTGGAAGTCTAATGAATTGATAACGTTTTGTTCCAAATGTTCCATTACCAGATTTGCAATAGGAGCAGCTAAAGGAGAGCACATGGCAATACCAAATGTTTGACTATAAAAAGAATTTTTGTACTGAAAATATGTGTTGTCGGGGCAGAAGTGTATACCTCTAATAAATTCGTTTTTATTTGGTGATGTGTGTGGACTAATTCCATCCCATTTGGATTCTATTATGTTTATAGCTAGATCTGTAGGAATGTTAGTATTGTAAATTGCAAGTGATATAATTTTGTGATTAGTTGGCGCATACATAATAATAACTCATGTCTTGTGTTTCCCTGTTTTTGTTGTCTATCTATTTTAGAATACTAAAGCATGATTTATTATTATTCAATTGGAATGTATCTTTGAATAATTTTATCCATAGCAACTCAAATGTATGAGATTAATATACTGTCATTTATATTCCTTGATAAAGGCATCATTTGTCGAAACATGTAGGGTTGTTTTAAATATATGTATTTTGGAGTAAAACCAGACCTTAAATCGCCAACAAATTGAATTTACCATAACATACAAAGGTCACGAAATAATTATCTATATATATATATATATATATATATATATATATATATATATATCTTGAATTAATTTCAATTCAAGTTAATTTAAATTCATTTAACTTCTGTTTTATTTATTTTCCTAAAACTAAATTTCCGTATATACATTTCATTAGCTTTATTACGACTCTGACGAAATATATTTCACACTCCGTCTGTTTGCATTGAAAGACGTACAAGCAGACAACTTTTATCAATACTATCGCGCTATAACATTCATATTTACAGTTAAGTTGATCGATTGTACATTTTTGGCACAGATATATCACACCCGATACGGGATAGCGCCGGTTCCGCAGTCTAGTTACAAGTGACTATCACATTAGATTTCGATTATTCTCGAAAATGTCATAATGTGACTCCCTCATAAAATGTAACTATTTGAACGTAGAAAAATATACTGATTCAGAAAATAATATAAAAAACATACGTTAATATTTAAAGAACACACAAAAAGTTTTCAACAGCGAAGTTAATTGTCAAAAAATAACACTTGATAAACAATTGAAACTCGCCAACAGGCATAGGTAGAAAAAAATACTGATTCAAAATAGTATATTAAAAAACAAGTTTAATAAGGCACCATTTTGCCGCACGAGATCAGTTTAGAAAACGAGCCGCGATAGCGGCGAGTTTTCTAAAGAGCGAGTGCGGCAAAAGGCCTTATGAAACGAGTTTTTTATACTATTTTTTCTATTTTGCATTTTTTACATTAATAAATTGGAATTATTTAATTTGGAAGTTCAGAGTTTAATTTTTATATAAAGCATGCAGTTGGTCACATTGATACTTGACAATGTCAAATTTAAATCTTGCTATCCGCGAAGTATATTATATTACATATTATTTATTAATTTTCGTTAACATTACTTGATATTTTATTTAAAAATATAAACATGAGTGACTTAGAAACTAATATATCTTGTAGTCAATTGTATACAATATACGTTGTTTGTGTAGAGTACGAACATATATCATATGTGTCAAATGTACTTAAATTATTAAAATCAAATGACAGCAATGATATTTATTTATGTGTTCGAACAACGCCAACATTGAAAAATGAAAAAAAGCGTATCGAAATGAAGCTCATTTCGATACTGTTTTGGGTTTCATAATGAGTTCATTTCGAAAGCAAAATAGAAAAAATAATATAAAAAACATAGGTTAATATTTAAAAAACAAAAGTTCGTTACCACAGCAACGACACCATAAAAAAAAACGCCACGAAAAGTCGACTAAAACACGACAAATTATAATTTAAAGAACTTTTATATGAAAAAAATTTTGATTAGAACAGTATTTAAATTAATAACGCTATTATTCCATACAATTGCCGGACTGCCGGACTTTGTATACATCTTATATTTTACTTCCTGAATTTTTACAAATTAAATTCCTAGTTAACTTATTTTTGATAAATCAATAAAGGGTTTTCAAACAGGTGAACACGTTCATTTAATTATAGGCATCATAAATATAAATTCGAACCAAACAAAGCCTAAAATGTAGTGAAAATCTCGTATTCTATCTCTTATGAAAATTTATCAAAATAGCTTTCAAATTATTTAATAAAATATTATATTTTATTTCTCATGACTTTGTTCGTGTTATTAAGAAGGTTCAGTTAATATAAAGAAGTTCATTACATTATTATAGCTATTGTCTACTAAAAATTGAATTTATACGGATAATTTAAGTTCCCAAAAATAACACTAAATGCAGTGATATTTACTCAGGTAAAGAGCTATTAAAATGATTTGCAGTATTCAAATTTAAGGTTTACTTGTGAATACCGGATATAGATCGCGAAATGATGTATAGGTTGCTTATCTATTCTCGTCAATTCTCATAAAATGTGTATTAGCATTTCACAATGTATCCCTACAGGAATTGTACCATTAGCGATATCCAAATTTCCTTCTAGAATGACAATGAAGAATTCAATGTAATTGACGTTTGATATTTGCTTACCTATTTTTCTATCATTTCAAGAGTTTTTCGCGAATATAAAAAAAACTAAATGTATCCAGGCATAGATGTGTTTCAGTTTGACAAGAAAGACAAGTACAGCGAAACCCCGATAAAACGTACCCCAGATATAGCAAACGCTCGGTGATAACGAATAAACATAATTTCCTCAATCAAATACCCTATACTTATAATATATTTTGTGCTTGCTTATAACGAACTAGTCTATAGCGAACGCTCGCATTTAAAGTTTAAATTGTCACGAAAAATTTGACATAACGCTTGGATATAACGAACTAAGTCCCGTTATATGTATGTAGAAGACAAGACGAGGCAATAAAAGCAATAGTCGATGTTTCCCCTAATAATGTTATCGGGACGGTTATTCTTAGTCATTGCTAATTCTCCATTGTATATACAACGTAAGTATTGGCGATTCACAGATTTTATTCTTGGTTAATTTATTTGTAGTCAGAATACGGTCTAGTATAGACACACAACCATTAGATATTGCTGTGTACCTTGATTTTCAAAATGGGCGCCAAATATTTAAATATTCATCATACAAACATATTTTGTTTTAGACTCTTAAAATTACTCTCAGGGTTTTTGTTTTACAAAAAGGGTTCCTGGCAACTAGGCCTAGCTTCTAATGTAATAAGGAGAGAAATAATAGGATAGCATGTTAAGTTTAATTCATTATTCACACTTTGGCAAGACGTACATTAATATTCAATTATATTAAATATCGTCAATTATTAGTAAAACATAGTACGCCAATCTTATATCTAGTCAGATAATATTCACATTTATATAGATATATAAATAATATAATAATATAATAAATAAATAAGACTTTGATGATTTAGATTCCAATATCAATATTTCAAAACACAGTTATGTATTACTTTAGACCAGTGAGTTTTCATAACCTACAAGATGCTAAAGCATAAAACAGTGTTTTTATTTAAAAATGAATAAATTGTAAAGTTTGGGTATTTAATAGTGTTGGGGCAACTGTTGGTTTTTGTCGCTCCTGTGTTTTGTTTCACCGTGCACGGGTTGTAAGGCCGTATACGCACTAATTATGTAGTCTTCGGTAACAAAATTTTGTTAACTTTTTTTTCTTATTGATGTACTTGGTAGGAATTACACACTTGGCTATATTTCACAAATTTTATTATATTTCTCTAACATATATGTTTCGGCTGTTAGGCAATTCTCAAAGAGTTTCTTACAACTAACTTAATCTACGTAACAGTGTAACATATTGCTGTGAATAGTGAGTTCGTAGTTGAATGAACCACTATTCAAACAACACGACACTGACCAACTTTAATGCTCAATCGGTTAATTTTCTTTTATGAGACAGCTTTCCTCTCCGAGTTTCCAATAGGAAAACGTGGTAACAATACTCCTACAACAGTTAATATGGGCGCCGGAATCAATAGTTCACACAAAGGTAAAGAGAAAGTCACAATGTGAGCATTGTGACTTTTGATTAAAAAAAAATTAAAAAATTTGATTCTTTAAGAAATTTAAAGAACTGTGTATAACAATAACACATAGAGGTAAAATTAATTTGCTGGAATTGGCCGCAAAGCAAATTTAAACGTCCTCTAATGACTCGCGAACTAAATTAAAAACTAATAAATTTTAAAGATATTTTTATTCCTTCACCCCAGATAAACAAACTCAAATATAAACAGAATAAAACTGTCAAACCGATATATCTAACACCTGCGCGATACCACAAGTATAAAAACCAACCTTAAATTAAAACGTTCTAGAATTGAAACCTTAAAAAAAAATTTACTTGAAACAAAAAAATATCTTTATCATTCATATATCTTAAGTAATATCAATATAGAAATTTATACAATTAATATTACAATAAATGCATACAGCATAGAAATATTAATATAATAAAAATACAACTTACGAAAAAATATATTTTTTCTATAACATTCGAGAACACGCCAAGTGAGATTAATTAAATCAAAATTACGAGTTATACAACCTCGTATAAATTCGGTAATGAACTCAGTAAGCACAACCACAATTAATTCAAAACAAAAACCGAAATTAATTGAAATAAAAGATAAAAAAGTTTTATCTTCCAATATACAACACTCTCACTTGAGTAACTAGACGTGTCTGTTGGATACATGCGGCACGCATCCAAACATAAAAAATACAGTTATAAATTATATTGCCCAGCAAGTCCAAACGGCTTCCAGGAACTACGCTAATCAAAACCTAATAATTCAAAAATAAATCAAAATAACATCAGAGTTCATACAATAAATTCACACATTATACAGAGTCATCATAACATTATAATTTAATCATTAAATAATATTTTTCACTAAATGTTGCGGGGAAAAATCCACTGCAATATTTACCTAGTTTTGTGTTGAGGTGGTGGTTAGATGATGTTTATAATGGTGTCTATGATGGGGGTGTTTATAAATTCTAGCTGTGTATTAGTAACTATTACATTTTGTTTCTGGGCATCTTTAATTTCTAGAATTTCTAATAAAAAAAATTAAATTAAATTAAAAGTGAAGATTAGAACCGTAGTTTTATTTCTATTTTAAATTATGGATCTTCATCAAATAAATGCCGAATCAATTCAATTATTTCTAATAAATCTAATCTTTTACTTTTTATTGCATTATGTACTAAGTTGCAGCTATTTATATCGGGTTTTCTGTAAATTTTATATGATAGGTTATTATGTTTTTGTATATGGTATTGTCTAAAAAATTTAACTTGTTATTTTCTTCTTCTTCTATTGTAAATTGTATCTTGGGGTTTAATGAGTTTAGGAGTTTGAAGAATTCTGTTAGTTGTCGGTCTGTCCCTGTCTAGATGCAAATTATATCGTTGACATACCTGGCCCAATAATCGAGTTGTTGAGTTAGGTTATTTTTAATGCCGAATGAACCTTTTTCGAAGTTATGCATATAAATGTTTCACAATATTGGACTGAGTGGATTACAATTCACAATAGAAAAAGAACAAGATAACATATTCATTTTTTTAGACATTACCATATACAAAATCAATAATAATCTATCATACAAAATTTACAGAAAACCAACATTTGCAGATAACGGGTGTTCAGAAACATTCGAAGTCAAAGTAGTCCTTGAAAATATGAAGTCATGTCTCAGATAGATTGATTTTTGACAGACAACAGTTGACATTTAATAATTATTACAAATCAGATACTTAAGTAAAGATATACGATTTTTTGTTCAGAGCCCACTTGACTTCGAATGTTTCTGAACACCCGTTATAATATAACACACGCGAACGTAAAACAATCGTGTAAAATAAAATTGTCAACAATCCATGGATACTGTCCGCGTCAAAAAAAAAAACGGGACATGTCTTATAACGATTTTGACATTAATTTAGTTTTCTAAATCTTTTGTCAATATTAGTAGCCATGAATAGAAGGTTATGCATCTGTCATTATTAAGTTAGTATGGTGCAACAAAGTACTGTCACGATAGGTAAAAAAGTGTCCAGTTTTTTATGTCGCGAACTGTATAAACATAGAGCAACCCACATATCTTTAAATACGGATGCCTTTAACGAAGAAATAATCTGTATTAAAAAAATAGCAGAAAATAACGGATATAAGCCCAATATGATAGATAAAATGATAAAACAAAAAGAACAAAAGAATATTCAGAAAAAATTCTTATACTCGGAAATAAAAGAATTAAATAAAACCATTTGGTATGCACTAACTTATCACAAACAAAGTAAACAAAATATTAAGAAAATTAGAGATTAAAATTATATGTAACAATAAGACAAAATTAGGTACTATATTAAATAAATAGAATAATCTTGAGTATATATCATTAAATATCAAGACTGTGGAGCTCTATATATAGATCAAAGTGGAAGATCCATTAAAAAACGTATAAGAGACGTGAAATATAGCATTGAAAATACAGGTTTCTCGGAAAACTGTATTAAGCAACACCATTTTCCCGATATAAGTAGCTGCAACTCAGTACATAATGCAATAAAAAGTAAAATATTAGATTTATTAGAAATTCTAGAAATTAAAAAAGCCCAGAAACAAAATGTAATAGTCTCTAATACACAGCTAGAATTTATAAACACCACCATTATAAACATCATCTAGCCACAATCTAACCATCACAAAACTAGGTACATAAGTTACACTGTTACGTAGATTAAATTAGTTGTAAGAAACTCCTTGAGTATGGCATAACAGCCGAAACGTATATGTTAGAAAAATATAATAATATTTGTGAAATATAGCCAAATGTGTTATGCCTACCAAGCAGGCGCGGCTCGTGATGACGTACTGTAGGGGCACGTACTGCCTCGTGTGTTTTCGGTGTTTACTAAGATAGCGCTACAGTTAGTACACGAGAATTCACGAAGCATTCGCATCATTGTACGTGCCCCAATAGTACGTCATCACGAGCCGCGCCTGCTACCAAGCACATCAATAATTACTAAAATGTTTACTATTAAGATAAAATAAAACAAATTTTATGAATTTCACTTTTTAATTATCACTGTAACGAGTCGTTTCGCACCAACCTGGGCTTCGTCAGACATATAACTAACTTATTTACAAAATATTTTTTATATTAAGCACAAGTAAACAGTAACAAGCAAAAACACATGTTTTATTTTAAAAAATAGTCAGAGGGATGGGTGCTTTTTATTACGGGATGTCTATACAAAACTTTCGCTACGGTTTATAAAAAAAAGTACTGTTCTTAAGTCATAAAACTAAAGGTTTACATTATATTACAGGGATAAAGAATTCTATGGAAAAATACAAAAATACTATACACTATGTAACTGTCTGCAAATCAAATAAATAGATTAAGTAAGGGTGAATTATTTGTTTCTAATTGATCATTTAGGATCTTGTCAGTTTTCTTTATTTTATTGATTTCCAGTGACTCTAATAAATTAAGTTTTTTGCCCTTATTTTCTATATGTAATATTTTAAATTCTTTGTTAAAAATGTGGTTCGTTGAATTGATATGAGACGCATATGAAGAGTCACTTTTATTATTTCTAAATGAAGAAAAATGTTCTTTGACGCGTACTTCAAACGATCTGCCTGTCTGTCTGATATAAGTCATAGGGCAACTACCGCAGGTTAACTCATAGACCCCTGACTTTTTATGGTTGTTTGTTAAATCCTTATTGTTTTTTATAAATTTGGATAAATTGTTATTAGTTTTAAACGCTGTATTAATGTCAAACTTTCTTAAATATTTACAAATTTTTGTGCTTGAAGAGCCTATAAACGTGATCATTTTAAATTTTTGGGTGTTATTATTTAATATTGGGTAAACTTGTGATATGGCTTTTGTACGGAGTTTTTTATTTAAAATGTTATCTATTATATTGCTTTTATATCCATTGTTGATAGCTATTTGTCGAATTAAATTTAACTCTTTCTCGAAATTTGTTTGGTTCAACGGAGTATTTATTAATCTATGTATAAGACTGTGATAAGCCGCTAATTTGTGTTGTATCGGATGGCAAGAAGTGTTATGTATAGTAATATCTGTAGTTGACGGTTTGTGGTAAATAGCAAAGTTACATTTATTGTTAATTCTAGTAATCGTTAAATCGAGAAAGTTAATACTATTATTTGTTTCCTGTTCCATTGTAAACTTAATATTTTGATGCAATGTATTTATATAATCAAATAAGAAATTTAATTGTCTATTTGTTCCTATGTTCTATTTGATTATATAAATACATTGCATCAAAATATTAAGTTTACAATGGAACAGGAAACAAATAATAGTATTAACTTTCTCGATTTAACGATTACTAGAATTAACAATAAATGTAACTTTGCTATTTACCACAAACCGTCAACTACAGATATTACTATACATAACACTTCTTGCCATCCGATACAACACAAATTAGCGGCTTATCACAGTCTTATACATAGATTAATAAATACTCCGTTGAACCAAACAAATTTCGAGAAAGAGTTAAATTTAATTCGACAAATAGCTATCAACAATGGATATAAAAGCAATATAATAGATAACATTTTAAATAAAAAACTCCGTACAAAAGCCATATCACAAGTTTACCCAATATTAAATAATAACACCCAAAAATTTAAAATGATCACGTTTATAGGCTCTTCAAGCACAAAAATTTGTAAATATTTAAGAAAGTTTGACATTAATACAGCGTTTAAAACTAATAACAATTTATCCAAATTTATAAAAAACAATAAGGATTTAACAAACAACCATAAAAAGTCAGGGGTCTATGAGTTAACCTGCGGTAGTTGCCCTATGACTTATATCGGACAGACAGGCAGATCGTTTGAAGTACGCGTCAAAGAACATTTTTCTTCATTTAGAAATAATAAAAGTGACTCTTCAAATGCGTCTCATATCAATTCAACGAACCACATTTTTAACAAAGAATTTAAAATATTACATATAGAAAATAAGGGCAAAAAACTTAATTTATTAGAGTCACTGGAAATCAATAAAATAAAGAAAACTGACAAGATCTTAAATGATCAATTAGAAACAAATAATTTACCCTTACTTAATCTATTTATTTGATTTGCAGACAGTTACATAGTGTATAGTATTTTTGTATTTTTCCATAGAATTCTTTATCCCTGTAATATAATGTAAACCTTTAGTTTTATTACTTAAGAACAGTACATTTTTTTATAAACCGTAGCGAAAGTTTTGTATAGACATCCCGTAATAAAAAGCACCCATCCCTCTGACTATTTTTTAAAATAAAACATGTGTTTTTGCTTGTTACTGTTTACTTGTGTTTAATATAAAAAATATTTTGTAAATAAGTTAGTTATATGTCTGACGAAGTCCAGGTTGGTGCGAAACGACTCGTTACAGTGATAATTAAAAAGTGAAATTCATAAAATTTGTTTTATTTTATCTTGGAATTTCATCAAGTAAAGGCCGAAACAATCATATACTAAAATGTTTCACCAAGAAGTGTCTGCAATATGATTTTTTTTTTCTTTTTGACCGTTTGACTATTATAATGCTGTTCTAGTTAGAGTTTCTTTCAGCGTTTCGGTATTAATGATTGCTTATTTTAATTATTTACTAAAAAAATAAAATGAATATCTGTTGTGTTTTTCACGACGTTCCGTAGCTTATTTGACTTCAATTTCAAGTGCTATACGTAAAATTCTTATTTAAATTAAACTTTGTACTTATCAAATCATTTAATTTTATTTCGTCTTAAAATTATGTTCAAACTATATTATTGGGTTACCTTTTTCTTTCGTTATTTGACAGTGTATAATAGTAGTGTGGTCGTAGATAAAAATGCATAAAATATTAGTTTTGCAACAATAGTAGCAATTTACATTTGTGACAAAAAGACACATATATTTATTAAAATATCTTTTAAATATTCACTGTTAAAAGTTTATTGTTTTAAAAATTACGGTAATATAACTAATGAAATTAATTTCAGCAAGAATAAACTGCAGTGACATGCTTATTAGGGTGGGTCACTGATGTATGAGAAAAAATAAAAGTTCTCGAATCATATTCTAATAGCAATATTTTTTTGTCTTACGTTAAATCAAATAAAAATTGCTAAAAGAAAATTAAAAAAGTCACATCTTGAGCCCGCGCCGGAGCTCCTAAGAATTAAGTATTTTTGAAAAAAAAGCCATTTTTTAAATTTTAATATTTTATTTACTATCAATTATTATTAATTAAAACTGAAAACATTTTTAATTAAACTTAAAAAAAAAATAAAACTTTGGTTCTTATACATCATAAAACAATAAAATCACAAAATTATATTAGTTATTTTTTGGTCACAAAATCTTGTTTACTGTCAAATCTGGGCATCTCTCGTCTTGAATCAAGTTTCATCTGTATTAAACCTTCCCTTGATTTTTTATCGCATAGAGTCATGGATGCTTCTGACACTATTTTCACAGTTCGTTTCACCGCCTGAGTATGGCTGCTTGGAAAAAATTAGATTGTCACTTTCTTGACACTCAACTGCCGCATTTATTTCTTCAGTAGTGATGTTTCGAAGAATTGGTGGATCGAAAAACTTTTGATTCCAATTTATAACTTCATAGTTACTTGCGTCAAAATTGATAGTCGGGACCTCAAACACGCGAAGTTGCTTTCCAGTATGAGGTGAGCTTCGTGCTTCTTGAATTCGTCTGGCTGCCAGTTCTCTCACTGTTTTATTTTCATCCAAAAACATCGATAGAAGCAAGTTTTTTGGGTGAGCAAAATAGGCGTTACTTTAAATTACGGGATCTATTACTAGTTTTAACTCTGCAGGAAGGTATCGTGAGTTTTTTACCAATTTCCAAAAATTTTTAGACCCATGTTTGCAAGTTGGATTTGTTTCTATATCAAACCATACTGGAGCATAAACTTTTACACAATACTCAGCTAATACTTGTAGCTGATATGACGGGTTTGATGTAGAAATATATAAACGTAAAATTCTATTTGCTTTCGTTAGCCATCGAGCATGGGATATTTTTCCTGGAGACCTGTTATCTAAGCCATAGTGGCAGTGTCCACTTATAACAGATATAGTTATTTCATACAAATATTTTTGATCTGTACTTAAGCCTTCAAATTGTATTTCCGGAAGCTGGCCTTCAATTCTCTCGTGGGTAGTTTTTCGCAGTTTTCTAATAAGTTGCCAATAGGACCAGCATGCGAATATGGTCCCTTGGTAACACCATTTAGTTTGTTAAATACATGTTTTAATGGCAATTCGTTCAAATGTAGCATGCAAATAATCCATTGCAGTGGGCGCTGAAGTCTTTTTTCCAATACTCTTGTTACTCCGTTAAATTTCCCAGTGTTAGTGACTGTACCATCACAACCAATTGCCATCAAATTTTCTTTATAAATTTTTTGAGACGAAAGAAGGGCAATAATTGACATTTCAATACCTTTAGAAGTACTTCGATCTGGTGTTGCATAGCCAACATAAACTGAATATGGCTCCTTAAGAACAGATACATGTTCCTCAATCAATATTTGTCTGTATTTCTTAGCTCCCTTTTTAATAATATTAAGCGTCGTATCTTTTCGGCCGTCAAAGTATAAAGCTGGTAGGTCTAGCTGCTTCTGCTTTTGAATATATTCTTTACGTACTTTTTTTCTTTCCCGTCGTATTTTTGATTTATCAATTGGTTCACTGTCAGGAGATATATCTTGCAATACAGAAGAAGCAATAGCAGCCGCTGCTCTATCGGAAACACCGTAACGGTCACAAGTTTTTGACAACATAGGCAAACTAAATTTTTTTTTTGTTTTTTCTTTTTTCCTTCTGCCTTTGACGTGGAAGGTAAATTAAAAGAATCATCACAAGAAGAACTGGAATTACTTACAGATAACTCCAAGCGCTGCTGTTTCGAGTTAATTTTTGTCGTGACTTTTATTTACGTTTTTTCTGTCTTTGGTGCTCGGGCTGCTCTTTTTTGCAATTTAGTTGTAAGAACTCGATCTATTCCTCCAATACGCATCTTTCTCGCCCCCCTTTGGTCACTAAATTACAGGAACAAATATCAAACAAAACTCTGCTACGTCGAAGAAAATTTTCTTTCGGATAAACGGATATTTTTTTCAACGACTTTTTGAGATTTTTGCACTTTATATGATAACCGTTTATTAGTTGTATGACTCTTTGAAACTGTACGAAGAGACGATTTTCTCCAAACACATTCTACCCTTCGAGCTACAAGTTTTGCAATATCTAAAAACGATGGTTCTTTGGTAGTATTCCTCGTTATTTTTAGTTGCAACCTATTCCACTCATAGCATTTCATAACATCTTCGTAAGTTGGCAAAACGTTATCACTAATATCTTCTACATTTCCGAATATCGGGCAGAAATAACCTTGGCTTCTGGTTTCCATAATAACGATTAGAAGTTAAAACAGTTCAAATAAAAAAATAAACACACAACTTCACTGTCCGAGTAGTAAAACCAAGTTGATCTTTTTATTATGTATTCTATCAAAAATATTTCCTGGAAGAAGATATACGTTTCAGTGAATGAATTGCTTGTGTGTCTGAATTCTCGAGAACTTAAAAGTCGTTAGGATACAGTAATATGCTTTTCTGCAATACAATGCTATGTTGTTATGTAAAAAAGGGATATGGTCGTTATATTCAAAATTTAACAAAATTGAAGATTAAAGCGCGGGCTCTTACACTAAAAATAAATTAATAATATTTTACAGGGGTCTAATGCAGACCAAAATACAACATATTTACGTTATTAGAAGTCGATACGAGAAAAAAAAATTTTTGACCCACCCTAATGCTTATAGCTTCATCAACAAAATTTTAAATGTTGCTTTTTACAAACACACACGAAACATTACACACATTTGGATATATTCGTTTAATGTTCGTTTTTCAACATGTGGAATCGTTTAATGAAAACCGCAATTAATTGGACAGATACCATTATTTAACCGGTCTGCTGGTCCTATGGTATGTAAAATTATTTATTTAAATCAACGTATCAAAATTATAAATTGAATTTTAGAATTTGTGAACGCAATTTGCAGAGAACGATATACACGCATTTTGTTTTTTTTTTTAATTATAGCATTCTACTATATACGACTAGCAATTTAAACTAAATTTAGGAATAAGTGGGTAAGGTGTCCATCAGGAATTCCAACGTCTCATTTCACAAAATTCCTACTGACAAATTGTCCTTTATATTAATTTAATTACCAAACGCATTCCATAAGAAGAACTATGGTCGCACACCACGCTAAATTTAGTTTTGATTGCTCGTCGTAATATAATTTAAAGACCAAATTGCGTGTATATCATTCTCTGCTAATTACGTTCACAAATTCTAAAATTAATTTATAATTTTAAAACTTTGATTTAAACAAATAATTTTACATACTAGAGGGCCGCGTAGATAATGATATCTGTCTAATTAAAAGTTGTTGCGGTTTCCATTAAACAATCCCACATGTCGAAAAACGAACATTAAACAAATACAATATGCAAATGTGTCAAGTTTCGTGTGTGTTTGCAAACAGTAACATTTAAAATTTTGTTGATGAAGCTATATCAGCATGTTACTGCTGCTTATTCTTGCTGAAATTAATTTCATTGCTTAAATTACTGTAATTTTTAGAAAGTATATCTAAAATGTTAATCGACGAAGGAGATACATGTTGAAACCCCATTTTGACGAATAAAATAAAACGCAATTGTTTTTTAGTTTCAAAGAAAATATATAAGTACATTACGTATATTTCACCACACTGTGGCTTCATCATGTGGATGAATTTACAATACAAAACGCAACTTAGTATCTACATATAATAACAACAACATCAATCTTGTAGAGATGGGGAGAGGAGGCCGTCAAATTTTTTAATTTTAAATTTGGTAGGGGGGAGTTATTTACGTCTAGCTGGTCATTTAAAATTATCCCTAATATGTTGAATTTGTTTATTATTAAACTTTCAAGCATATTAAGTTTTTGCTTTTATTTAACACATGTAAAGTTTTAAATTTCCTATTGAAGTTATGGTTGTATTCAAGGCAATGGTTCGAGAAAGTAGAATCTGTCTTCTTGTCCTTATAATTTCTCTCGTGTTCTTCCATTCTTAGATCGAAAGTCCTTCCTGTCTGCCCCACATACACTTTTTTACAGACCTCGCAAGTTAACTTATACACCCCTGAGCCCTTATTAGCTAAAATACAAAAGCCAAAAACTACATCCTTAATTCACCCGCTAGTAAACAGCAATAGAACTAGAATCACATACATTGGTAACATTTCTAGGACTCTAGGAAAAGTAATAAAAATAAATGTTGACCAAACTATATCATTTAATACTAACAACTCATTACAAAAGCTATAAAAACAACAAAGATAGAACAGATTATAAATCAAACTCAGGGGTGTATAAGTTAACTTGCGACGACTGTAAAAAAGTGTATGTGGGGCAGACTAAGACTGAAAGAACACGAATGAAGTTATAAGGACAAGAAGACACATTCTACTTTCTCGAACCGTTGCCTTGAATACAACTATAAGTTCAACAGGAAATTTATTTATATAGGAAATAGTTTATAGTTGTGTTCCTTTAGAATGAATTTTTCGAAGGAGAAGCTAATAGACATGATATTTGTTCTTGGGGCTAGCAATAGAAATCCACTTTTAGCATCAAAAACATATGCTATGGAGTATCATCACCGAAGAGTATCAGATATTAAAACGTTTGAAAATTTGTTGACAAGGTTTCTTCGGACGGGTTCAGTGAATTACGTCAAACATGAAAGAACTAAGGCTATGGTTACAGAAGATAATGAAGTGACAGTCGTCCAGTCCGTTGTGGAAAATCCGAGCATATCTACAAGGATAATTTCGAAAGAACACGGGATAGAAGTCATTGCTGTAAGAAGGATTTTAAAATAACATAAATTTCACCCTTACAAAATTCAAAATCATCAAGGCTTATTACAAACGAATTTTGAAAGTAGACTTGTTTACTGTTAATGGCTACTTTTCCAATTACAACAAGATCCAACTTTTCTAGGTCATGTGCTTTTCACAGATGAAGCAACATTTGTTAATTGTGGAATAACAAACAGAAAAAATTCTCATTATTATGACACTAGAAACCCTCATTTTGTGCAACCCTTTTTATACAAACAAAAATGGAGTGTTAACACCTGAGGAGGCATCATAGGAAACACTATTATAGGTCCATTCTTTTTTAATACTACTTTAAATTGTGAAATCAACACAAATTTCCTACAAAATAATTTACCATTGCTGTTAGAAGGCCTACCAGAAACGTCATAATGAGATTGTGGTACCAACATGATGGTGCACCTGCACATTAGGGAGCTGCTGCAAGAGCACATTTAGATAGAGTATTCACCAATAGGTGGATTGGGAGAGGAACCTTTATAAGCTGGCCACCTCGATCACCAAATCTAACCCCTTGTGATTTCTTTCTGTGGCTTACTGTAAAAAATATAGTTTATGAAACACCTCCTACAATGGCAGAAAACGTGCAGAAACGAATCAGAAACGATTTTCTTCAATTAAGTGAAAACAACATGGCTCAAAATGTAAGTCTGTCGATGCAGAGGCGATTAAGAGCATGTGTAGAGCAGAATGGACGTATATTTGAACACATTTTAAATTAATTTTGTTTTATTATGGAAAAATTACAAAATGTAGTTCTAAAACTAATAATAAAGAACTAAAAAAAAACAGGTGCTTGTAAAAGTTACTTTGTTTGATATCATTTCATGGCCAACCAACAATTAGATGCACCGCATATTGAATATTATAAACATAGGTATATCCCATTAAAGGGTTATAACTTCGAAAATATTAGATATAAGTACTATGTTATTGCTACCATTTTAGCGGCAATTTTACAAGGAATTTGCTGACTAATAAAAACATTATAGGTTCAATTTACAAAAAAAAAGAGAAAATTGCCTTTAAACTTCGATAACTTTGGCACGACATATTTAACACCTTGTATATGTTGTCACGTTGTTCACCCTCAAAACATATAACGTGTTAGTCCATAAATTGGTAACAAAAGAGTTACGTGAGGCACTGCACTCATTTTCAGGATAAGACTTAAAATGTAAGACGCTGCAACAGTCAAGATTTTATCAAAATTTGCAATAAAACCAAAACTAACAGTTGTAAGTGGACATTGTCATATATCATTGCAAAGATAATTTGGGTGGATATTATCATAATAACAAGAAAGTATAGCAATCTATTAAAAAAAAAAAATTGAAACTGGTTGCGGAAATTTGGAACAGCCTGTAAATATATAAATAAAAATAGAAAATGCACTGTAGCATACTACATGTGTACGTAAAATTTCATTGCTACAACTTTATTAGTTTTTATGCTAAGCTCCACCGACATACTATTGCCGCACCCGGTATATGTAAACGATATTTTTAGTAAATATCTGTACGTATTTATATTGTTACAAAAGTAAATGGTTGCAATTGTTGTAAAATTCATATTTTATTAAATTCTACCTACGACCACTACTAGAAATGGTAAAAATCACACTACTTTTTTTAATTTTATAATTAAAGGTCAATGTGACAATTTGTTTTCTTCCTTTTGAACTGTTTTAATTCTGATAGTTGGTGTAAGGGTGGATTATCTGCTCTTGATACACTCTGCGCAACGTTGAGGTGACTCAACGGTAAAAAATACACATAGAAAAGCGATATTTATGAGCTAATGAGTCCATAGTAGGACAAAACACGTATTTTAGGTCTGGGAGGTAATTTTCACACAAATATGTACTTGCATTGTATTCTCTACACCCAATTTTTTTTTGTTTTGTTTAAATTAGAAAGTTCTTTTTAACGATAAGAAATAAGAACTAAACTTCTGGTTTAAGGAGTTCTTTAAATCGAATTAGTCATTTAAAGCTAGATTTAAACAATTTCCCTCTACTAAATTTAAGATTGTAAAAATGTTTCCACCACCATAATTTGTACATAAATATTCAAACTTGTATTTTAAATATTCAATATTTCATACACTTGATGAAGTCATTGTGTGGCGAAACAACATTGCAGTGGATTTACAATAAATTTTTGAAGCTAGAAGCTATCGTTATAATGAAGTTTCAACATGTATCTCCTTCGTCGATCAACGATTTAAAATTATTTTTCTATAAAACACAGTTACTGCTGTTCGAATTATTACCCTGATTATGCACTTGCTCTTTCGCCAAAACTATTAATCAAAACAAGCATAATATTCGATATATGTAGCCTTTTCTATTTATAACCCTTACAGATTCTACAATTTCTAAATCGGCTTTAGCAGAATGTTTTTCGAGATGTTTTTTTACTGTGATAGTAAAAAAAAACTCGTTGAAGTGTAGCTAATTTTCTAACATAAAAGCCAATTTTTTTTTTAAATTTAATTGAATCGGCCGATACTTGCTGGAAATCCATTATATGTAAATGTAGCTTCTTCAGATCTTATGTTACTACTCAGTAGTAATATAAGATCTGAAGAAGCTACATCGTAGCGAAACATGTCGTCTATTTATTAATATATATAATAAAGTGTAATATATACTGGAAATTAGTATAAGTGGTTTACTTAAATCCCATTTACATAAAAGCCAATATTACAGACAACCTGTTTTCGAATTATATTTTACCAAAGGTTACCAAAGGTTCACATTGCGAAGCACGTGATGTTCCTTTTGAATACCTACTCTTTCGTCTATTGCTTGATACTGGTTCTCTAAACGAGATTTCACTAGTGTTTGTTTTAAGCAAGTCAAAATATAATTTCTGGATGTAACAGTTTCACTTACCATTGTATTTTATGCATTCCTGAATATCAGAGGCAAAATAATATAATATTATAACTAGAGCTACAAAGAGAAGCCCGGTAAATTGAAATTTTAATCAAACAAAACTAAATAGTAATTATGTTGCGAGGGAAGTGATTTTTATAGTAACGCGAGTGAATCTACAAATAACAGATATAATAACTTAGGTATTTCCCCTATTAAAGAAGGAGGCGTGTTCTAGAACTAGAAAGTAGAATTGAAGAATTATCTAAAATTATTAAAATTTTACGTGATAAAATATCCTTCAGCTTCGGTTATTTGCAATTGCCAAGAAGAAGAATCAACATTCTCTGTCAAAATTTTGCCAAAAAAGTCGTACTGCCGCCCGAGAATTGTAGGGTGTATAAGGCTCAAGAAGTTCGGCAAGTTATCGAAGAATGTGGTTTCAAGAGGAAAAAAGTTGGGGTATTCACTCTAGTCTGAACCTAGCATATTTCTCCAAAACTGAAAATAACGGGTGTTCATTTGAAAAGTCAATCTAGTAGCATGTGATTTACTGAGAACATTTTGAAGTATGTATTAAATTAAAATTTACTATTTAACCTACGAAGTCGTATATTTTGACAGTTTCATACATACAAATAAATAACAAATGTGATTGACATTATCAAATATCATTTGGATATACGTTTACGGAACAACAAACACATACTAATATATATCCATCTTATTCTATCAAAATTTCAAAGTAACCTAGATTGACTTTTCAAATGAACACACGTTATAGATTACGAATACAAGACATAGCCTCATGAAAATGAAAAATTTATTGCATTGCATGTTCGTAAGAAATTTTAGATTTAAAAAAAGGCGTGGGCGCTAATATCAATAAAGCGACAAATATCTTCTCCAGAAAATTGGGAAAATAGTGTGTGAATGACCTGAATCACGAAATGATTGTTTACAATGACAACGAATGTGAAAAAATATGAAATATGTTCTAATATATAAATGAAATAAATGAAATATTAAAAAAACACTAACATTATTTTTTATTACTTTGTATTTTCATGCATTTTGCAATATTATTTAAAAAATTTTGAAACAACTTACCTTAAAACACAGTTTTTTTTATATAAAAATACAATTTAACTGTTTTTTATTTACATTCGATTTTTCTCTTAAATTTTTTATTTATAGAAATGCTGCAAAGGAATTTTTAATTAATTTACTTTATTTGACCATATTCTTTACTATATATATTTCAAGTTTGTGCGCCATTCTGGTCATTTCTATTATATTTATTGTCAAGTAGATGGAAGTTATCAAATATCTAAATTACGTAAACATGGTGTCTGAATAAAATGTACAATTGTTTGCCGATTTCATTTTGCCATATTTAAGAAACGTCTACTTACAAAGAACCACAGAATATGTATTGCAAACCCATTTCGCCTAAAACTAAGCCCTTCTTCCTCTTAGATATTCTGTAAAGCACTTATTGAGAACAATATATGTTTTCTAAAATAGCTTTTGTTAATTAGGAAAACTGTAAAAATTTACATTGTAGCACCTTTATTTATTCTAAATCTTTTGGAAATTTATTTTCAGATCACTTTTTAAAATGCTTTTCCACTGCCTTATGATTTTTTTTAAATTTAAAGAAATTTCATATATTTCTACTAAATCAATTAATTACAGTTTATAATACCTAAATTGAAGTTATTCCTAGTGTAAACTGAATTATTAAGTTATGTTTTCAGTTTAAATTAGCTCTTCTCCTATTTGTTTTCTACTATTCTAGTTTCATTTTAAACTAGAAAGATTATCATTCTATTTTAACAATCTATTAGACGACGCATATATAACGGGTGTTCAGAAACATTCGAAGTCAAAGTAGTCCTTGAAAATATGAAGTCATGTCTGAGATAGATTGATACATTTACTTAATACAATTTTAAAGGTTATCAAATTAGTATCAGATACTTAAGTAAAGTTATACGATTTTTTGTTCAGAGCCCACTTGACTTCGAATGTTTCTGAATACCCGTTAGTATTTTTACGATAAGAGAGCAGTTGCGCCATAACCAGTAATATCAGTTGTGAAAACCTAAATGCTTCAATTTACTAATGTAGTATATGCAACTTCTCCAACATTTTACGAAATTTATTTTATCACTGTTACCTATTCCGTACAATGTTGTCACGTTTAATCATCGTATGATTTCCGCCTGTGATCTGTCAGTCGCCTTTACATATACAATATTGGTCATTTTATTTTTCTCGTATTAAAGTCTCTCACAACAAAATATTGCAAAATATTGGTTTCTATTTAAAAAGTAATTGGCACAGGCCATATATCATTGACTTTTGTTTTGTAGATATATACTCGCAGTTGTACGTACATGCTGGTAATAGTAATGGTGTCATTCCTGGAGCAGAAGTAATATTCGGAACAAATAGTAAAAGTATGGATTACTACGGTGATATGAATCTATAAAATTTTGTGTAATGGTTCCCATTTGTTGTGAACGTAGATTCATCACTGAATATGATATGATGGTGAAAATGACGGCGTTTCAGAATACGATCGACCATTAATAAAGAGAATTTTAGCTGGTAGGAATCATCACCTTCTTAAAGTTTATGAAAAAAGATTGGTTTAACTGCGTGAAATTTATTTGTGGACGTGAGTCGAGAACTATTGCGAAGTGCATCACTTTCATCATGTCTTTTTGTTTTTTACACATCTTTTACATCACCATAAAGATCAAATTTACGTACCAAATTTCTTAAAGTATTTACAAAAACTCTTATATCTGCAAATCTGCTATGGAAAATATCAATTGCGCATTTACAGGACACCTCTCCAATACCATAACACTTAATCAAGTAAATGCGCTGCTCTAAGGTCAGCATCTTTCTGAAGATATCAATTTTAAAAAGTATATAACCTCTTACCACAATTAATAATCGTATCCTAAATACGTATTTCGACAATTAAGTTGTCATAATCAGTAGGTAAAAACCACTAATCAAAGTGTCGGACACAGTAAAGCTAGCACATCTGATCACGCAGCAACTTTACACGGCGTCCATGTATACACCGACTTAAAAATACAAATATATCGACTAAAAATTACGACAAAATTACCTCGTTTAAGGAAACGACAACCACATGTGTTTATTTTCTCTCTGCGCGTCTACAACTTTTCTGCATCTTTTCTAAGAATGAAAAGAGACAACTATATGGAATCGGACCTTTATCTACATTAATGGTGTTTTCTTTATTTTTAAAGATATAAATGCTTTCATATGCGTCAAAATCTAGATAATTATTAATGGCTTTGACATGTTTTAGCCCAATAATCGACATATTGTGTTGTGTATTTAAAGAATGTTTGGCAACGTTAGATTTTTCTGGTCTATTGAATTTAATGTGTGATATGTGTTAGTTAAACCTAGTTATTATTGATCGTTTAGTTTGGCCAATATATTTCAAATTATAATCATCTATTAATTTCGTATATACCTGATTTCAAATTCAAATTAACTTTATCTTTGGTATTACCTAGGAGACTTTTGATGGTATTTTCGGACTGAAAGGCAACTTGGAGACCTCGTTCTTTAACAACTTTATTAATGTTTTTCGTGATAGGTTATATGATATACACACTTATTCTCCTAATTAATTTGAGATACCTAACTTGTGGATTCGCGGATTGTCATTTTTAATTTCGTTTTTCTAATTAATTTATTGATTATTTCTACGTCAAAGCCATTATACTTCGCGATGTTTTTAATGAAATCTAGTTCTATTTCATATCTCTCTTTTGTTAATGGAAAATTTTGTAACAGATTGACTAAGAAATTAAAAGAAGCTGCCTTATGTTGAAAACTATAATTTGAATCCGCGATGATGAAGCTATTAACATTGGTTTCTTTCCGGAAAATATCGATTTCTATTTTATGTTTATTTCTAATAACTAATGTATCTAGAAATGGCATCCTATCATTGTTTTCCTTTTCCACCGTGAATTTAATAGTCAGAAATTTCAAATTTAACTGATTAACGAACATGTCTAATTCGCATTTCCGTGTATCAAAAATCGCGAGAATTCTGATCCAGATTCTTGGGAAATATTTAGCGTTATTTTTAAATTCACTTCTAATTGACTCATGAATAAATTAGCTTGAAGCATTGTTGTGCTTGTTTCTGTTCACAAAATTTTTCTCCTACTTGGAAACAATTTTGCGTTATGCACAGAATTGTCAATTTTATGTATTCTTTTATTTTTGAAGGTTCAATGTTATTCTTATGGAGCAGGTCTTCTAAATATTTCATAGTCTCTGGAATAGGTACCAAAGTAAATAATGACGTTACAACGAATGAAACTAAAATTTCCCCGGCTTCCAGTTCACAATCTTTAATTATTTGAACAAATTCTAAGGAATTACTAACTGACAAACTTTCTGGTTTCACGGGTGAATTTTTAAATTCATTCCTTAACTATTTTGAAATCAAATAAGTCGGTGAGTTGATACCTGAAACGATAGGTCTCATTGAGTTACCGGGTTTATGTATCTTTGGCAAACAATACATTCTTGGTACTAAGGGATTACTAACATTGAATTTACTTTTGGGTAGAGGTTTAGTGTCATTAATCATTTTAGGTAACGGATTTTTCTTTATTTCTACATACGGACCTTCGGCAATTAAATTTTTAACTTTTTGGAAATAATAGTTTTTGTCCATAATTACTAACTTGTTCCCTTTATCTGCTTTTAGGTAAAAACAGTTCTTAGATCTCACAGTTTTAATGATATTTCATTATTTATTGACTAACTTCTGTTTGTGCGGAAGATATCAGTTGACAAATGTTATGAATTGTCAATGTAATCAAATATCAATGACATTAGAAATGTCAGTGAATCATTATTTAACAGCAATCATCTTGATTTATTACATAACAAAATGAAGTAGACTTCTCAAAAAATAATAAGAAATTAATTCAACCAAGTCTTAGTAACAATAACTCCCATGAGAAAACTATATCTGACATTTTGATTTCTTCTGGTAGGCTCTTTCATTTCAGTACTTCAAAAAAGCTTAATATGAAAGTTTTTAATTTTTGAAATCTAAAATTTTGTTTTTCGTGAGCATTCTGTACAACGAAATCGAATTTTCTCAACGTGACTTGTAGTTATATAACAATAGAAACAGCTTCTTTTTTTCGAAAAATTGAAAATAAGATTTTTCACAAGTATAGTTAAGTCCATCCACGGATACACAGTATATGTCATATTCAAAACAAAATCATTTCATAAATGTCTTTTAATTAAATTCTTGCTTTAAATATATATATTATTTATAAGTAAGTGTTACATAATTAATATTTTGGATCATGCTATATAAACGAATTTAGTAATTTACATAAATCGAAGCCATATAAAATCTTTATTTTAATATTTTGTGTTTAAAGGTGGCGATGTTTGTCAGTACTACTGTCAGAAATGTAAATCATGTTCCCTGACATAATTTTCATTTAAATTTCATTCATTTGGCGACCAATATCGAAAATTATCAGTAAAAATGAAAAATGTCAGAGGCTCTCTGCAGGCTCTCGGACTTTTTAACAAAAATAACCACATACAACAAATGGTCATTGGCTCTGTAGCTGGTTTTGCAACTGGATATTTGACAATGAAAGTGGGTAGAAAAATGGCGTTTGTTGTAGGAGGGGGCATAATAATCTTCCAAGTTGCACAGAATCACGGTTTTACAAAGATAAGTTGGGACGATGCCTGTATAAAAGCAAGGTCAATGTCAAAGAGTTTAGAAGAACGTACAGGAAACCTGAAAAGTAAGGCAAAGAATTATGCAGCAAATAATAACTGTCTTGCCGCTAGTTTTGTCGGTGGTTTTCTTATAGGGGCAGGGTGTAAATGTTAATGACCTAAAACTAAACAGTACGTTAAATCAAAAATGTTGCTTGTATAATGTAATTAAGTCACTCTTGTATCACATAATAAACTTATGCTATGACACAATACTTCATTGTTTCAATTTCAGTATTATAATTAGGCATATTTTACGATAAATATTTGTTGCATGAAGTTCTAGAGAAAAGTAAAATATTTTTTGTTGATTCTGTAAATGTTTGGGTCCTGTAAAATTTGTTTTTACATGACTCTAAAACATGTAACACTAAACATGATCATGTATTGTTTATTATATGTATGCATGTATAGCAAACGCCAATTAAGTTGGCGCGAAGAGAGGTAAGTTCGCGCAGGATTAGAAGTAGTGGGGAGATTTGTATTTGGTTTTACATCAAATGTCAGATAATTCTAACCTCTGAGCGTGTATCACTTTGTGATCCCCTAGCAAAGACATTATGTTCCGTCGAACGTCAATGACAAATGTATTCTGACAATTACTTGAGTAGTAGTGGTGCACATTTTTAAAAACGGATTCTGCGCACGCCCTCCTCGCGCCTACTTAATTGGCGCTTGCTATACACTGGCATGCAATAAAATCAATTAAGGTCGATTTAGCTTATTTTTTAAGATTATTTACTAATATAAGCTGACTTTAGATTTGACGGATTTAACATGTAAGATATGAAGCAAATTTGATGTGACCATCAACTATTAACGATGAACATACGAATATAGAAGGAGGTATCTAATTATAAGACTCAGTACCCAATGCACCATTAGCTTCTAAAACCTGTGCAAGTCTTGTTGGCATTGACAAAATAAGATTTCTCCAAATATCCTGATCCTCGCTTAATTCCTCCCAAGGATTCTCAATTGCCGCCTATAATTAATTTTTATTACGGAATTTTAAATTTCGTTCATACATTCGTTTCACCATTACACCCCAAACGTTTTTAATCGGATTTAAATCCGGGCTGCGTGATCGCCAAGGTAATATGTCGACGTTCCGATTGGTAATCTGTAATGTCAGATGATGTGATGGCAGAATCACCATGTAATATCTGATCATCTAACTAAAGGTAGGATCGCCATGTAATATCAGACGTGGGCAGGATCGCCATGTAATGTCACCTGGCCCCGGAGGTCACATTGTTGCCTTTACACCGGAGGTTTACCAGTACGATAAATAATAGACGGGACAACGATTAAATAACAACATATAATTTAATAAAGATAATAACAATGATAACAATAACAAACACTACATTGTAATAAAGAGGCACTAGTCTTGCAGGGACTCTAACTCTTTGACTCTGACTGTGACTCTGTCTCTGACTGACTGTCGAGACCTCTGAGTGTCTCGTTATATATTAGAGTGTGTCCCCTTAGCCTAGTGACCTGGTTACAAGATAAACACAATGTGGTGAAAGATCATAACTCACCGAGCCCGCGTATTGTCGAAAGAGATGTTTTGTAAATACATGACCTGGTTTAGTTATTGCAAATCCACTGTGCGATAACTTTGGCGGTGTGCACAGGATTGTTATTTTGTTTGAAAATGAAAGTATTATTGTGGTATGTTTGTGATACTGACGGAAGCATAACATTCTCTAAAATATCTAGATATGATTGTGAGTTTAAACGGCCTTCAATTTGCCATACAACACCTGCACCCTGTGCACACATCCATGCCCAGACGTTAACAGAAAATCTTTCAAATCTATTTGCCGGAGAACATATCTTTCATCACATCTTGTGTTTCTTAGGCGGCACACAACACATTCACGTGACCATCGTTAGCTTGGTTGGAATATTTTTTCGTCTGAAAATATGCTTTCCAATCAATTTTGCTCGCGATGTATATAATTTAATGAAAATAAGACTTTGGATTGTTTATTTTCTGCAGATAATAACTGTTTTTAGCACTTGCATAATTTTTTACTTCAGAAGTGCTAATTCTGGGGAATGTTGTTGACCAAGATCCTGGAAAATTTGTGTTAAATACATCTTTTGCTGTTTTGAATGGACTTTCTCTTAAATAATCTAATAAAAATTAATCTTGTTCATTTAAAATTTTCGACCGTCCTAAACCTTCTTCCCTTTTAACACTTCCATCTTCTTCCCTTTTTTTCTTAGCTCTCAAAACCGTAGATATATTTATTTATATTAAAATATTCTTGTTACATTTCTTATGGACTATCCTTCTTCTATTTTGGTAATATTAATACTTTATCGCATTCAGATAATTTTAACATTTTGATCAATTTTGATTGATTTAAATTGACCAATGTCAAATTAAAAATGTCAGTAGAAAGATCAATTTAATACAGCCAAAACTAGGTCAAGGGATTTTATTGCAAGCCACTGTACACTCATAGTCACATCATAGAAGATTGAAGAAGCTTTGAAATCTGCCACCTAAAAAACAAACTGTTTTAAATTGAATTGAAGTAATACATTCTCTTAAGAATTTCCTTTCTAAACTTGGTGTAAATGAAATTAAACTGGTGCTATTTTAAATCGCCGTTATAAGAATACCATTTAAGTTGCAATACAACTCTATTAAGTTTTTCTAGCAAGTAATATATAATCTGAATTTAAATACCTAATAGTTAGTACATCTTTCAATTACTTCCAATTGACATTTTTTTAACTTTGATTATATGTTTAGTTCTTTATAATAACATTACCTGAAAATGTATAAATTTATTTTTCCTGACAAAAGAATACTGACATTCATAGTCTCGTGGGCAAAAATAAATTCAATTTTTTTTTTCCAAATTTATTTCCAATCTCTACAAAGATAATACCGGGTGTCCAGAAAGGGTAGGAGGTATTTGTAAATTCAATAAAAAAACACTACAAGCCAGAAATTTTTTATTTGTAATCTTTAGACAAAGTTTTATAAAATTAAGTTCCAAAGATTATGTTGTGCAAATGTTGACCCCCGCGCTGCTGGCACTCTTCTAACCGAACACGGAAATTAGCCGCCACGGATCCACACATCTCTCTGGAAACAGCGGCCATTTCAGTGCGGATATTGTGCATCAATTGCAGTAGAGTGCGTGATTTGTTTGCATACACTTTCTCATTAAGGTATCCTCATAAGAAATAATCAAGGGATGTAAGATCGGGGCTTCTTAGGGGTCAATTGATGGTGCCTCGACGAGAGATCATTTTTTCCGGGAAAAGTTAATTGACAACCTAAAGTGATTGGTTTGATATGTGGCAAATGGCTCCATCTTCTTGAAACCACGTTTTCATGTTAAAACCTTAAAATTTCGGCAGTTGTGGAACCAAAAAATTTCTTAACGTGTAAAACCGTTCACTGTTTATCGTAAGTGCTCGCCCTCGCTGGTCTTCAAAAAAATAAGGCTCAATGATGCCTTCACCAGATATGGCAGCCCGCACAATAACTTTTGGACTGTTCATGTTTCTGTTTCGGATTTTCGTTGGCCCAGTAAGGGCAGTTGTATTTGTTGAAAGTTCGCTTCATCACTAAAGAGAATGTTCTCGAAACGTTGAAGCATTTCATTTGCAAAATTCAGGCGGAAAGGATAATCGGTAATATTCAGGTTTTGAACAAACTGAATTTTGTAGGCTGTAAGTTGTAAATCTTGGTTCGGACATTGGGCAACGACGATTTTTTAATGTTAAGTTCTTGACTACGTTAGCAAAGTAATTGAGATGGATTTTCACTCATTAAAACGATTCTTGAATCATTTGTTGGCTTCGAACAGAGCGCGGGCGACCTTAATTAACATTTTTTAGAGTCGAACCGGTATTTTCAAACATTCGTATTCATTTTCTGATGGTATCGTCTTTCGGTGGATTCCATATATTAATTTATGCAAGATATAAACTTTGAGCGGTGGCTATCGAATCACTTTTGCGATAATAAGCGCGTACGCAAAATGCGCGGTGGTCTCTCAGGTACACTTCCAAGGCTATTATATCTCCAAAGAGTAGTGAAATAACCTATCCTTAACGCACCCCTCCAAACCGCGCCGTTGCATAGGCGGCGCAAATACAAATATCCCCTATATTTTCCGGACACCTGGTGCAATAAATATGTAAATTGTGCGTTTGAAATATTTGACATGAAGTATAGCTGTACAGTATAATTAGAAAAGAAAATTATTTTACTGTGCTACTAGAAGATTAAAATCTAGTAGGATTGATCCGCTTGAGTCTACGCCTTCTGAAGGGTCGAGTTATTAGAGTGGTTATCAGAGCATTGGGATTACTTAGACTTTCTGCGTATTTTCGGAGAAATTTTTTATTTCGTTCGTCACTGTTGTTATTTCCAAGTCATGGGCTATGATACTATTTGGGACATACCAAGGAGCCTTGCTAATCTTGCTAATATATTACGGAGTACTTTAGACTGAAATCCTTGTAATATCTCAGAGTTAGAAATGAGCAGTCGCCCAGAGCTCTATTCTATATGAAACAGGTTGTAATGATACTTTATTTTCCTGGAATAGGTTGAATTTTTGACTAATTAGCATGTGTAGTATTATAAATTTAAGGCCTCACTGCTTCCTCTTTGAGAATATACGTTTTTTCCATGTCTCCAGCCTAGGTGCATTCCTAGGTAGATACACAGCGGGACAGTACCCTCTCCTGGTGGTAAATGCTACTTAAACAGATATGGTTTCGTTAAATTTGAATCGCCATTTCGTAAACCAGCTTTCAATTTTGTTCAGATTTATCTATAACTAGCAATGCCCCGCGGTTTCACCCATGTAGATACCGATCTCGTGGCAGTGGAAAGTCTACTAAGTCGGACTATAGATTTATTTTTGTAAACATAAAAGTTTTATTTCACTTAGTTTTTAATTACTTTCTTTCAGATTATTAGATACACACTTACATTCATAATCAAATCAATATACAGATTTTACTTTACAACGAATATACATATAACGAATATATATATAATATATGTATATCTAACTAATACATTTTTAAATTCGTAACATCATTTACGTAGAATGTCCGACATTAGTAAATTTAAAAATACTCTACAGGTATTGAAAAATTCTTGATTTCAAGTAGGTAATGATAGAATTTTTTAAATCGGTCCAGTAATTTTTAGCTTGATTATTATAAATTTTTAAAAATAAAAACAAAAATTCAAAATGCAAAACTTTCTTCTATTATACTAGGGAAGAGGTTTATATGTAGAACTTTAGTGTCTAAGAACTTCCCTATACACAACATTTGACGTAGTTTTGTTTTGTGGCAGCAAAATAATTTGATGTTCTGGAGTTCCGACTCGGGATAGGCCAACATACAATTGCCCATGGGTAAAACATTCTTTACGAAGGTCAATCCCTACTAAATTGAAAGTTTGTCCCTGTGACTTATTAATAGTTAAGGCAAAGGAAGTTTTTACCGGAAATTGAATTCTTTTAAAAGGTATTGGTATATCCGTGGGTATCATTGGCATCCTTGGAACATGAGCTAACTCACCAGTTGCAGGCCCAGTTATAATGGTCGCTACAATTAAGTTGTCTTTCAGTTCTTCTATGAGTAGTCTCGTCCCGTTACACATGTTCGGTGGGCTTAAATTTCTCAAAAGTATGATTGGCGTCCCAATTTTGAATGCTAAATTGTGAGGTGGTAGTCCTGCAGGGTTAAGTGAATTTAAAAATTCCTGTGGGTAATGAACTGCATCTTCTGTATTAGAAACTGTATCTATCGATTTGTAATGTTTAACCTGGCCGGTAACTTTTTGTGTGATGATATTATTTATTTCGTCGACCGTCTCATTCCGAGGCGACACTATTGCTCTAGAACACAGCCAATGATAGTCTTTTTCAAGTAAATTTTCAATGTCAGGGTATACCGCATCTATCAAATTTTTTAAACTATAAACTATTTGGCTCAGAGACTCATCGAAAAGAACTTCATAAGTGGTTATATTTGGAGACGGAAAAATGCCTTCATCAAGTTTTAACAATTGTTGTGGAAAATTACTTTGGGTGTTTCTACGGAGGTGAGCTCTCATGTTAGTCCGCAAATGCAAATGTTGAATCGATGCCCAAAGGGGAGATGACTTCAAGCAAGATTTGATAATATTTGCCCGCGTGCCCCTGTTAACTACTAGAAGGGTCTGTCTGAAGTCTCCGGCAAGCACAAAAGTTATACCACCCATAACAGCTGCAGAGTTTCTAAGGTCTTTTAAAGTTCGGTCCACAGCCTCCACATAAGCTCTCTGGCTCATAGTGCATTCCTCCCAAATTGTTATTGACGCGTCTTGCAATAATTAGCCAAGAGGTTCATTCTTGCGGATAGAACATGTTGATTGTTGCTCCAAAGAGACGGACAGTGGGAGTTTAAATGTGGAATGTGCAGTCTTACCCTCACTCAATAGAGTTGCAGCAATCCCTGACGAAGCCACTGCTATTGCTATTTTACCTGTCTGTCTTATCTTAGCAAGAATCAAATTATCGAGAAATGTTTTGCCTGTACCTCCTGGAGCGTCTAAAAAAATTATTTCCCCCTGTTGTTGTCTATGCTGTGTATTATTGTGTGAAAAACATGTTTTTGATCAGGGACTAATTTTGAGACATTGTCATTGACGAATGCTGTTAATTCATCGGCATTATAACGTGCTATAGTGTCTGTATTATTGTGGGAACGAACTGAAGGAGGTAATCCAACATCACTCAAACTTTTATCAATTAATCGCAACAGTTTATTTTCTATTTCTATTAAACCTTCATTATAAATGTCTTCACTGAAAGGTAAAGTAAAATCTTGGTTTTTCTGTCTGATTCTATGTCTAATATCTTCGCATAAATGATCTTTAAAATTATCCCACAACTTCATTGGTTCCGATGGGTGACAAAATAAAAGAATGATTACAAACAGCTCTCTTAGAATTTTTGGACACTCTGAAAGCGAAGCTTCACTTAGGGCATAGTCTCAATGGTTATCATTTTCAAGTAAACCTAAATCACGGCAAGCTGCCTGAAACGTCTCCTTGACAATACCATTTACAGTCTTTAGATATTCCAAGGTGGTCGGACCGCGTACGTGATGTAGCAGAATTCGGAGATAAAAACACTCCGATTGTGACGGATGTATCCCGTAAACTCTACCTAAAGCGGCGTCTCTTTTTATTCCCGGATGGCCAACTACATCTTCACCACGCTTTCTTCTTTTGAATTTATTATTAGCCCAAGTATAGTATTGCGAGACTTCGTGGTAAAGCAGAGTTTTGGCGAATTCATCTTCAATACACAGACAAACGCCAGCAAAGTCGTTTTGCGTGGGTTTTGGGCTACTTGTTGAGTTGTTCCTGATGTAAAATAAATCCTCTGACCATTTTCTAGATGGACAACTAAATGCACTACAGTAGGATACCGGTCGTGAACTGGAAATTCTAATATTCTCCATACAGCTTCAGATGTACTAATATATCGGTCATTTAAATAGTTTTCTACTTCATTGTTTGGATTTCTAACGCTGAATGTGACTTGGTCTGATTCTTTATTAATATATTTGCCAGTGGCGGCTCTTGATGACGTACGATGTGCGCTGCTGCACGGATGAGACTACTTCGAACTATTTCGGAAGATTTCGGTACGGTTACTTGCTTCTCTGTATATATGAAAGCTTAAACGAAGCAGTCTCATCCGTGCAGCAGCGCACATCGTACGTCATCAAGAGCCGCCACTGATATTTGCACATATATTTTATAGCTTGGACCGAGTGGCAATATTCAACATTGATATGAGCGTTGAATGTTATGCATAACAGTGGGGAATAAGGGACAATCCATCTATTATCTATGGTGACCCTACTTCCCCTAATATTCAATGTAGTGTTCCGACCTCCATTTTCTGTGTCACGGCGACGATATACTGGATAATCATCCACTCCGGTCTGGGTATCGTTAACGAAACGTCGTGGGTATTTTTTAGTGCAGATACTGTTCCTCATACACGGAGCCGTTAAGTTCTGCTCTCCGCACGGTCCATGCACCATATTTTTTGTTATGATATCGAACAATCCTGGATCAATTTGTGGGTCAGGTAGCTCGGCAACTATAATACTATTAATTTCGTCTATCTGGATTTTTCTTTCCAGCCAGAACAACAAATGACAGTGAGGTAAGCCGCGCTTTTGCCACTCTACACTTGCCATGTGGCATTTTACTATGCCGAAAATTTCGTTTTTGGTAAATAATTTTATGAATTTTTTCATTTTTAATTGAAACACTCTCGCTATAATATCATGTCGGTCGAAGGACCGTTGACCCGGTAACAGCAATGCGTTAATTTCATCCCATTCCGGAATGCATGTCAATGTGACAAATAAGTCAGGTCTTCCATAATTTCTGACGTAAGTCATTGCATCTTGTGTTTCTTCATACAAATAACGCGGAGAAACCGTAAAAGATGATGGTAATATTATATGTTGACCAATATTTGATGGGTCAACATTTGCGTCTTGGTTTAAGGCACCTCTAAGATGTATGTAATCGTCAGCCCTCAGTTGTTGTTGATTCCGAGAAATATAATTTAATCTTTCAGAAATAATTTTTGCCATCATGTCGACACATTATTGGCTAAATAAGTCTCTGTAATAATGTAAAGTATTAAAAGAATTTGCTCTTATCATAAGTCTATATGCGTAAAGTTGCATACATGTAACATTTTTGTTCCGCGCTGTACCTTATTGTGGGATGGTTAAATAATAACCATCTTCTCCTCTTATAAACATTATGGGGTATTGCAGGGGGTCATATGAGCGGTTTAATTCTGAAACTCTTCTTAGCTGTCCGTGTTTACTGTGCAAAACTATATCCCGGGGGCCCTTCTCTTCATCGACCAAGAGAACGGCTACCTCGTTTACATTAGGAGCATTATATCTACCTCTGTGTGCTATCTGTGGTTGCGATCAGAATGAATAATTAGCTTTAAATTTTCCGAAGAGTTAAGTTCTAAGTTTTGTTTAAAACTTTGTATATATACATTGTGACTATTCAACATGATCTGCAATTCGTTTATCAAATCTGGTTTTAGCGTGGGGGCTATGTTTGATCGCAGAGATAATTGGTCGGCATCAGAAATAAAATATATCTGCAAAAATTGAGGGCTTTGGCCAGATGGCGGTAAAAGGCTACCTATCAGATGATAAACTTGTCCTTCAACTTTAAAGGTTAGCATAAAATTACCTTCTCGAATTTCTCTTGCCCCAAACGAAGTCATCTGAAAAAGGCTGTTGTATCTACGTACGTTATTCAAAAAATGCTTCGACAATGTATGATTATTTGTTAAAAGGTTTTTTATTGGTTCTGGTGGTTCTTCAATTTCAGGAAGAATAACTTTTCCAGACGCGCAGCACATACCGATCGCTTCATCAGTCCGTTTTTTTACAAAACATTTAGGACAAATCTTATTCATTGCTCCTATTTTAATGCAGTTCTGGTGAACATAATCAATTTGAAGATCGTAACTAAATGCCGATCTCTTGCTATGTGCTAAAATTCTGTTGCGCGTCCTAGTTGTTAGTGACTCTTGCCTTTGTCTCTGTGCCATATGCCGTTGCGAGCGTTCAGCGCTAGATTCCCGTGCACGCACTTGTGACATCCTAACTCTATTGTCAGCAAGACGCTGCGAGCGTTCGGCGCTAGACTGTCGTTCGTGTAATTGTGACGATCTCGCATTTTGTTCTGTAAGACGAAAGCAACGTTCAGCGCTAGATTCCCGTGCACGCGTTTGCGAGATCCTAACTCTATTTTCAGTAAGACGCTGCGAGCGTTCGGCGCTACATTCGCGAGCCCGTGTCTGCGAAATCCTAGCTCTATTGTCAGCAAGACGAAGCGAACGTTCGGCGCTACATTCGCGAGCCTGCGATTGCGACGCGTACTCTCTCTGACTCGCAAGGCGAGCAGTATTTTCAGAAGAAGATTCTCCAATACGACGTATTTTTGCTATTCTCGCTTGGGAACTACGTGTAGATAGTTACGAATTTCTTTTTCGCGGCATAATTATTTCGTGAAAGTTTTATTCAAGTCACAGAAAATAATAAGTAATGGAATAGGTTATGTGTGTATGATGACATGTGAATAAAATGGTTCACTGCAAACAAAATGAATATGGCCATCGCTATACTACTACATTATATTATAACACTATTTTCTTTAGATTGACATTTTTAAATTCGTTATATCTTTTGAATGGAATGTCCGATTTTAATAATTTAAAAAGTATTTTACTGGTATTGAAATGGTCTTTAATAAAATATCATTTAATAGGATAAGGAATAATACAGAGGTATGGATAATATGGTTTGATTATTGTCGGCACTTTTATTAACTTTTAAAATGTAAGAAAGTAGTTATAGTGGCATAACTACAGTAGTTGGACATATGGTTTCGCGGACTTTTTTGTAGATATTAATACGTTCTATAATACTGTAGAACATTTTTTTGTTCTATCAACAATAGTTTCCGCAGCGTACGCGATGACAGATTTTTAGTGACTATTTTTTTCACACCTTGGGTTACATTAATGCATTTTTATTGGGGATCCCTTTTTTTTTGAAAATGTAATATAGCCTATGTCACTCAGTGAAAATTCAGCTTTCTAATGGTGAAAGAATTTATGAAATCGGTCCAGTAGTTTTTGTGTGAAAACATTACAAACATACATTCAAAAACACAAATGTTTCCTCTTTATAATATTAGTTCAGATAATTGCGAAACAATAACAGAATCTATTGTGAGGTAAGAACAGTAGTATCGTCTGCGTATGTAACTGCACTGACGACACAAATCATTAGCAGGTCGGCAAGACAGAATAAGTCCGACCACCCTACCTTGTGCAACTCCAGATTCGACAAGGTAAATATCAATGTGCGCGTCAAGATGCCGACCTAGGAAGTGACGGTTACACGGGTAGGACTACAAAATACGGAAGTTATGAGGAAGGAGTGTTCTGCTTGCCTAAAGGAGACCAGTGTGCCAAACTTTATTGAAGCATGTGATGTAATATGTCTAAAAATGCTGCCGAGCAATACAAACTCTTGATTTCTACGATGTATTTGTTCTATGAATCAAAATAATTTATTAACAATTTCCTAATATACCTTATTTGATTAACTACAACATATTGAATACAAAAACTTTTTATTTACGTTTGTGAATACTTGAAATTTATTTTTCTTCAAATATTTTTGAGTTACGTCTTTCTGCATTTTTTTCTTAAACGGAAATTTGTGTATTAATATTAGACTACCACTCAATTTTTTTTCCTCTTTGCAAAAGTATTAAAAAAATTCATTTATTTTAATAATATTTTGTCAAGAGAATGCGTTTAAGTATTTAATAAGTGTTTTTTAATATAAGGCAAATTTGAAAATTTTGCAAATCTTAGACGTGCAATTTATGTGTGATTCTATTGCCAAGATCTTATTAGTGGTTATCACAGAAGTTTACAAAATGTTTGCAATTTATTTAATTATCCAAATCCTTTCTTGATAAGACTTAAAACGCTTTGAAGAAACGTGTAGCATTAAAGATCTAGAACAGCAAAAATTTATGATAAAAAATTTGGACTGTTTTATTGCCTTGTATCTGAAGATTTTCACATATCCAATCAATTGACGGCCAATCTCAATTCGAAAATTGAAACAACCAAGCGTTATTGGTTGTGGCAATTTTCAAAAATGAAAAGTATAAACCTTATAAGCTACAACTTGTACACGAGTTGACAGATGATCATTTTGATAGGAAGCTACAACTTTATGAATATTCAAAATTTCCTTATGTAAGAATCATCAAAAATTACCTTGTCGTATGTAAAAAAATCTGCCCTTTCTAGTTCTGCAATAAAAAATGGATGTTTATATTTAAGAAAAAAATGACGTCATATCGGTTTTTGGGGACCCTGTATATTTCAGTTTCACGTAAGATTCACGTAAACTAAAAATAAAAATTGACGGGGGCTTTCTTCGAAAAACGTTTTTTTAATTTTTATTGAATTTATCCGCTACTTTACGAATGCACTGTATGTATATCTAAATTTTTATCAGAACACCAGATTTTTAATAATATTTTATATTATTAAAAATACCTTTGTATTATTTAAATTTTTACTATCTAAACTTTCATATTGTTAATTCCCAAGTATATACAACATGATTATGATTTTAAACCACTACATATTATTTTAAAGTTTCTCTAGAACAATAGAATCTGTACTTAATTAAAACTTCTTAAATTGTATAACTTAAAATGTCATTGATATTTGTAAGAAAAGTCCTTTTTGTTAGAAAATAAAAATAATTTTGCGATTGTTATAAAATTTATTAGGAATAATATCATTTTCTAAAAAGCATAGCGCATTTCTTTACTTTGTGTGAAATTGTGCATACTCTGAAAGAATTTTCTCGATCTGAACATATTCCTTTGAGCGATTTCAAAATACATATTTTTGAAATCCTCTAACAAATATATGTACCGTAAGAACTGCAAGAAAAGTTGATAAGTCAAACGAAAACTACGAGTACATGTGAATATAAGAAGACGAATATATACTAAAATAAGATTTGGATATAACGCGAGGATATATTTAATATAAGCGCGCCTTACTATGTGAAAATATGGAGCTATGAGACAGTTATACGAAAATATTTGCCTGATAGACCAGCACACGTGTATTCGTTATATTAAAATAATTATTGTACTGGGTGAATAAGTTCTAAAACAGGCGATAATAATAGAGCTTTCTCTTGCATCTTAGGAAGCAGACAACCGAAGTGAATTCAAATTATATTCACAATTACAGATATTCAAATTTTCTGTGCTGCTCGCATGGAAAGTGACATAATGTATGTTAGAAAAAACGCGTTAAGTCCAATTGTACGTCATTGATGACGTTTACATATTGTCATATAACTGTATTAGAGAAACTAAAAAAAAAATAGTTTGTTAAACTATACTCAGGGACAAAAAACCCGGACATTTATTTTATAAAAAGAAAAATGAGATGTACGAGTATGTTAGTCAGAGTTTTTGTAGATAATGCAATTTAAAATGCATCAATTTGTGATAATTTTGTTACCATGGATACGTGTAAACAAGCCATTATTATGAGATACGCCATTTAATTGTCGAAAGTCCTTGCAGAATTTGTGTCTGCCTTTTTATTCTTTATTATCACTATTTATTTAATGTTCATGTGTTATCAGTGTTTTGAGTGTAAGACGGTAGTCTTAAATGAGACCCGAAGATATTGCTGCAGCCGTTGCCATTCATGGTGCCTTAAAATGTTTTAGAGAGACGCAAGAATACACCAGGAGACCAGGTTCGGGTCGTCCGCGATGCACAACGTAAAATGAAGACAAGCGCATGGTGTTGTCACTTCTTAGGGTGCGCAACCTGCCATCTACGATGGTAGCCCAACGGTTTTTTAACATGCATGGACGTCCAATATCGGCCAAAACAGTTAGAAGAAGGTTGAAAGCAAGTGGACTGATGTCAGCTAAACCTGCAACAGGTCCCAGATTACTAAGGATGCATCGCGTCGAAAGATTGCGCTTTGCATAGAATCATGGAGCCTGGAGAAATGAACAGTGGAGCTGTGTTCTGTTTACAGACGAATCCCATTTCAATTTACGCTCACCTGATGGACGTGAAAAAGTTTGGAGAAGGATAGGGGAACGATATTCGCAGTGCTATATTTCCGAGAGATCGCCATTTGGAGACGGTGGAGTGATGGTTTGGGCAGGAGTTTGTATGAACGCTCGTACGGAGTTAGTTTTCGTAGACGGAAATCTAACAGCTGACAGGTACATAAATGAATGTTTGGCGAATCATGTGGTGCCATTTAGTCCATATATAGGCAATGATTTTCTTCTAATGCACGACAATTCGGGCCCACACGTCTCTCGCGTTATCACAAATTATCTGAAAGAAGTGGGGATTCGCGTTTTGCCATGGCCAGCAAGGAGTCCTGACGTTAATCCCATTGAGCACGTGTGGGACATGTTGGGACGGCGTATTAGGAGGCGGCAGAGACCATCGGAAAACTTACAGAAGTTAAGAGAAGCACTTCTAGAAGAATGGGAAAACATTCCCCAAGAAGCGATTTCTAACCTGATTCAAGGCCTGCCAAGACGTATGGATGCAGTTATCCAATGCCGAGGGAGTAACACGCGTTAGTAAAAAATGTGATTTCAATGTTACAATCACAAAACATCTAAGCCACAGCTGAAAAATGATGTTACTGGGTTTACGCCATTTCCGTTTTGACGAAAAGATTTTTTTTCTAATACTGTATTTATGATTAATTACATGAACCTTTGTTTGAAATGCGTTTTTCTATCATCTAAAATACTTAACCATTAAATTTTATAACATACTAGATCTTTAATTAACAATTTCTGACATAAAACAGGTGTCCAGGTTTTTTTTGTCCCTGATGTACATTTTAAAGCTTTTATTTTATTAATTTAAATACAAAATGGTATAAACTGATGATAATGTAGACATTCATGGCAAAAAAAAAACACATAATTTCAGTTTCAATACTAAATGTTCCTTGTATATATTTTTAACATGATAATAGTTACTTGCGGTGTTGAAAGATAACATATCTGTCAAATAAGCCTAGTTTTGTGTAAATTTTTCCCGTTTATTTTGATTGTTAAGAAAAGGTTCCTTTTAGAACTACATTGTGTTTATTATCTCGTTGCGTCATTTGGATATAATGCCGAAAGGTTTCTGTAAACAGTCGAAGCAATTAATTGCTTCATTATTGAACTTTTTATAGTTGACATCTTATAATTGACCTCTTGACGGCAGCATATATAGGACGTGTCGTCATGGATATAGTAAAACGTACAATTGGATATAACGCGTTTTCTCATGTGCCTTTTCGCAAAGTTGTTATAAACTTATTCAGTGGCTCTACGTAAAATTGCTGAAAATATCGTAGTTTGTACTATTTAAACTCTTATTTTATACTTCCGTACAGCTGTTACAATTAAAGAGAAATAGTAATTATTAATTTTTATTGAAATTAACAAGTTTGCTAGAAAAATTAAATAAAAACTACATACTGGAAATTATAAATTATTGGCTACTTAAACTAATAATTTTGTTACAAATTATGTTCAAAATGTCCACCACCACTATTAATACAAGGATCAATCCTTACCTTCATGTCTTCAAAAACATTTCTTAATTGCTGTGGAGGTATACTTTGCACAGCATTAATGCATAGTATTCTTTAACTCCTGAACATCATCCATTCGGTTAACATATTTTTTAACTAAACGTAAAAAATCGAAGGGAGTAAGGTCAGGGGAACTCGGTGGCTATCTTTCTAACCCAATGATTCTATTCTCGTAAATTGCTGAAGATATTCACGAGTTTGTGGCGTTGTATGAACAGTGGCATTATCTCTGCAAATAACGTTGCTATATTTCATTCCGCTGCAATTCATTAACAAACAATTCTGTTTCCCGAAACTATGACCCGTTATTGTTTATTCAAGAAAGATTGGTCCTTCTCGTATTTTGTTTGTTTAAATGTCCCGAAAGGTGAAACCAGGCTTCATTAGTAAAGAAACATTTATTGCGAACATAATCATTATTCAAGTTATTCATGAACCATTGGCAGTATTCGGTTCTTCTATCGCAATCAACAGCTTGAATTTTATATGGATATAATTTTAAATATTTTTTAAGAATAATGTGGCATGTTCCAACTGATAATTTAGCTTCTTGCGAGAGCTTCGTAATGGATTTCTTTAGTGAGTCTTCCATTCGATGTCGAACATCTTTAGTGCAATCAGCAGTTCTCTTTTTAGGTGTTTTGCTCCCGGATTTACCAAATACTGTCTCCGTTTCACAAAATCTGTCAACACAAGCATGAATTTGACTTGACAATTTTTCATACGTGATTGCAAGATTAGAGAGCTGATGCCTAAAATCCTGTATACATTAATTAATTGCATAAGCTCACTGTCCATTTACTAATCTACCAGTTCCAAAATAACTTTCAACAAATACAAAACTTTTTGTTGTATTTCTAACATGATAATAAATAATCTAATTGAAGACAACTTTTCAATAAATTGACTTAACTATGACAGTTGTCAAAATTTTACTCTCGAAAAAACTTACTGTTCCACAGTGTTCCCAAATTTATATTTAAATCATAGACTACTCTGAATAAACATTTAATTCAAGGCATGGTATTTGTAAATAATACCGAGATATCAAAAATTATCCTGGTCAAAGGAGGTCTTGGTAAGAAACATAACAAGTGTTCATTTGAAAAATCAATCTAGTAGCATGTGATTTACTGAGAACATTTTGAAGTATGTCATAAATTAAAATTTACTACTTAACCTACGATGTAATATCATTCAAATCCAATATAGGTGTTCGAAATATGTTATTTTTTAGATAAGGCCACAAAAAGAAGTCGCAAGGTGTTAAATCGCATGAACGTGGAGGCCAGGCAATTTTAGTATTTCGACTAATTATACGTTCATCAAAAAATTCTCTTAAATAATCCAAAGATCCTGTAGTACAGTGACAAGGTGCTCAGTCTTGTTGGAAATATGCATATTGAAGTTCATCATCATGCCACTGATTGACAAATGGTTGTAAAATTTCCGTACGGAACCTTTGAGCATTTAACGTTCCCTGAAAAAATATTGGTCCAATGATTCGCCTTTGGCTTATCGCTGCCAAAACACCAATTTTCTCTGGATGTAGCGATTCTTCATTAATTACATGTGGATTTTCACTACTCCAAATTCATGTATTTTGTGAATTTAGGTATCCTGTTTTATAAAACCATGCTTCATCAGTAAAGATGACTCTTTGCCAAAGTTCTCCATTATTGTTCATATTTACAAACCAATTACAAAACTGTTGTCTACTTGGGTAATCAATTTCTAACAATTCTTGTACTGCTGTGACACGGTATGGATAAAGTTGCATATCTTTTTCTAATAACTTGTGAGTTGTACCAACAGAAAGGTTTATTTGTTGACTCAAATGTAAAACAGCTGCTTGTGGTTCATTTTCCATTATTTCTTCAACACGATTGGCAACTTGAGGTGAACGTTTCTTAACTGTTCTATCCAAAGTATTCTTAAATTGTATATAATCTATTACAAAATGTGGAAACTGAACTTGAAATTCTACCATGCAATCTTGAACTGAATAAACCCATAAACCATCAATTTTATTACCACTTCGAAAATAAGCCTTGACTAAAAAAATTTTATGTTCTAAAGTGAAAGCCATTTAAAACTGAGAAGCAATTTATTTAAACTAGAATCGACGCACGATTATTTTATGCACTAACTTATATTTGTGATTGACATTATCAAATGTCATTTGGATTTACGTTTACGGAACAACAAACACATATTAATATATTTGCTTCTTATTCTATCAAAATTTCAAAGTAACCTAGATTGACTTTTCAAATGAACACTTGAATACATGTCTTAGCTTAATATTAATTATACTCTGACTTGTCAAATTTATTTGTCAAACAGTTTATGTTTTGAATTATAGTTTTCACAACACAACATAAATTGTTCATGCTAAAAGCATATTTTCGAAATGGAGTGGAAGTAAATGGTGTTCGGATTTATAACCAGTGCTTATGTTTGAACAGTTTTCGTGAATACTTTTCAGATTAAGCAGTAATTTCGAAGGATTTTCACGCGTTGTCTTTTGTACTTTGTCAAAGTGTTTCGCGAATCCGGTTCTCTATTTCATAAAAAGGGAGTTGGTAGGCCCACAGTTCGGACGAAAGTGGTTGTTGAAAACGTTCGTCGTCTTATGAAGATGGAACCAATTGGACTGTCTTATGGTACATGCCAAAGTATTTTGAAGAATTTGGACGTGCATCCATATAAAATGCAATCTTTTAAGCCCTTTTGATGGCTGGCCACAAGAGCTGTCTTGCTTATGCCAGTGGTTAGTCAATAATTTAATGAATGATGATCTGCTGAATTTGACTTTCTTTTCCGATGAAGCGCGGTTTCATCTGTCGAGATACGTAAATTCACAATATATGCGAATGTGGAGCAACGATAATCCACATTTTTTTGTTGAAAACCCACTACATAGCCGGAAAATTGGTGTTTGGTTGGTAGTTTCTCGGAGAAGAAAAGTTGGACCTGTATTTTTCAATTTCACCGTCAATGGAAATTCTATTTTAAACGAATTTATTCGACAACTTCAAGATGATGAACTTCGGCATGGGTCCAACAGGATGGTGCAGCAGCACATTCCACAAGAGACAATATAAATTTACTCCGTGAGTATTTTTATGACCAACTGATAAGTCTGCGAACCGAAATTGAATTTTATCCAAGGTCATCTTTGTTGATTCCTTGTTTAAAGAAAAGGATTTCTAGAACTCCTGGAAATAATATACAAGAGCTGCAAGAAAGAATTGTTGTAGAGTTGCCACCATAAAGCCGGAAATGTTGCAAACTACTTTTAACATCATGAAGAGACGAGTATATTACATTTATGCGTTGAACAAGGCGGACAGCATTTTCAATAGTTCCGCTTTTTGCTACTGAAATCGTAATGAAATCCATTTAATGTTCAACCTTGCAGTTTTATTAAGTATAACAACTTCAGTTTAATATTGTCAACTGTTTATATGACAGGAAAGTCAGTGGTTAAGTCAATTACTTTACCGAGCCATCAAACTTTATCCTAAGTGTGTTTAATTATAAGAATGGAATACACAATTAATGAAAAAGTGCATATTATAAAGTGGTTTTATGAAGCCAGCACCTGATAATGTAGATCGATGAATATCAAACGTTACGCCAAATTGGTGAAAGTGTTAATGACTCACGTGAAACTGCTAGAAAAGTATTAAAGAAAAATAGATACCATTCGTATCATGTACAAAAAGTTCGTATCACGTACAAAAAGTATATGAAATTTTTCCTGGAGATCATTATAACAGAGTTCAGTTTTGTATTTGATGTATAATGATGTATTTGAGAAATGCGGTGTGGATGAAAATTTTATTTCTAATATTCTCTTTACTGACGAATCTTCTTAAATATCACCATTGCATTTAGAAGTTGTTCTGGTGTAGGAATTTCAAATTTATTGTAGGAACTTTTGTGATCTATATATTAACGAAAAATTTGAAATTGGCTATCTTGATCCATTAGTTTTTTAAATTTTGTAATTACGTGCCCGTGTTATATTTTATAAAGTTATAAACTTTCATTGGATTTACTGTTTGTTTGTGTAGCTAGCATCTTAAAGGACTAAGGATAATAGTGTATAGTTTTACAACTTTTTGGTATTATTTGTTGTAGATTCTTTGTTTAATATTCACCGGATAGTGTCGTTTCTGAAACGTCAAACTCTACAATTTTGAAAAAACCATTGTATTTCTTTAAATTCATCTGGCATAGGAGTTGATATAGATATACATTGATATAAATATACAAATTACGTTTGTTTGTAATTTTCATATATAGTTTTAATATATTCAATAAAGTGGAAAAGAATTAAATAGAGTATAGAGAAAAAGAATGTTTCGTCCGATTAAATTCTGCATTGAATATGTCTAAGAAGTTTATGTAATGGGTTCTAAATTACATATTTTGATTTAAATATAGAAGTTAATCGAATGAAATATTATTTTTCCTTGATACATAAAATTTTAATAACCCCAATGTTACATACACAATTATCCCTTTTCGCCCATGGTGTCCAGTCCACAAGCCGAACATAGGGATCTATACTGCTTAAAAGAATTAGCGGATATTTATTATTTTGATTAAAAATGGTTATAAATATCAAAATAAATAGCGTTTTAATGATAAGAATTACTTAAATGACTTATTTGACTAAGTATAGGCAAAATAAGCATTGTCATTTAGTTTAATTTTAACCTTTATTAGCATTTTGAGAAAATAAACATTTTTATGTAGGAATAAGAACAGTAAATCACAGACTTAACAGAAGTATAATTTTGGTAATTGTTATAAAAAATGAAAATCAATAAGGCGTATGATCTCCTCGGATGGCAAACATGGCTTGACATAGTACTGGCATGGAGTAAACCAAATCATCAAACAATTCTTGAGAAATGTTGTCCTACTCTTTACTAAGAGCAATGTGAAGTTTTGCAACTGAACGAGGTGCAAGATTTCGTAAGGCAATACGTTTTGTTAATGCATCTCAGGCATGTTCGATAGGATTACCGTCCGGGGAATTGGCTAGCCAGTCCATTCTATCGATTCCTACTTCTCCAAACCAATCGCTAACAATGTTTGCTCGATGTGGACGAGCATTATCATACATATAAATTAATTGTTCTCCCACAGTTCGTACATATGGTAAAACAAAGGGTCTCAGTATCTCATCCAAATACCTTTGAGCAGTAAGTGAACCATTCTGAATGAAATACATTTCGGTATGGCCTCCGATACTTATTCCGTCCCAAACCATCGCACCGCCACCGTTATACCGAGGCCTTTCCCGGACAAATTGAGGGGTATTTTGTGTCCCTGGTTCAAGCCAAATTAAAACACGTCTGTTGTCTGGGGCACACTGAATCTGGACTCGTCACTAAACAAAACTCTTGCCGGTATTACTTTAAGTCCCAATTATTATATTTGTAATTTTGAAGAGATATCCGCTTTTGAGCAGTATATTTTACTATTCAGTTACACATCTATATTATTAATACCTAGACTTGTCAGTGTGCAACTGCCTACACCAACGCAGAGCCTACTGTGACAAAAATTTGCAAAAAACTCTGATTTTCTTGCGTTTTTCTTTATCCAAGTATATGTTTTTATTACGTTACTGCAATCTCTAGAGATTTTTTTTTTGTAAAAAACAAGAAAAAAAAACAGTTCGATTTGAGAGGGAAAAATTGACTCACGTTTCTGGTAAATTAATTCTTTCCGAAACCAGTTAATTGGATGTATAATTTACTAAAATCAGATAATAAATAAACACGTTATAGCGTTAGTAAATTTTTGTGAAACACCCAGTATATTATTGTATTTGAAAAAGGTCTATCTCATAAAATAATATTGATCTATTTATATAACCACAAAATTAACACATACCGAAAATCTTAAAACCTAAATAAAATACGAAAGCATTTTATTTTTTAAATAAAATTTCATTTCAATACATCAAAAAATACGATATTCAATCCCTTTTTATGAAATACACTTCTCGAATTCTCTTACAAAATTTTACTTATAGTGTTACAATTGTTGTGAAATAAATAAGATATTTCAACACGGTAATTGTTATTTATATAATTATGTACATGATTCAAAAATCGAAGTAATTCCAAGAAAGATGCGTGAGTACATATGCGTGTAAATATAATACGGTAATTTTTAAGAAATAATGATTTATATTACATGACTGGGAAATAATGCAATACATTCATACAGTTTAAGTTATTTGTATTTGAAAAAATAATGATGCTCGTGATCTTTTTCAATATTTATTCTATATCTCAAATAATATAAACACCATTCAATCCATATTTATTCATGATATGGTGATTAAGAGTTAAAGTCTTACCTGGATAAGTTGTTCTTTTAATGTAAATAAATAAGAACACGTTTCTGCAATTTTAATGAATACATACTTCTTTAATTAGCAACATGTAAAAATATCTCATAAGATTAACATTACTCAGAATAATTTAAACATACATGAGTAGGTAAACCCCACCAGTTTTGTATAATACAAAGGTATTTTTAATAATATAAAATATTATTAAAAATCTGGTGTGAAGAACACAAATACAGGTTCACTATTAATATTTTTGTGAACGTGTCCGAAAATATCTCTCCCCAGAGACATAGATACGTATTTCGCCTTTCTACAGGCTCATCGGTACGCCCCTGCTGGAGAAAGAATATTTCCAGACACATTCACAAAAAAGAACCACATCGCCACATCACAGAAATTATCCAGACCGGGCGTAGAAGTAAATTCAGCGCTGCCTGTTGTCAGACAGCCGAAGTATCTCGCCCCGTCCACATAACCAAAGTGAAGTAACGACGCCTTTCGAAAGGTGGCACAGTCATCCCTCTAGAAACTGCATTTTGTTTGTGTCTTCACTCATACTACGGACTAACCGCATGTGTAATGTATCAGAATAATTGAAACATACATGAGTAGGTAAACCCCACTAGTTTTGTATAATACAAAGGTATTTTTAGTAATATAAAATATTATTAAAAATCTGGTGTGAAGAAAACAAATACAGGTTCACTATTAATATTTTTGTAAACGTGTCCGAAAATATCTCTCCCCAGAGACGTAGATACGTATTTCGCCTTTCTACAGGCTCATCGGTACGCCCCTGCTGGAGAAAGAATATTTCCAGACACATTCACAAAAAGGAACCACATCACCACATCACAGAAATTATCCAGACCGGGCGTGGAAGTAAATTCAGCGCTGCCTGTTGTCAGACAGCCGAAGTACCTCGCCCCGTCCACATAACCAATGTGAAGTAACGACGCCTTTCCAAAGGTGGCACAGTCATCCCTCTAGAAACTGCATTTTGTTTGTGTCTTCACTCATACTACAGACTAACCGCATGTGTAATGTATCAGAATAATTGAAACATACATAAGTAGGTAAACCCCACCAGTTTTGTATAATACAAAGGTATTTTTAATAATATAAAATATTATTAAAATTCTGGTGTGAAGAACACAAATACGGGTTCACTATTAATATTTTTGTGAACGTTTCTGAGATTTTTAATAATATTTTATATTATTAAAAATACCTTTGTATTAACATTACTCTTCACTAATAGTCGATAATATTATGTACATATATGTAGATATGCTGATTATATTCATAAATTAGAAAATGTACAGCGTAAATCTACATCTGTCTTTAGTACTTGAAAGTATGTTATTTGTATGTGTTTTCTTTGGAGAATTATCAAATCCAATGTACTCAACAAAGTGTTGTGGTCGAAGTAGAGAAAAGCCTGGGCGAAATCTAAAATGATTGCAGCTACGCCAAATTGATACCAACAGCCTTTTTTGATTTTCCCTTGCGTAGGCCATAAAAGTAGAAAGTCTCTGCATTTATTCCTTTAAAATGCTATGTCTTTACAGTATCCTAGCTAAATATGGCCACGCTTCGCTGTGGCTCAGACTGATATGAAATGAATGGAAACGTAAATCAAATTATTGTAGCGAATATAGATTCACGAAGAAAATACATCATACAATTCAATACCCTGTCTTGCGTTGAAAGTTCTACAATAAATTTCCCAGAAATAGTTGATTATCTGTCCTTCTTAAAACGATATTTAATTTATTATGTAACTTAGAGCTTTACAGCATAGTGAACAGCCTAGATGATAAATTCTAAGTACTGCTTTTTTTGTTATGTTTCGACTTTAGCTATTATTTTACATATACAATCATGGATTTTTTACTATTATAGCATTGACTTGTCATCATTTATTTTACACGGTCGACATAATCCTATGTTAGTAAGGTATTGGTCAAAAGAGAATGAACATAATTCGCATACAGCCCATACAAAATACCCGCAGAAATTGAATGCATGGATTTGAATTAGGGTTGCCAGATGGAAACTTGTAAAATCCGGGACAATTCTAGGACAACGGTATGAGGTCGTGGTAGTTCTTTGCCGCCCATTACCGCTATGCGTTTTGCACTCATACAAAAATGTGTATTTCTTATTTTCGAAGGATATGTACTTTAAATAAAACATTTATTTTCGAAAACATACATTTATTTATTATGTTTTGGTAGCGTATACAATAAGTCTTAACAAAAATAAAAAACTGTTATAAAAATAAAATAGCGAATAGATCATTTTTTTAAATATTTATCACTGGGTTTTGCGAGTTTTATTAGTTTTTCTCTGTCAGAGCTTTGCAAAAGTGATAAAATTTCTGAACACGACTCGTCAAAATTGATACGAGTCTGCAGTTCGGATTTGATTAAATCCATGGACATTCGGTTTCGCTCTTTAGTCCATAAACTATTCATTTGGCTAAATACTCTTTCGCAAAAGGCATTGCTTGTTGGAATTGAAAGAACAAAACAAACTACTTTCTTTAGATTTGTAAAGTTTGTGGATGTGTTATTTCTGAAGAAATAGGCCCATATTTCGTCGCTTGGCAAGTCTTTCGGAAGCGCCTTATACATAGTTTTCAGACATGCAAACTCTGTATGAAGGGAGTCAATATTAACAGAGTCCTCTATATTCAATATCTGGGGAAATTCGGAAAGCACTTCCCAAGTCAACTCTAATTCCTCCGATTTGAGCGATAAAAGCTCAAACTTTTTATAGATTCCATTGGGACCGAAATCATATCTCTCTTCTAAATATTTAATGCCTCTTTGAAGAAAAATGTGTGCCTGTGATGTGAATTGATTTCTATCTTCTCCATCAATTTTTCTAAAGATGGTCCTGACTTTACTCCCAAAAAAATTATCAGCCATCCTACTTTTTAATTGATCGTGAAGACTTCGCATGGCATGATCCATTTCCAAAATAGTGAAGCTCTCACTTTCTAGTAGCAAAATCACTTTTGTAAATTCAGGCAACACATTACTTAAGAAGAAGAGGTAACAGTCATTCCTGCCTTCTTTTTTACATTCTTCCTCATTATTTATGTCACTGCTATTACTGCTATAGCAACCTTCTGAAATAAAGTCCCATAACACCTTGTGGCAGTTGTCTGAACTTTTTTTTAAGAAATAATGTTTCACAGCAGGCCAACTCTGAATAAGGCGATCTATAGCTGGCAAAAGTGACAACCATCTTGTAGGTACATGTCTTAGCAGCTCCTTATACTCTATTTGAGCAAACTCACAACATTCTTTCAATTTTTGTGTTTTTAATGCTGATGAACTGAACTCATTATAAATTTTTATGACTATGCTTTCTATATCAACATCGATGCCTTTTAATGCATATTTCACACAATTATTTATTACATGGCAATAACATTGGCTTTAAAAATATGTTTATTTTCTTCTTTTAATTTCTGATATACAGAATTATGGGCACCATAATTGACAGAAGCATTGTCTGCACAATATGCACTTATTTGATCCATGCTGAGATTAGGCATCAATAGTAATTTTTTTGAGGCATTCATATATATCTAGCGATGTTTCTTCAGCTTCCTCGTAAAAGTCTAATAATTTCCTGCATATACCTTTATTACAATTAAAATATTGAACAGCATATGGAAATGTTTTCAAATTGCCAACATTTGATGCATCTGAGGATATTGAAAAATAAAAACAAGATTTTAAATCAGAGATCACTTTTACTTGAGAATAGGGTCCTAAAACATTTCGAGTGATTGCCGATGCTTTTGTACGTCCACATGTCATTTTTGCTGTTATTTGACTATCTGGAATTAACTTGCTGATATTTTTTGCCAAGCAGTCCAAGCTATTGTAACTTAATCCATGTTTCACATTATGATAAATAAATGCTAATTCGGAAATTATTATAGATCTTTCTTCTAATGTGTGTTTTTTAATTAAAAAATTATTCATGCTTTGAGAAGTTTTTTTAGCAAAATCCATTTTTTTTATGCTTTATACTATTGGCGTGAACCTGTAACAAAGTAACAAGCATATAACAAAATTAAAAGGAACTAGAATGTATAAAAATAAATTACTGTCAGCGCGCGACGGCCTTCATATTGAATGGCAATATCCGAGTTACATGCTTTACACATTGCAGTAAAGTCATTCTTTTTCTCTATCCAGTCTTTAAAGCCAGGATCGTTGGTCCATTTATCATTAAATCCAGTGAACCTTTTCTTACTTGTTGATGGAGTCGACAATGAATCCATGATAATTGCAATTAACTACTTATTGCACCTCACAGTTCGCACGTGTTTATTAACGCAGTTGACAAGCGATGTTTATAGGTCGAGCAATATAATGATTTTACAATAATGCGCCCAGTACAGAGATGTCAGATCGGGTACCAAACATACACACTCCATTGCGCTCGGTCCATAGTGCTCTATGGCTCGGTCCCATGCACTCAAGGTAAAGCTAGCGCGCGAATTTAGGAGCTAACGAAGGAGAAATAAAAATAAAAATAATAGGTTTTCGGAATCCGGGACAATAAGGTCTAATTACTGGACACGGGACAAGACGCAAAATTCCTGGACAAACCCGGATTTCGCGGCCATCTGGCAACCCTAATTGGAATGTTAGTGGATAATGTAATTGGTCCGTTTTTAACAAACAGCGTGTTAAATTCACATATTTACAGTTGCTGTAGAATTATATTATTCCTTTTATGCAGAACATATCCAATATTGAAATAGGAAGTATTTGGTATCAGCAAAACGGATGTCCTGCACATATCAGTGCAATTGTTCGTTAATTTTTGAAAATAGAACTATTTTTCTAGGCGGCACAATTGAATGGCCACCCAGATCACCCGATTTCTCCCCAAATGATTTTTTCTTGTGAAGATATCTACAGCCAAAAATTTACGGTTTCGAGCATCAGCAGTCAAATAATTTAGACGAACTACGTCAAAAAATAATAAATTGCGTAGTATCGATTACGACCGAAATGTTGACGTGGTCTTTATGATTGGGTGGTATATTGTTTAGAAGTTCAAGGTACATGATTCGAACACTTAATTAATTGGGAGTATTGTTTATTAAAGTTGTATTGTGTTAATCATTTTTTTGGTTGGACCCATTTTTATTTTACAATCTTTTAGTTGCACTTACTACACAATACAATTTAAGTTTTCCTATAATATGAACTCTCTTTAATACATTCTAAACGTTTATATTCAAAAACATATTATGAGCAGAGACCGGACATATCGGGCTGAAAAGGACGTCATTACGACGGACGATATAAATAGTCTACAACATCTGTAAGTACATCACGCAGATGTTGAATATCACTATTCATCCGGTTAACTGCACTTCTATTTTTTGTGTGCGTTAAACGAATGAATAACTGCGTGATGTACTTGCAGATGTTGTAGACTATTTATATCGTCCGTCGTAATGCCCGATGTGTCCGGCCTCTCATTATGAGTAACAAAATAAGCAACCAGCAACCCCACCTGCTTCTCCTACTCTCGGCGGCCAATCACAGACGGTGTATATTCGCAGTTCAAGTTGTTACCGTGTATGTATAACTAAGGTAAGGCAGACTTTTTCCTTACCATGGTCACCGTTGACCAAGATAATTTTTGATGTCTCGGTTCAATATAAAGCGGGATTTAAAAAATTATTGATATACGTAGAATGTAGCGAAAGTTATATTGAATCGACGAATGTAGTCGAAAATTTATAACACGTCGGTAATCCTTGGTGAATTTTAGCAATGGTACATTATGCAAATAAGTTATATTATACTTATTCGTTAACTGAGCTTTTTGCTTTACAGAAAAAGATCATTTTATGTTGTGCTCAAAAATGACAACTATTCTTTTGCAATTTCGTAAAATGAAACAAACGAGTATCTAGAAAATTAACATCGATATCAGGTTAGCATGTTAACATAGACTTTTGGAAATAAGGAATGGATTTAGTTCATTCAGCCACGTCCCCGTTGCGAGTGTAGGATTAATTTCGATTTCGTAAATAGGAATAGCAGTACTAGAGATACAAATTAACGCGTCCGCATGAGCGGCGCCAGCGATAAACTTCAATTATAAGCAAACTAGTACATCGCGTCCAGATATAACCAGAGGTAATCAAACTAATCTAGGCCTTTTATTGCAGACATAATTTAACACGATTACGAATTATATCAGAACGAAAACGCATGAAATTAATTCAAATTGGTAAACACGAAAACTGTTCTTTTTTGTCGAGTTTAGTAAAGTAATACACAATATTTTATACAACATATTTGGTCATATTTCTCATAAGTGTTTCCCATTTTTTCGTACCTTTAATATTTTGGTTTTAATAAAATATATTTATAGTTAAATTTTGAATAGGTCCGTTGGAGGTTTTAAAAGATAATAATAATAAATAAAAATAATAATAATAATAACCTTTCTTGTCCGAGATTACATCCACAAACAGGAAAATACAAAGAATATTTTTTCAGTTTCCGTTTTTGAATATGAAGAAAAATACTGTAAATATCATTAAAATATATTTATTTCCATATTTCTACATACAGAGTTCGGCAACTGGTATGACACATTTACAATATGTTCCTATTATTACTAACAAGCGCTCTGGTTCGGCTGTGGTTGCTAATAATAAAGGGAATTATTTGAAAATAAATAATTGTGGAGCTGGTGAAGTTGCATCAAAGGTCCAGGACGTGTGTGATGTGTGCTAAGATAAATATACTACAACTTACTAACTAAATAAAACACAACAACGTTGTCCTTAAAGTTTGTATTTATTATTTACAAGAAAGAAATTTCCGTGCGAGCCATGTGCGCCGATGTGAGGATGATTGTATTGCGTCAGAAGTAATAAAAAGCATTCAGTATGTGTTTGGTACTTGCTTAGACTGCGTCGACATATAAATCGCGAAAACGACCGTTGTCAGACGATGTGAATAAGTTTATTATGGATTTCCCGGACTTAATATACGATGGCTCAAAAATTAAATGTTTAGTATGCAATGCATATCTAATGTGTTGGTCAAAAACACATTGTAAAGAACACGTAAGCAGTTCGAAGCACAATAATAACAAAATTAATCGACAACAGTTTATACATGAACTATGTGTAACTATGATTGTGTGTACACTGCCGTTTAACTTGTTAAGTAATGATTCATTTATTTCATTTTGGAATAAATACGCGAATCAAACATTACCGAGCACCCAGCAGGTTCGTAAATGTTATCCAGAGGTAGATGCTTTAATATCGAGTACAAAGGCAGTATTCCTGAAATCTCCAAAACGTATTCGGAAATTTCACGAATTGTGTCCCCATACCCCTGAGCCACCACAGCCGATTCTGACACGTTGTGGTGCATGGTTATGGGCGGGGTTTTACTATCATGAACATTTTGAAAAATTAAGGACGTGGTTTTATCATTCGATCCAAAAGAAAGTGCAGCTATCGATACAAGCCAGAAAAAATTTCAAGATGACCAGATTCAAATGGATTTACAAAGTATTCTTGAGAATTACTTGGGACTAGAAGAAGCAATAACAAAATTAGAAAATTCGTCGCTGTCGCTAGAGGAATCACTGCAAATCGTTAAAATATTCACGTACAATTGTGTGGTGTAGAAAACGCAAAAAGTGAAAGTGTTCTAATTAAATTTGAAAGTGTTTTAGACAGAAATGCAGATTTTGACACCTTAGCACGTATTTGTGAGGGCACGTCTACAGATGCGTTGCTTAAAAAATTATTTTGATTATGCGAATATAGCATCACTAGATGTAGAACGCTCGTTTTACGAATATAAACATATTTTTTTCCTCGCGGCGGACATGTTTTTCAGAAATAACCTTAGAAACGCACCTGATGTTGAAAATATACAATCGAGTTTCTCCAGTTTGTCAATCCTTAGAAGACGCTTAAAACGATAAGTAATAAAATAAAATAAAACAATCACTTTGTTTTACCACTTTATTCACATATAATTGTGACCGCGGTTTCGACATACAATGTCATTATCAAACTGCAAAAGTTACAGGCCTACATAGAACTTATAAATGACACAAAAAATATATAGGAGTGGTTTATGATGTTATTTACAAATTACTATTATATACTTAACTATTATATACAACATTGGAAAAGAGGTGTATATATAAGATCCAACTGGTCATTTAAAACGATATCTATTGCGCCGTTCCGGCTTTTGAAGACCCCTAGGGCATCTAAAATATTTAATTTACGACCTTTCTCAGCCAAATGCAATATTTTATGGTGACCAAATGTATGTCTTTCTGTAATAAGATGGTTTGAGAATGTTGAATCTGTCTTCTTTAGTTTGTATGACCTCAAGTGTTCTTTTTCCCGTATAATAAAACTTCGACCAGTCTGACCTATATATACACTTTTACAATCATTACAATACAACTTATACACTCCTGATTTGTATTGTAATGATTGTAAAAGTGTATATATAGGTCAGACTGGTCGAAGTTTTATTATACGGGAAAAAGAACACTTGAGGTCATACAAACTAAAGAAGACAGATTCAACATTCGCAAACCATCTTATTACAGAAAGACATACATTTGGTCACCGTAAAATATTGCATTTGGCCGAGAAAGGTCGTAAATTAAATATTTTAGAGGCCCTAGAAGTTTTCAAAAGCCGGAACGGCACAATAGATATCGTTTTAAATGACCAGTTGGATCTTATATATACACCTCTTTTCCAATGTTGTATATAATAGTTAAGTATATAGTAGTAATTTGTAAATATCATCATAAACCACCCACATATATTTTTTGTGTCATTTATAAGTTCTATGTAGGCCTGTAACTTTTGCAGTTTGATAATGACATTGTATGTCGAAACCGCGGTCACAATTATATGTGAATAAAGTGGTAAAACAAAGTGGTTGTTTTATTTTATTTTATTATTTTCAAAATGAATTACCACAAATTTACGGCTACCAGTATTAATTTTCTTAAAACGGTAAGTGTTTTTTTAAATCCTCTGTCGTACACACAATCACTGATTTCATATATTTTCCATTTTATTTATAGGTACATACAACACCGCTATAATATGTACTATTCTTATTTTTCGTGTGTTTATGCATATTACTTTGATAGCAGAGAACCAATTGTATATTTAATTATTTCTGATAGAATAAATATCTCTACTTCTATACTTATATCGGTAACAAGTTCATGTTGCGTCCCTATTCTATCGCATATTCTAATATATTACGAATTACACTCCCATACCGGCGCTCATGGCGCGCACGGAAATTGGTCTGCTCTTCATATGACTCTCCGATGTACGCCTAGGTACCACATTAGAGTTTTTGATTTGTTTCGGATATTTCTTCTAATGCCTCCTTCTTTTCCTTTTAATGCCCAGTATTGTTTAGAACACTGCCAGAATATGAATTTTCTGCTTATTTCTTCTTATTCTCTTTTCTTTTTCCTCCTTTTGTCAGAATTTCCAATTTTCAAAATTAAATTCTTTTTGTTTTCAACTTCTTTCATCCAATTATAATCGAAAGTTACATGAATTTGTTTTTTATATTTTCATTCTCTGTTTCATGCACCGCGTTTGAATTTCAAATTTTGTGCATTGGGATTGGTCTTTCTTCGTTCTTGTTTTCCGTACTTGTTATTGGTACATTTTATTCTTAATTTGTTCGTACTTTAACCTTACTTTTTCGTATTCGTTTGACATTTTATTTGTTTATTATTTATTTTTCTTCCTTCAGGTCCTGTTCGCTGCTTGATGTGTTGATGCTTATTATTATAAACCTTGGAGCTTATATTATCGTAGTGGATTGGTTTTCATGCTCGTTGAGTATGTTTATCCAGATTTTCACCTGTTGAATGCATCGCCTCCTTTGTAGTGTTTGCGATGTAAGATTTTGCTATTAATGCATTTCAGACGTATTGTTTGCATTTGCTGCAGTTATTTATTTTAGGGTGTTCTGTGAATGTTATTTATATTGGTTTTTACTGAAAATGTTTATGACTCGTGTGTAAATTATAATGATTTATTAATTTATATACATCGTTAACGTTATTTTACGAAATGTGATTATGATTAGATTAAATTAATATGAGTTTATACAGGGTTAGTTAAAAGTATGGAGACGGCGATTTATTGTCGTTAATATTAATTTTAGGGAATTATGTTCAATATAAAAGTTTGTTAAGATATTTTGATCCACATTTGTGATTATTTGTTTTTTTTTCTTCAATTGTTTTTTTAGATACGCCTGTTCGCGCATTTTTTTTTAAATGGGAACTGGTAAATTTTGCTCTTCCATTCGATAGGTTTTTTTCTCTTTACAATAATATTTTTGTTTTTTTTAAATTCATTTTAATAACTTTTTTACAAGAAAAATTAAACAAATTAATAACAAAGTAAATTAAAGTAAGTGTTCAAATTGTCGTCCACAATGACCCAATCGATTTACGAAACCCCGAACAGAGTTCTGTAAAAAATCTCGGGGAATTTCTTGTATCGTTCTGGTAATTCGGATTTGTAAATCTTCGACGTTATCGGGCTTATCTTTGTAAACTTTCTTTTTACATATCCCCAAAGAAAAAAATCTAAAGGACTTAAATCTGGCGAGCGGGCTGGCCATTCAATGGTTCCTCGCCTTCCAATCCATCTGTGGGGAAAAACGTTGTCCAGATATTGACGAACATTTACACCATAATGTGGTGGGGCGCCATCTTGCTGGAACCAGATACTGTCATTGGGCAGGTATTCATTGTTTTCATGAGGATAGAGCGTAGCACTAGTAGGTATTATTTCATTTTGCAATAACTGCAAATACAGAGCCGAAGTTAAATTGCCATTGATGAAAAAGGGACCGATAATATCACCGCCTAGAATGCCAACCCAAACATTAACATTTTGGGGGTACTGCATATGGTGCTCCAAAAACCAAGAGGCATTTTCCGATGACCAGTATCTGCAGTTATGTCTGTTTACTTCACCGGTAAGGCAAAAAGTAGCTTCGTCTGAGAAAAGAATATTGTTGACAAAATTTTCATTATTATTGCAAATATTTAACATTTCTTCAGAAAATTGTAATCTCCTATCAAAATCATCTTCCGTTAACTCGTGTACAAGGTGTACCTTATAAGGTTAATACTTTTCACTTTTTAAAAACGATACCATCGATGACTGTGAAATATTGAAATTGGCTGCTAATTGATTGGTTGATAAATGGGGATATTCAGATACAGCCAATAAAATATCCAGTTTGTTATCATCGCTTTTTGCTGTTCTAGGTCTACCACTCCTTGGCAAATCTTTAACGCTACCCGTTTGTTCAAAGCGTCTTAAAGTTTTACCAACAACGGATTTAGAAATTGGATTACTATTTGGATGCGTATCATTAAATAAATTACTAACGTCTTGTAAACTTCTGCGTCTATCTCCATAACCCAACATCATAAGTATTTCGAATCGTTCATGTTCACTTAAACTCGCCATTGTTAATGTTAACAGCAACAAATTGCACAAATTAATTATTTCTGTCAAAGATTTGACGTACACAATAACCACTGATAAAATTATGTCGCTCAAGTTTGTTTATCGCTACGCTTCTGTCTATCTGCGATGTACCGAACATCTGTTAAACACATGAACCGGCCTTTTCTTATAAAAAAGTTATTAAAATGAATTTTAAAAAAAACCAAAAAATTTTTTAAAGAAAAAAAAAATCTCTATCGAATGGTAGAGTAAAATTTACTAGTTCCCATTTAAAAAAAATGCGCGGACAGGCGTAACTAAAAAACAATTGAAGAAAAAAAAAATTCAAATATTCTCAAATGTAGATTAAAATATCGTAACAAACTTTTATATTGAACATAAATCCCTAAAATGAATATTAACGACAATAAATCGCCGTCTCCATACTTTTAACTAACCCTGTATAATATGTCTACAAGCTATCTTACAAATACTGGATTTAAAATACTACAATGATTTTAATATAACTTTTTATACGCTTATTTGGTAAGTAGGCATGAGTTTTTCCCAACTATTGACGCGTAACCTAAGATTAATTGCATTTATGCATAGAATTTGTTCTTGTATTACGCATTAGATAGGTGCACTCAAGGCACAACCTGTTTTAACTACGCTTTGTTCATATTTATTCTCATATTCTTTTTATTTAATTTATATCGTATTGAGATATCATAGCAATGTGTATGAAAAGGCATTCTTTAGTGGTACCTGCAAATACCTTTAGTAATATGCGAATGAATAAAATCATAGAAAACGTGTTATGTTTTCAAACAAAATTTCGTTTTTAGTATTTTAGGTTCACGTTTCGAATTATTAATTTCAATGAATTCTACGAAATACATTTTTAACGATAAAAACATTTCATTTCAAATGAAATGTGCATACGCATTTACCCCAATTATTAATTAACGAAAAGCCACATATAGCGGTGTGCACTATATTGCTGAAAAAGTAAACCGTTGTTAAACTATTAAATAATCATTGTGCACAATGCGGTTACGGAAATTCTGGTAGTGTATAACGTTCCAAGCTCGTTCGAAAAATACATTATATGTTAAAAACAGGCAGACTATTACAAAAAGCATGTGCTATTATGCTGCATATTACTTGTTTAGCACATGCTCTCCACAAAATCTGTGAATATATCAGAGGCACCTTTCCGGAAGTTGATAGACTTGTATAGCAAACGCCAATTAAGTTGGCGCGAGGAGGGGTAAGTTCGCGCAGGATTCAAAGTAGTGAGGAGATTTGTATTTGGTTTTACATCAAATGTCAGATAATTCTAACCTCTGAGCGTGTATCACTTAATGATCCCCTAGCAAAGACATTACGTTCTGTCAAACGTCAATGATAAATGTATTCTGACAATTACTTGAGTAGTGAGGGTGGACGATTTCAAAAACGGCTTCTACGCACCCCCTCCTCGCGCCAACTTAATTGGCGCTTGCTGTACGCGCTTTTAAAAAAGTTTTCATAAATGCATCATCGAGAGTAGCTCCTTACAAGAAGAAACTTCCATCTTTGTCACTGCCTCCCTCTCCAGTAATAACTAGATGGAAGCTAAATTTCGTTGCGTGTTTATATGACGATGCTCGATGTATTTCTGAGTGCAAGGAACTAATACAAATTCCAAATTTAAAAAATTCAGTTGTACTTTCTTCAGGAACACTTTGGAAATTTGCCAAAACTAATCATTATTTTGAAAATCAAAATCTCAATTTAAATGATGGATTAACTACATTAGATGTGGCTATTAATAATATGAAAAATATTCGAAGTGACTTCAGATGTGGCCTTCGGCAAAAGTTTGACGCAGTTTTTAATAGGAATACAGATTTAATACCATTGCGGCCATTGTGTATGGTGACAATGCCTCAAAACCTAAAACCTATAGCCAGTTGCGATGTTTTCTATCTACAAGGATGTATTTTATTCAAAGAGAACAAATTTTACAGAAAAAATCCTTGAAAAGTTATTGCTAGTTAATATTAATACTCCTTTACTCGACTTGAACTACAAAATGAACAAATATAAACACTACCCGTTTGTTTTCCAATTATATAAATGAAATTAAAAACTCTTTAAAAATACAAATTTTCAAAAGTACGTCCGTAAGCCATGAGTTATCGGCGTCTCGTGTCCGGTCCCTAATAGACTATATCTAACATTTCATCAGAAAAAAAGCAATTCCAAGCTTCATATTCTGTCTAAACGTATTTGGATTTTGGTCTAGCTAATAGCAACTGTAAGTTTTTCTCCTGTAAGAAGCTCTATCTTTTCCTAGATAGAAATTGCAACTGGTGGTATAGTTATTTTCATGTCCTTCACCTACTTTATCCTCTTCAGCGTTACTATCTGCGCTAAAACTTTCACAGAATTACACAATTTAATCGCTTTCATCAATGTCACTTTCGTCTTCAAATTCACCTTCATCTCTAAATCCAGTAAAACACGATGCATTTCTTCCACATCTTTTGCATTGTTGAAGTGATATATTTTCATAGCATATTAGCAAACAAATATAATTACACAGGTGAAGGGAAAACTGTGCTAGGAAATCGCGGTATCTGTCAGATACAAGTTAATAGTCACACTGCAAACAAGTGGTCATTCCAGCGACGAAACGGTAACTGATTTTCAAACGATCCACTGTTCTAATAGTAGGGGATAGTTTAGAAGGAATCGATGGTTGCAGCATTTCCGGGTGGATTAAAAAAATATTCATTCAATAATTTTTGCTGTATCTCTCAGATCAACCACGACTCCAGCAGGGTTAAGGTAATAGTCGACACACACTATTGAACAAGTAGAAACCTACAAATGTAGAAATTTGTAGGTTTCTATTGGATTTGTGGAATAGTAATACATAGTATTCGAGACGATCGTGTGTAAATAAACAATTACATTGGGAAGTAAATACATTTGTCTTATATAGATGGTTTGTTTCTGCCTTCCCTTCTTAAGTTTTAAAGCAAGTTTCGTATACAAAATGGTTAGTTTTTCATTGTTCACTCAATATTTTCGTTGAGAGTATCATATTTAAAAAAAAAATAAAACATATTCGATACTATTTTTACCCTCTTTCCCACCCTGTGAAATGATATCACTTGAAAAACAAAGATGATGTAATGAAATTAATACTGGTAGCCGTAACTTTGTGGTAATTCATTTTGAAAATAATAATATACAATAACTTTGTTATACCACATTATTCACATGTAATAGTGACCGCGGTTTCGACATACAATGTCATTATCAAACTGCAAAAGTTAAAGGCCTACATAGATCTTACAAATGACACAAAAATATATATATAAGTTAATAATTAACTTCCTGGATTTAAAATTAAACAAATTAGATCAGAGCTTAAAATTTGATATATATCGTAAACCTACTGTCACTGATTGCATTATTCCCAAAGATTCACTACACACTAAGCCACACAAACATTCATTTTTTAATTCTATGATACATTAGACCATTAAATATTCCTTTGTCTAATGAATCTTTTGTTCGTGAAATCAATACTATAAAACAAATAGCGGTAAACAATAGTTATAAAAGTAGCGTAATTGACAGTATACTAAAGAAAAAACAGTTACAAGTGGCCCTTAGTTTAGTATATCCTAAAGATAATTGAAACAATTTGAAACAATTTGTCTCGTTAACTTACTTCGGTAAAATAAGCGAGCTAATTGGAAATACAATTTCAAAAAATAATAGTATTGTTAGTATAGCTTACAAACCATATGTAAAAACAAGTAATTTCATTTTTAACGCAAAACCAAAAACAGATATCAATAATAAATCAGGAGTGTACAAATTATATTGTAATGATTGTAAAAGTGTATATATAGGTCAGACCGGTCGAAGTTTTATTATACGGGTAAAAGAACACATGAGGTCATATAAACTAAAGAAGACAGATTCAACATTCGCAAACCATCTTATTACAGAAAGGCATACATTTGGTCATCATAAAATATTGTATTTGGCCGAGAAAGGTCGTAAATTAAATCTTTTAGAGTCCCTTGAAATTTTTAAAAACAACACAATAGATATTGTTCTTAACGACCAGTTGGATCTTATATATACACCTCTTTTCCAATGTTGTATGTTAAGTATATAGTAGTAATTTTAAATAACATCATAAACCACCCCCCTATATTTTTGTGTCATTTATAAGATCTATGTAGGCCTGTAACTTTTGCAGTTTGATAATTATATTGTATGTCGAAACCGCGGTCACTATTACATGTGAATAATGTGATATAACAAAGTTATTGTTTTATTTTATTTTATTATTTTCATGATGTAATGAATTTTTTTAATAGAACAGCATATTTATTGGATATTTAGCTAGCTTATTCAATTCTGAATACTGTATAACTTTTTTTTCGTTGGGCAATGAATAACGACATAATAACAAAAAAACACATAAGTAGTGTATATATGTATTGGACCGCATGTTATCTCTGTCTATCTTATTGGCTTTACTGCGAAGACAATCCCACATTTTCGTTTGAGTGTTTTATCCTTGTTTAATCATTGGGTTTTGAATGAAATGAAAATACATACATTGCAGGTGCCCATGTCCGTGATAGCGCCACGCAACTAATGACATGAGTCAAAACATCGAGTGGACAGATACTATGTATTGGTTAAAGATCAATAGAAAAATTATAACACGATAAAGCAAAAACCTTATTGAAGAAATTATTCAAAATGTCCATTTTTGTTAACACACAGCTCGGCGTGATAAATTATGTTGTTTAATTTCCTGTGCTACAAATTGTATTTTATTTTTGAGTTCTTTTAGGGTATTCGCCAAAGTGCAATAGACCTTTATTTTTTAGAAATCCCCAGACAAAAAAAAATCTAATACTGAAAGGACAGGCTATATCGGAGGCCATAAATGTGGCCCTTTATTCCCAATCTATCTATTTTCAAATTCTAATTGCAGAAAATTTGTTACTAATTGCGCGTTATGCGGTGGTGCGCGGTCATGTTGGAACCACATTTGTCTCCAGATGGCTAAAGGCAGATGGTCTAAATATTCTCGGAATTAAGTTTCAAGAAAGTTCAAATATCGGTTTCGATTAAGTGTGCTATTATAAAAATAGAGTCTTAATAACTAAACCCCTCACACTTATCCAGATATTTGTAGAAAAACATTTTTGACATGGAGTTTTCTGGATCCTAAGAGGATTCACGTCATCCCAAGAGTGAGTCTTCCAATATTTAATAACCAATTCCAAAAATTCATCCGTTTTTGCAGATCGAGTGGTTGTAAATGTAGCACTAAACTAATTTTAAAGGGTTCCATTTTGTGTTTCTTAAGGTTTTTCATGATTTTATACCTGGTGATGCCAAACTCTTGTACAGCAATTATAGTTGAAGAAGCGGGGCTTCCTTTAAAATACGCCCAAACTATTTATTTCACCATTTTCTTCGCCATCGTCCATATTTATATCCCTATTTCTTACTTTTCATTTTTTTTAACTCCCGTGCCTCAATAATGAAGTGCGCAAATTTAGAAACAGTTGTCTTCGATCAGGATATTATTTAACGTACATATTTGCAGCTTGGCGGCAGTTATCATTTTATTAATAAAAACGTCGTAACATATCTGCTTTCCCTGCATTAGTATATTCCATTTCTAAAAGCAAAATCCAGGGAAACTACCAATAATGGTTCACTAATCGCTAAACAGTGTCACCTCATCAACTGGTATACGAACTGACATTCAAATAATATTTTGTTTTTTACTCGGTGACATTTCCAAAGCAAACTTTTTCTTTTTTATTTTTTGTTATTATGGCATTATTCATTTCCCAACGCAAAAAAAATTGTAATTTCTTCAAAATTTTATAAGCTAGTGAAATATCTAACATATACCGATAGGTTCAACTCGCAACGGGCCATAGGCAACAATATACGTATGGAACGTAATGCGATGTGACAACGTGTGTACGATGCCTATATTGAGTGACTTTCTTAAAATTTAAATTTATTTTGCAGAATTATTGATTTTTTTACTTTTATCTTTTAGAAAACGTTATTGTTTTTTTATTACTTAAAATTACTTTATATGAAAAATAGTATACCATAAAAGTGTAAACAAAGACAGTATACATTGAAACGAATATTCATTCAATTGTATTGTCATGAAATTGAATTTGTCAATCGTTGTTAAATTTGTTAGAATGAATAGATATTTATATTTATCGGAAAATACTAATACTTAAAGCAAACAAATAAGGTATAGTGTTTTGTTATAGGAATGTCCGAATGTATAATATCCATTTCTTCCTGCATATTGATTATGCAGCTGATGCTTTCGTAATATGCTCATATTTGTATTTCTACTATTATCTTGATGTTATTATAATACAGATACCAAAATCTCACGTAATATTTCCATCAGCCTTTTATTTTATTACCTACGGATATTCATAATTCCAAAATACGATACAATGTTGCTTATTTTAGATTGTAATTAGCTGAATGCTGTCGCAAAACTGATCTCTGCATTTTTAAAACTGCCAGAATAAAATTAACCCCGGCCCTTATTATAATTTTACAAAGGAACAGACACGTACTTCAATTTCTACGAAAAACTAAGCCTACAGTTCATGTATAATACAGTGATAATGAAGACTGGAGCGTTTGTCGACCTACGAAGTTGTACTTTACTTGTTTATTGTTAATAAAAGGCTGATGGAAATATTACGTGAGATTTTGGTATCTGTATTATAATAACTAGAGAACGGACATTCTTACCACATGACTATATTGTTATTGTTATCGCTGCGAGAGCAGGTGTCCGAGTAAGTCAAACACAAAATCTTCATTGTATTACGCCGGGATGTTCTGAGCGAAGTTTATAAACATTTCCAAGAAGTTTATAAGCATTTCCAATTGCCGATTGCGTCTAATTGAATATATTCTCCGAATACAATAGCGGGCTTGTGCATTGTTAACGCTGCGGACCAGATGGCCGCGTAAGTCTAACAAATACTTCATTGAATTACGCCGAGTCATGTGGTAAGAATGTCCGTTCCCTAATAATAACATCACGATAATAGTAGAAATACAAATATGAGCATATTACGAAAGCATCAGCTGCATAATCAATATGCAGGAAGAAATGGATATTATACATTCGGACATTCCTATAACAAAACACTACACCTTATTTGTTTGCTTTAAGTATTAATATTTTCCGATAAATATAAATATCTATTCATTCTAACAAATTTAACAACGATTGACAAATTCAATTTCATGACAATACAATTGAATGAATATTCGTTTCAATGTATATTGTCTTTGTTTACACTTTTATGGTATACTATTTTTCATATAAAGTAATTTTAAGTAATAAAAAAACAATAACGTTTTCTAAAAGATAAAAGTAAAAAAATCAATAATTCTGCAAAATAAATTTAAATTTTGAGAAAGTCACTCAATATAGGCATCGTACACACGTTGCCACATCGCATTACGTTCCATACGTATATTGTTGCCTATGGCCCGTTACGAGTTGGACCTATCGGTAGAAAAAAATATTAGATCATCTTGTTTTTCAAGTGATGGCGGTCTATTTCACAGGATTGGAAAGAGGGGGAAAACAGTATCAGACACGTTTTGATTTCTTTAGAATATCATACACTCAACGAAAATATTGAATGTACAATGAAAAACCAACCACACTATATAACATAATTTTTCTTATTTTGTGTTTCATGTGTGAGTAGTGAAATAATGTACGCTACATGTTGAACAATAACATTAAAATTAATTATGGAGTACAACATGTAAATTGTATTCTCATTTACGTTAACATAACCCTTCAGTCAGTTAGAAAAGCTACGAACTTAGTTATGCATGTACATATATACAAACACGATTAAAATTGTTAAATCAACAAGTTCATTGACTCGCATGCGAGCGCTTCCTTCTCTTTCAGATCTTCTTTTTGTGGAAACGATTTCTTTTCCTAGTCGAGAACCTGTCGGAAGGAGCTTTGTCAAATCTTTATTATAAATTGTGCCGGTTGTATCCTGTTTCGGATTTTTCAAAAGAATTTTCTCGCAAAAATCCGATCGCTCTAAATTGTTCAAACTTTGTTGCATCTTAAATCTTTCAGCCAATCCACCATTTTACACAAAAAATTTCTTTATCATAGTAAATACAGTTTGAGATTAGACTCCCTTATTTTTTTTATTCTTTATAATCCTGTCAATCAACTATATCTTATAAAGACGATAGAAATTCTTGCCACAAACGTATTTTTTTATACGAATTTTTTTTATATCGATTTAAAGTTTCTTTAAATATTAAAGAATACTTACATTTTTTTTGAGATTGCCTTTACGAGGGTAATTTGAGAGAGTGACTGCAATGAAATGTTTTAAGGTAAAAAATATGTAACAGAATAATTTGAAAAATACTTGAATATGCAAAAAACCTCACCAATTTTGTATAATACAAAAGTATTTTTAATAATATAAAATATTACTAAAAATATGGTATTTAATTACAGATTAAACAACATAATTTTAATCTAAATAAGATAGTGTAGTTCATATTTTATAATTATCGTACAGTGTATGTTACGTATTATATTTAGCAGTCAAAATTCACATATCTAAATCAAGTTTTCTAATCTAAACTAGCTCAGTATACTGCCGATGCATAAAAATCATAGGTCAGGTATTTTATATAAACCAGTTCATTATTACTAAATCGTCGTCGCATAAATATGGGGAAATACGAGTACTAGAAGAAAATGCATAATAAGCATCCTGCGTAAACTTCTTTAAAAAACTCCGTAATTAAACTTGGTTATATCAGTGATACCGCAACAAATACTAAATGTTCTCGATTTTTAATTACACTTAGTTAATGTACATAAAATTAACATGTTTAGAACCGCTAGAATAAAATTTGTATATATAATTTGTATATACACCATAATTTTAGGTAAACAAATCATTAAGGAAAGTATTGTTCTTTAGTCACCTAATCAATGGTGTGAAGAACAAAATACAAGTTCATTATTAATATTTTTGTGAAGGTATCTTTCTCCAGAGACGCAAATACGTATTTCATCTTTCTACAGATTCGTCAGTACGCCCATGCTAGAGAAGGATGCATTCACAAAAGAACAACTTCGCTATCTCACAGAAATTATTAAGGCCGAGCGTGGAAGAACGTTCAGCGCAGCATATTAACAAACAGCCGAAATAACTAGCTCTGTCTACATAACAACTCTCTGGAAATTTTATTATCGTTTCTTCACTACTTTTTACGGATTAACCACATTCGTATGTAACAGAATAATTCGAAACATACATTATACAAAATGGGTGAGGTTTTTGCCTACTCAAGTATGTTTCGAACTATTCTGTTATATACGCATGCTGTTGATCCGTAAAGAATAGTGAAGACACGATAATACAGCATTCAGAGATACGGCGGTACCATCTGATGGAACTTTGTTAGTTCTAGTTGTTATGTAGATAGAGCTAGTTGTTTCGGCTGTTTGTTAATATATAGCGCTGAACGTTCTTCTACGCTCGGTCTGTGAGATAGCAAAGTTGTTTCTTTGTGAATGTATCCTTCTCCAGCAGGAGTGTATTGACAAATATGTAGAAATATGAAATACGTATCTGCGTCTCTGGAGGATACCTTCATAAAAATATTAATAATGAACTGGTATTGTGTTCTTCACACCATATTTTTAACAATATTTTATATTATTAAAAATGCTTTTTTATTGTAAAAAATATATTTTGTTTTTCAATATAATTTCCATCCAGAGCGACTTTTTTAATCTACCAAAAGTTAATCTTCCGGAGGCTCGTCAAAACAAGCACTGGTTGCTAGACGTATCTATTAAGCTAAATATGGAACAGAGAACGAGTTGCTCGAAAGATTTCGGCGGCGGTACCTGATACAGAAATTTATTGCAATCCAATCATGGCACAAGTGTAATGTGCACTAGAAGGAAGATATTAGGGAGCCTGGGAACATAGATGATGGTTTTACAGTCTGAGTTTTTTGCATTCGTAGTGACTGATAGTCAGGCGACTATTAGAGACATTATGAATTCAATTTCCAAGTCGAAACTAGTTAAATATTGCAAGTAAGTCTTCAGTAGACCGGCTCAAGACAAGGTTGTATCACTGATATGATTGACAGAACATGTATTGGATCTTACAAGGGTACTGAAATTTTCTTGAGGTAGATAGTGGCTTTTATCGAGGAAACAAGACTAACAGAGTGGAACTGGGAGATCTGTTGGGTACTACAAAGAGCACTATGCTCAAGTGCCTGGACTCACTGGCTCTAACTCCAAACAATAGATAAATCTAAGTACTGGTCGCGGCTATTACCTCCTCATTTGTCGATTCCCTTTCTGACAAGTCATTTGTTCAAGTTTGGGAATAAACAAAATCACTCGAAGTCAGATCTTGTGAATATATAGAAAGCAACAGTGTTTATCCTAATTCCACAAATTTAGTGGCTTCAATAGCGGCTGAATATTCTGACGAAACAATACGGTAGTTTTTCTTCAGTTGGGCAGGGAAATGATTCAGTACGTCAGTATAATATTGGCCAGTTATTTTAATTTCCTTCGGTAAATCTCTCCCTCCCTCTCTCTCTCTCTCTCTCTCTCTCTCTCTCTCTCTCTCTCTCTATATATATATATATATATATATATATATATATATATATATATATATGTATAGAGTCACAAAGTAGACTATATTTTTCAAATAAAAAAATTTGGTATGATTTGCTTTGTAATTTGTAGACAGCAATGTTTACATCCCCACTTACTCTGCAATTACATACATTCTAATTTGATATTTGTAAATATTTCATATAAAAGCCGAAAAACTCCAATTATTTATCAATTGTTATATATATATATATATATATATATATATATATATATATATATATATATATATATATATAATATCTTCGTGACCTTGGTATGATAAGGTAAACTTAATAAGTCGGCGATTAAAGGTCTGGTTTACTTCAAAGTATATATATTTAAAACAACCCTACATGTTTCGGCAGTACGCCTTTGTCAAGGGAATACAAAATATAAAATATTTTATATTTTGTATTCCTTTGACAAAGGCGTACTGCCGAAACATGTAGGGTTGCTTTAAATATATATACTTTGAAGTAAACCAGACCTTTAATCGCCGACTTATTAAGTTTACCTTATATACAGGGTCCGGCAACGAAGCGAGGACGGAAGATTACACGCGTACTTGAAAGTTAGTCAAATATTTAGTCCTCGTATATCCGTCCGTACCATCAAGTGCACGTTTTAAAAATATTTTGTTTTATACAGGGTGTTCCAGATGGAAATGCCAGACTAAAGTTGCATTTTTTTAAATGGAATACCCTATATATTAATAGATAAGATGATCCGCGCTTGAAAGCTGGTTACATCGATATAATGCTGTATGGGTCTAAAGTTGATAGTTTGTGTGTAAATAATTATTTTACTTGATAAATTGATACATTTCAGTAGGCTATTCTGCATAAGGAAAATCAAAAGATCCGAAACCAATAGAACAGAATATTTTCTACTAGTATGTACTTTCGTTGCTACGTGAAATAAATTCTGCAGCTGCTCGCGTTATACAGGGTGTTCACAATTTCGCAAAATCGAAGAAATCTCGTAATTTTTAAATGGAACACCCTGTATATTTTTAGCTCATTGAAAAGCCCTTTTACTACGCTTCCTATTGATACCTCATTTGATGCACCTGGGATGGATCATTTGCTAATTATTTCTTTTTAGAGTTGAATTAATGAAAAATGCTTGTATTTTTAGTAGCTAATTTGCGCTTTTAAACCTTCTGTAAGATAGTATATTCAACAAATTATCCATAAATGGTCTATAACAAGAAGAAACCCCATTAAGTACGAGAAACAGTTGATTTTCACTCAGCGGTGAAAGCAAACATTAAATTAATATAAAGTAATACAGCATTTTCAATAGATTCACTGCCGATTAAGTTATCTGGTGTTAGTTTAATAAAAAATTTGCACTAATTAATTTGTATTTTAAAGAATTTAGTAAAACCAACTATTTTACGAATACCTAATATGAAACAATACATACCTAATTAGCTTAACATAAATCGAAATCATGTAGAAAAGAATCAAGTACGAGTAGTATTAGAAGTTTGTACTATTTTAAATAAATACTAATTATTAACCACAACATCAAATTTAATTAACAAAAGTAGTAGCACAGTAAATAAAAATAAAGTAAATGTAATTATTAAATGCAAATAAATCAAAGAAAACTTTCAAATGTCCTTCCATGTCTCTCAATACATAAATGAAGCCGCCTGATGAAATTCTGTTGAACATGCTGTAATGTTTCTTGGCGAACATTTCTAAATGCCTCTCCTATGCGTTCCATCATATTTTCCCTTGTTATAGGAACTTCCACATAAACTAGAGCCTTGACATATCCCCAAGTCCAAGACAGTAAGATCTGGACTTCGTGGAGGCCAAGCGATTGGACCACCTCGTCCTATCCATTTGTCTTCCTTCCATCGCCCTAGAAACTCCCTAACATTAGGGATGTAATGAGCAGGTGCACCATCGTATTGCAACCAAAAAATTTGTCGGGTGTCAGCATCCACATGCTCAAGTAAATTAGGCAGTTCGTTCTGTAAAAATGCCAAATACTTATAGCCTGTAACGGTTCCATCGAAAAAGTACGGCCCAATGATATATGGACCAAGTATACCTCCCCAGACGTTAAGAGACCATCTATTCTGATTGTCTGCATGACGTATCCAATGAGGGTTTTCTGTTGCATAATAATGCATGTTATGTATATTTACCGCTCCATTACTTTTGAAAGTAGCCTCATCGCTAAACAAAATCTTTGTTAAAATATTTGGCATTTCTCGCATTTTATTTAACAGCCAACCACATAAGTCTGTTCTTTTAATGAAATCATCACCATGCCATTCCTGATTTAATCCCATATGGTACGGATGATACTTATGACTTCTTAAAATTCTTCGTACTCTCCTATCTTCAATAGCTGTTACCTTTGAAATACCGTCTATACTTATATGTGGATTTTCCTGTATTGTTAATAATATGGCCAATTCGCTTTTTTCATTGATTACCGGCTTATTTCTTTCTCTCTTCTTGTAGGTTACACTACCAGTTTCTGTAAATCTCTCTAATAACATTTCAAATGCTTCAGGTCTTGGTTTTCTTTCAATGTTTGGAAATCTCTCTGCATATACTCTATTTGCTAGGAGACAATTTCTTGTACACTCCCCAAGAATAAATATCATATTCACCATTTCTTGAATACTAAAATTAGTCATTATAGCAATTTCTTTTAAAGATTGAACGAAATACTGTGTAAGATGGAACGAAATTTTACAAATACTAGCTTAAAACTGACACCAGATAACTGATCAGCAGTGAATCTATTGAAAATGCTATATTACTTTATATTCATTTAATGTTTGCTTTCACCGCTGAGTGAAAATCAACTGTTTCTCGTACTTAATGGGGTTTTTTCTTGTTATAGACCATTTATGGATAATTTGTTGAATATTCGATCTTACAGAAGCTTTAAGAGCGCAAATTAGCTACTAAAAATACAAGCATTTTTCATTAATTCAAATCTAAAAAGAAATAATTAGCAAATGATCCATCCTAGGTGCATCAAATGAGGTATCAATAGAAAGAGTAATAAAAGGGCTTTTCAATGAGTTAAAAATATACAGCGTGTTCCATTTAAAAATTACGAGATTTCTTCGATTTTGCGAAATTATGAACACCCTGTATAACGCGAGCAGTTGCAGAATTTATTTCACGTAGCAACGAAAGTACATACTAGTAGAAAATATTCTGTTCTATTGGTTTCGGATCTTTCGATTTTCCTTATGCAGAATAGCCTACTGAAATGTATCAATTTATCAAGTAAAATAATTATTTACACAGAAACTATCAACTTTAGACCCATACAGCATTATATCTATGTAACCAGCTTCCAAGCGCGGATCATCTTATCTATTAATATATAGGGTGTTCCATTTAAAAAAATGCAACTTTAGTCTGGCATTTCCATCTGGAACACGCTGTATAAAACAAAATATTTTTAAAACGTGCGCTTGATGGTAGGGAAGGATATCCGATAACTAAATATTTTACTAACTTTCAAATACGCGTGTAATCTTCCGGCCCCCCTTCGTTGCCGGACCCTGTATATATATATATATATATATATATAGTATTTTCGTGACCTTGGTAAGATAATGTAAACTTAATTAGTCGGCGATTAAAGGTCTGGTTATTACTTCAAAGTGTATATATTTAAAATAATCCTACATGTTTCGGCAATGATGCCTTTGTCAAGGATATAAAAAATATAAATTTATATTTTTTATATTCTTGACAAAGGCATCATTGCCGAAACATGTAGGATTATTTTAAATATATACACTTTGAAGTAATAACCAGACTTTTAATCGCCGACTAATTAAGTTTACATTATATATATATATATATATATATATATATATATATATATATATATATATATACTCTGTCCATAAAGTATGTACGCAAGCTCGTAATAACGTTATTGTGCATTATTTGACAAAATGCAAATGGTAGGGAAGGATATCCGATAACTAAATATTTTACTAACTTTCAAATACGCGTGTAATCTTCCGGCCCCCCTTCGTTGCCGGACCCTGTATATATATATATATATATATATAGTATTTTCGTGACCTTGGTAAGATAATGTAAACTTAATTAGTCGGCGATTAAAGGTCTGGTTATTACTTCAAAGTGTATATATTTAAAATAATCCTACATGTTTCGGCAATGATGCCTTTGTCAAGGATATAAAAAATATAAATTTATATTTTTTATATTCTTGACAAAGGCATCATTGCCGAAACATGTAGGATTATTTTAAATATATACACTTTGAAGTAATAACCAGACTTTTAATCGCCGACTAATTAAGTTTACATTATATATATATATATATATATATATATATATATATATATATATATATACTCTGTCCATAAAGTATGTACGCAAGCTCGTAATAACGTTATTGTGCATTATTTGACAAAATGCAAAGATATATCGATTAATGTTTTTTGTTAGCTATATTCAGATGCTACCAGTTTGTTTTTTCCGTCGACCTTGAATAAGTTATGACGTCAATGATATTTTTTTTAAATGTCAACCCCACTTTTTCTTTGTGGATTTTGAAAGCTTTTACAATTCTTAATCGATGTTGAAAAAATTTTGGTATGTTACATTAGAAGATTTTTGAGTAAACTGTGTTATAATTCTAAGTTTTATTTTTGACATTTTCAGTATCAAATTTATAACAAATGCTCAAAATGTTTTCCTTCATTTTGTTGACAAAATCCTAAGCGATGATAAATTCCATTTCGCACATTCTGTAATATTTCGGGAGTGATTAGTCTGGTTTCGTAGATGATGCGTTGTCGTAAAACGTCCAAATTTTCCGGTTGTGTCGCATAGACTTTTCTATTGTAACACCAAAATGTTTAAATCATCGAATAAAGAATTGTAAAAGCTTTCAAAATCCACAAAAAAAAAATGGGGTTGACATTTAAAAAAATTATCAATGACGTCATAACTTATTCAAGGTCGACGGAAAAAACAAAATGGTAGCATCTAAAAGTAGATAGCATAATACCGTTTCCAGCTCACACCCATTTTATGCTAATTATTTTTTCAAAAAAAAAATTAATGCTCTTTTATGGATTAAAGCTTAGTTCGGTCTTAATTCTACATCAAGTAATCATACTGATTATTAAAAAAATTTCATAAATAATTATAAACTTAGAAATTTTATAAATTCCTTTCATTCTGAATATTTAAAAAATTTCATAAATAATTAAAATCTTGGATACTACATAAATTCAAAAAAAATAAAAACTTGGATACTATATAAATTCAAAAGTAATTTCAAAGATAGATATAAATTCAAAAATAAAAACTTGGATACTACATAAATTCAAAAGTAATTTCAAAGATAGATATAAATTCAAAAATAAAAAAAAATAATTTCAAAGCTATATATTATTTGATTTATAATTATTTGATAAAATTTTTTCCTTATAAATGACATCACTTTGTGAATTAGCTTATAAACAAGTGTCAATTGTATATAACATCAAATATTTATTTGATGACTATCATCATTATCTATTTACGCATAATGTAAATATTGAATACATTAATATTGAGAATTTTATAAATAATAAATATATCATAGAAAAATATAAAAATAAAATAGATTGGGTTTATATATCTCAATTCTCTAACCTCATTAACAACAAATCATTTATAGAAAAATATAAAAATGAACTAAAATGGAGCTGTATTGGTAAATATTCTAATCTTATTTGTGATGAATCATTTATAGAAAAATATAAAAATGAACTAGATTGGACCTGTATTTCTAAATATTCTAATTTGATTCATGATGAGACATTTATAGAAAAATATAAAAATGAACTAGATTGGTTCTACATTTCTAAATATTCTAATTTGATTCATGATGAGACATTTATAGAAAAATATAAAAATGAACTAGATTGGACCTGTATTTCTAAATATTCTAATTTGATTCATGATGAGACATTTATAGAAAAATATAAGAATGAACTAGATTGGTTCTACATTCCTGAAAATTCTAATTTGATTCATGATGAATTATTTATAGAAAAATATAAGAATAAATTAAATTTTCAGGAATGTAGAACCAATCTAGTTCATTCTTATATTTTTCTATAAATAATTCATTCTTATATTTTTCTATAAATAATTCATTATGAATCAAATTAGAATTTTCAAATGATAGCAATACATTCTGAGCTTATTAACTTTGATACATTTATAGAAAAATATAAAAATGAACTAGAATGGTTTTTATGAGTCAATATTATCTTACTACATTTTTATAAATTTTTATATTATAGCAAAAAAAAATTTTTAAAGTTATATATTATTATTAAAATTTGACTTATATTAAAAAATTTCAAATTATATACTGTTCTTATTTTTATTTCGAATAGCAGTAATTAAAGCAGGAATTATATAACTTACACCAGTTATTACTGTATGTAGATATTGAACCTTATAATCTATTATTTCTTCAATTACTATAATCATGTTTAGTTCTTCTAATATTTCTAATTTTTGGTATAAATCATACTTACAGATATTATTTAATATTTCATTGTTTAAAATTAATTTAAAATCTACTAACCATGTTAAAATTAATACAAGTTCACTATCTTCAAGTTTTGATAAATATTCTAAAAGTTTTTCATTTCTATTACTTTGTTCTAAGATAATTAAACAATCCATTAGTAACTTTTGTTCATCATCAGTATATGATTCTTCAATTGGTGATAATATAAAACTTATCCTCAAATCATAATAATCTAATTCATCTTCATAAAACAATTCTAATGTATTATCAAAGTTAAATAAATCTATAATCTTCTTAATTTTTTCTTTGTTCATTTATATATAAAAAAATTTTAAGTATTTTCAATATCAATAGAAAGAGTAAATAAATTTCCTTGTTTATAAATTTTTTTAATAAAGAGATCATCAAAACTATGTTCCCAAGTTATATCGCGGAAATCATTATATATCTGACAATATCCCTCACGAATAGCTATAATTAAATGTAGAAGTGTATATTCATCAGGATAAAAAATATCATTTTCAGGACTACACCCTAGTTTAACAATATGATCAAAAGGATAATCAAAAATAATTTCAATTTTATTACCGTCTGATACAATATTGTCTAAATCCTTATAATGATTTGTTAAACCCCTCAGAGTATACAAATGAATTGAACCATTGAATATTAATAATTTATCTGTCATTTATATATAAAAAAATTTTAAATATTTTCTGTAATTGTATTATTTATAATATCATAAACAAAATCAGATGTAGACATTAAACAAATATAACAAACAGTACCTTCTTTACCATCACTTGGTGGGTCAATATTTTTATCAAAATCAATATATAATACAATATTATTCTTTGTGTTTGAGATACTTTCAGATTGATTGGTCATATCTATTACATACATAGGTCTCTCATTTTTAAATTTATCTAAATCTAAATACATTAAAGGTAATTCTTGATATGATTTATAAAATACTTTCTTGTAATCACAGTACATATTATAAGCAATACCATATTTCTCATTATCCCAGTCTAAATTAAGTGATTTCTCAGGATATGGTACCCCATTAACTTCAAACCTAATATTTTTAACATTACAATGATCATAACAACTTGAATCTTTTTCTTGATCATCTAATCTATTTGTTTGAAGTACAACAATTCCAAATAAAGGGGCACGTATACTTCGATACTGATCTGATATAGTAAATGATAAAGTTTTTCCAATTACATTTTTATGTTGAATACATTGCCATTTTCTAAAATAAAATATATAATGATTATCCAAAGATAATTGTTTCAATTCATTAATTAATTGTATTTTTGCAATATTTTCATATACTGGTTTATTAGCTCTTATTATAAGTTGTTCTATAATAATCTTTCCTTGATAAGGTAAACCACTACCATCAGCATTTTTCCATCTATATATTGCATCATTATCATTATTTCTAGTAAATATAAACTGTAAATTTGGTTTATATATTGGCTTCAAATCTTTAAAAAATCCAAATCCAAGATCACCTAAACTACATATTGACTCAAAGTAACCTCCTCCTATGAATCTAGATTGAAAACCTGAAATTATTTGGGGTCCATTATTATTTGATGAGTTATTTATTGTTCCTAGTACAGTACTTAATATTCCAGGATATTCAATTTTTTCTATAGTTCTATTATTACATAAAAATTCACATTGTTTAAAGAATTTATTCAAAAAATCATTAACTAATTTTACATTTGAATCTTTACCATATTGTTTATCATCTTCTTTGTGTATATATCGTCCATATGTAACAAGATTGAAACTAGGTCCAACCATTTCATCTCCCATTTCAACGTTAATAGTTGTATCTTTATTTACAATATTAAGATTTAATATTGAGTTTGGTTGAAATTCATGAAATTAATTTTTTTCAACTCTTGTAGAATATTTCTCGAATATTGTTTCCATTTAGTTAGTAAAAAAATTACTTAATAATGATAAACATAAATGACCACATATAGGAGGATCATCAAAATCTTGAATTCTATCATAATTATAATAAAGATTATCAATTCCCAGATATTTTACTAATTCTTTAGGAGGAGATGCATCACCATATGAATCAAAATAAAATTTAATATTTCCTTGTTTTATCCATGCAGTCCAATGAGATCCATTCTGATATGAATTTTCTAAATTTAATATTCCACATTCACTTTCTTTTGAATATTTAGGTAATTCATCTTTCATATAACAACCTCTAAAATTTTTAATATTTTTACCATAATATTCAATATCAAGATTTGTTAATGGTTTTATTTCTTGATTTTTGTTTTTTTTAATCCTTTTCCTTCTATTGCTTTATTATGTCTTATTTGTTCTTCTAGTTCTTTATCTTTAGCTTTTTTATTATGTACTGCCTCTACAATACTTGTTATTCCTTTAACAACAGCTAAACCAATACCAGTTATAGCTGCTGCTGCTCCTAGAAATCCACCTTGTTTTATTTGGTTATATTTTATTTTTATTCTAACACCTACACCATCTTTTTTTGCTTTATTGAGTCTATTAATTTGTCTATCATCCAATTTTAATTTATGATCTCCAGTACCAATTTGATTATATTTTACTTGAATTATAACATCTACTTTCTTTTTATGTGCTGCAATAATTTTTTTTGATTGATATTCACTTAGATTTATTTTATATTCCATTTATAATATAAAAAAAAATAATATTATTATTATTATTATTATTATTATTATTATTATTATTATTATTATTATTATTATTATTATTATTATTATTATTATTATTTCAAACCCATTCCAAAATATCTCTTTAATTTCATTATATTTGTAACTCCCCATGAATTTACTTTTTCACCAATAGTTGAATCTTTAGATTTTACTCTTTCCCATGCTTTATTTTCTAAAACTTTATCTGCTTCATGTCTATCTTTTGTATCTTTATTATCTCTATAAAATATATCATGTTCTTGGCAACCTTCATCTAATTTATTAATTGGTTTATCACCTCTTATTAATCTTTTATCTAGATCAGTAAAAGGACCACAATAATTATATCCTGGTAGGTGCATCTCAGGTAATGGTAACTTATTAAGTAGATAATTAAATAGACCTTCTCCTTTAATAATTTTCTTTGGTAATGATAATATAAATGTTGTTAAATATTGTATACCTTTTGGAGTATCAATAATTTTCTCTAATTCTTTAACAAGAAAGTGTAAAATTCCAAGTTTTTCATTATGAAAATTATTATTACCAGCTTGTTCTTGAGATGCAATATAGGTCATTCTAGTTGTTAAATCATTTAAATTTTCAATGTATTTATATTCTATTGGTTTATTATTATATTCAACTAATCCAGATCCTACAAATTCCTTACCACGTTTTATATTTTCCCAAATATTTGAAATTAATAAACTATATTTATTTCCTTTACTTGATTTTGGTTTTCCAGTTAATTTATTATTATTTTGATATATTGACTCTGTTTCTATTAATATTTTTTTATATATTTTCAAATCATCCATTGTATATAAATTTGTTTCTGGAGCATTAATATATGTTAATAATCTCCACAATCCTCTTGTTCCTTTTATTTTTTTATCATTTAGAATAATATCATCACCATCAAAAGATATATTATCTTTTCCAATTTTATGTGTGTTATTCTTTTCATCAAACCATATACCAAATGATTTATCATTAGCTCTTGGTAAATATTCTTTAGCAAATACACCTAATTGTATTATTTTCTTTGTTGGTGGAGTAGCTGGGAGAATAGCAGGAGTACTTTCAATAATTGGTACTTTAGGAATTAATGGTAAAACATTTTTAATATCTGAGTCAACTTTTTCAACTGCTGATTCTACTTTTTCTAGAGCAGAAGTGATTGGTTTGAAAGCTTTTTCTTTAGATTCTTCACCACTACGTTCATTAATTATAGATTTTTTAAAAATTTTCTGTAAATCTTTCCTAGTACCTTCTAATTTTTTTAATTTATCAATAGTTAATTGTTGATCTGGTTCATTTATAATTTTTATTTCATTATCTGGTTCAGAGATAGTAACATTAGATAATGTTTTTTGTGTTTTCTTTGTTCTTGTAATTTTTTTCTGAATATTTTTTTTTATTTTTTCAATATCCATTTATAACAAAAATTAACGTAGACGTTAACGTTAACCATGTTAACATCAACATAACGTAACGATTATCCTAACGTGAATTAAGTTGATTCATATAACGTCTATTTTTTAAATCTATTGAAATAAATCCATATTGTTGTTTCCAGAATTTATTACAAATATCTTTAAATTCTTTCAAGGTCATATCACTTCCAATAAAGTCTTCCCATATCTTTTTAGTATAATGTTCACTTTGATCAAATATTATTAAAAAATTAAGATTTGTTCTAATTACTTTCAGATCTACAAGACTATAAGATTGAGATAAATAAATACAGGATATATTTTTTGGTCTTGATCTAACAAAATATTCTTTTATAATTCCTTGTTTTTCCAAAATACAATCATCAAAAATTATTAAACTATTTGGTTCACATTCAGCAACAGATATTACATCATCACAATTATCATAAAAATGTGTTTCATTATCTATGTCATCAAATACTTGTTGTAATGTTTGATAAATTGGTTGGTCTATTGATTTTGTGAAAACATATAAATTTTCATATGGTATCCAATATTTTGTAATAATATTCCATAATAATGTTGTCTTTCCTGATCCTGATTTACCAATAATTAAACATCTAAGTGGTAATGGAAATATTGAGCTAGATTCTTCTCTCTCAAACTCTATAGGAGTTATTTTATATTTTTTCATTTATTCATAAATTTTTTTATTTATAAATGTCACTACTAAAAGTAATTAACGGTAATATTAACTTTGAAAATCCTATAATAATTAATGGTGAATATGAAATTGGTTTGAATTCTATACTTATTGAAGATGATGAAAATAGACCGCGAGGTATTCAATTAGATCAAAATACAAACATTACATTTGAAAATGAAAGAACATTAAATATAAATAAAGGTTTGTATACTGTATCAGATTTAAGTAAATTAATTAAAAATTTCTTGAAACCATTTGGATATGACTTTGTAATTCATCAACAAGGTCACACACAACTTCAAATTGTTGCAAATGTAAGTTTCACAATAGATCCTTATTTATGTGGTATATTAGGATTTCCAACCTTTGGTTTTGGAACATTACCAACTGATGGTCAAATTTACACATTTAAACTTGGAAATAGAATTAATCTTATACAGTCCAAGCCTATAATAGAAGTTTATATAAATATAAATTCACAACATGATATTTTATTATATATGTCAGGAACATATAATGCAAATTTTACTCAACCATTCAAACCTTTAGAAACTACATATATTTTATTAAATAAAAAAATAAAATCTGTTCAAGATATTAAAATAATTTTAAAAGATAATAATGGAAATAATATAAAATATTTTGAAAAATATACTACTTACTTACATTTGAGGGAAAAATGTAAACAAAGTAATGAAAATAAACAAATAAAGATGAGTATGTAAGTTATTTTTTATTTATAAATGACAATATTTAAAATTAATGGAAAATTATCTCAAGGTACTATTCATTTAGAACATCCACTTATTATTGATGATAATTATGAAATTGGTGTAATTGCATTTCGTTATAATTATTTTAAAAAAAATCCAGGATTTGAACTAGAATCAGATAGTAAAATGACTTTCGAATCATCAACAAATGAATTATTATTTCCAAAAGGATTTTATTCTTTAGTTGATATTAATAAAAAAATTTCCAAATTTATAAAACCATTAAATTATTATTTTGAGATTCAATTATATGATAATAAAACAATAGAAATTTCATCTGATATTAATTTTACAATGGACAAAGATTTATGTAAATCATTAGGATTCATACATAAAAAAGAATTTATGCCATTTGCTTCTAGTAGAATTAAGGGTAGTATTACTAATAATTTTTCAGTTACATTATTAACACCTGCTCCAATTACAACAGAAATACATTGTAATATTGTTGATTCAAGCATAAGTTCACATGATATTCATACTCATAAACATAAAGAAGAAGATTTAATTTATGTATTCTCTTATGATTCAAATAAAACAATTGAAAAACCAGCAAATATTTTATATATACCATTACGTAGAGGATTAAAACAATTATCTACATTAGAAGTAAATTTATTAGATCATAATGGTAAAAAATATAAAGGTTTCGATGAATTTACACTTTACTTACATTTGAAAAAATTAAAAGTATATGATGATCATAAAGTATTAATTAGAATGTAGATAATATGTTATATATTAAATTATAATATGTTATATATTAAATTATAATATGTTATATATTAAATTTATTTATAAGTATATATTAAATTTATTTATAAGTATATATTAAATTTATTTATAAAGAAGTGCAAAACATCCCTTGAATTTGCTCCGACTACAATTCATTCTATTCTTACAGTATCTCCTCAATCACGACAGCTTATACCGTTTATAGGTATGTGTCTATCGAGGAGAATCATCAGCACGACTATACTTCCCAAATTAATGAAAAGTAGTCATTATTATTCGATATTACTGTAAATAGTGAATAGATGAAAGAGTCAGTCTCAAAATCAACAAATGTTTTGAGAATATTTGGCAGCACTCAGTTATCCATCAATCTTTATGGATCATCGATCTCTATGGCCACTCAAGATCTCACCAGTTAGATATAAGAACAACTGCATTCTCAATTAAAAATAGTATAGATGGGACTCGAACCCAAAACCTCTTGATTGTTAGTCCAGTACTTAACCATGTGAGCAATTAAGCTTATATATTTATAATTTCTAAACATAAATAAGAATACATAAAAATGAGTCATATGTTTTACGATATATGTACATATATCATAAAAGTTATGTGTTTTATTTATAAATTAAATGAATGAATATTTAGAAAAATATATGTACATATATCGTAAAAGTTATGTGTTTTATTCTAGAATATCTATTTTATTAATTATTCTTAAATTATTATTCAGTACATCTGTTTTAACCGCATATTACTATCTTCCATTATCATTATTAGGTTTAGGAAGTAGTATTATCGAAATATTAGAGAGGTCAGTTAAACAGAATGAACGTTTATCAGAATACAGAATTTGTTATAAATTTTATAAACAAATGTTAAATTTATATAATGCAGAAAAAATAACAAATGAAGAAATTAATTTAAGAGAGAAACAATTTCAAGAAAATATACAGTTCTTTCCAAGAGAAAAGTATATAAAACAAGCAGGTCTTAATGGTTATAATTATATTGTTTAAATTTTTAATCTAATAAATGGAACATATGCTTGATTATCTATTACATGGTCATATGGATAGTGATGCTTATAAATGTGAAATAGAGAATATTGAAACATATATTAATCCAAAGGATAGATATATTACATTTTATGTAACAATTTGTGTTGACTATGATAATTCATATAGTTTTGGAATAGAAAAAAAAACTATGTTTGATGATTTTTGTGAACATATAAAGACTTGTAAAATACTTAGAGATATATTTGAATCACCTGATGATATACAAATAAAACGAGATAACCGAAACTTATATATAACTATAAAATATCAGTTGATTGCTTGGAAATTTAATATTGTTGATACTAATTCAATAAATTATTGAGGATTTTTTAATATTGTTGATACTAATTCAATAAATTATTGAGGATTTTTTAATATATAATAAATGATAAATTTATTTATAACTCTATTAACAATTAGTTTTATAAATTGTGAAGTATTGAATGATACTGATGTTATTGAGTATTTAAAAACTTTTGGATTTATAAATGAATCAGACCCAAATGCACTTAGTAACATAGAAGAATCATTAATTAATTTTCAAGAATATTATGATCTACCTTTAGATGGTAAGTTAAATAATGAAACAATAAAATTAATACAAACACCTAGATGTGGAGTTGTTGATAATCCTTTTGAATTTAGAAAATTTGGAACAAAGTGGAATAAATCTGAATTATTTTGGTATTTTCCATTATCAAATGATAATACTAGAATGATTGCTACAAAAGCATTTAATATTTGGGAAAATGTATCAAATCTTAGTTTTAAATATAGAATAATAAATCCTGACATTGTTATTTCATTTCAAAGAGTAATATATGATTCTGATGGTACTTATCACAAAAATCATCCAAAATGTAAAAAAGGTAAATGTTTTTATAAACTTAATACTATAGGTGGTATATTAGGACATGCTTTTCCTCCAAAATTTAATGTATGTACTGAAATTCATTTGGATATTACTGAAGATTGGTATTATGATCTGGATATAGCTCCTATTGGTAAAATAAATTTATATACAACATTAATACATGAAATTGGTCATACTTTAGGTTTAGGACATTCTTCAGTTAAAAATTCTATTATGTTTCCTTATTATATTAATGAATTTAAACAATTATCTAGAGATGATATTTTGGGAATTGAAAACCTATATGGTGTAATATCATCTACAACATCAACAACTCAAGTTCCAAAAATAATTTCTGATCCACCTGATTTATGTAAAATTATTCCAGAGAATTTTCTAATTACATCAAATCATCATTTTTATATTTTTTATAAAGAATGGGTTTGGATTTTGAGACTTGGTGAAAATAAGTATAGACAACCAAGAAAAATATCAGATTATTTACCATTTTCAACAATAACTCATATATATCAAAGAATTTACGGAGATATACTAATTGTCTCAAATAAGTTGTTATATTTAGTTGATTTTCCTAATTTAATAATTAAAAATGGTTGGGATGGTAGATCATTAGAAAACTTGGGAATTAAGTCAATAAATAAAATAAATACAATTTTTAGTACATATTCAGGTAAAACATATATTTTCTATGATAACTATTATTATTTAGAACTAAATGAATGTACATTTAAACCAATCAATTATGGAATAATTAGTGAACGTTTTCCTGGTATATCAACAAATATTACAAGTGCATTTAGATATATTAATGGAAATTTATATTTTTTTAAAAATTTTACTTATTACGAATTTAATGAATTTACAAATAATCTAGTGAGAGCTGGTAAATTTGATTTAAGTTTATTTAATATAAATTGTCCTAACAAGAATATCTTGGAGCAATTAAGAAACTTATTATCAAGATTAATAACTACTGATTTTTAGTATATTAAATGAATAAACTAACATACTGTATTAAGTGTAAGAAAAATACTCCTAATATTAATTCTAAAATAATTAAAACAAAAAATAATAAAACTAGACTAGCATCAATCTGTTCAATTTGTAAAAGTAAGAAGAGTTCTTTTATTAAATAAATATGGATTATTGTAAAATTGATAAAAGACAAACTACAAGTATTGGAGTTCCGAAATTCATAAAAAAGAATAATAGATGGAGAAGAATATCAATATGTAGAATTTGTAAATCAGAAAAAAATAATATTTCTAAATCACCTGAAAACATTGAAATTGATGAATTATTTAGACCAGTTAGAAAACATTTTCCTACTAGACATTTTATTCAAAAAGGTATAAATGATACCTGGCAAGCAGATATTTATACTTTCTATAGATCTAGAGGAAAAATCTCAGATCCCAGTTATAATTTAAGAACAAAAATAGAATTAGAAGAAAATTATTATAAAAAAATATTAAGAGTTAATGATGGTTATAAATATATACTCAATGTTATTGATACATTTTCAAAATATGTTTGGAGCATTCCACTAAAAACAAAATCTGGATCTGAAGTAGCTGAAGCATTTGAAAATATTATTAATAAACATAATTTTCCAAAAAAGTTACATGTTGATAAAGGTAAAGAATTTTATAATAAAAATGTTAGAGACGTATTAGATAAATATAATATTGATATTTATAGTACTGGAACTGAAAATAAAGCATCTATAGTAGAAAGATTTAATAGAACTCTAGGTGATAAATTAAAACCTATAATTTATAAAGATTACAAATGGATTAATGTTTTACCAAAAATAATAAAAACTTATAATAATACATATCATAGAACAATTAAAATGAAACCTATTGAGGTAAATAAAAATAATGAGGGTTATCTATTGTCAACTGTATATAATTATAAAATTACAAAAAAAGAACCAAAATTTAATATAGGTGATAGAGTGAGATTATCATCATATGTTGATACATTTCGTAATAAATTTAAAACTAATTGGACTAAAGAAATATTTACTATATCTAAGATTATAAGATCAAATGTTGTTTATTATAAAGTTGATAATATAAAAGAAGCTATTTATGAAGAAGAATTACAATTAACTAAATTATAGGTTCAACAAATTCAATTTCATGTATGAATTTATTATTTGGAAAATTTTTTAATCCTTTATAGATCAAATTAAATTTCTTTCTGTTTATATCTTCTAGATCAAAGTCATCTGTAATAAGATTAGAAAATCTATCTGGTAGAATTAATTTAAATTTCTTATCTATGAGTACAGATAATTTATTACCATATTTTGTATTAATAACTTCAAAGATAGATATTTGATATATTTTATTAATTTCTAATTCAACAATTTTTTTATATTCAATTGAGTTACCATAAGTATTTAATTTAATTTTCCAGTCTGTCATTTATTACAATAAAAATTAATGATATATATTATTTTATTCTCCAATGTCCCCAAGCTAATGTATCAGTATTATGTGGTTGTAGATATCTTTTATCATCCATCCAAGCTAAAGATTTCTTATTCATTTCTTCTGTATATACTTCATGATTATAACTCCTAATTGTACTTTGTTTGTGATAATATTCTTGATGATCAAATAAACATTTTTTAAATTGGTTAAATTTTATATCTTTTTTTAAAACAGATGTTTTAATTCCTTTTAATTTCTTTGTTACTTTATTTTTGTTTTCTACATTATTTTTATTTGTTATATCATTATCTCTATATGCATATGATTTAGCTCTCAATCCAATAAATTCTAATATACTGTTTCCACCCAGTTCATCTTTAAATTTACCGATTACTTTTTTATTATTATCACTATATAACTCATGTTCTTTAGGGTAGTTTGATGTATCAAATAATTCTAAATTATTTTTCATAAATTCACTAAAGTTTTTACTAAATTCATAAATTAATGAATCTGTATCCATATATAATAATTTTACTGAGTCTTCATATTCTTTCTTAATTATATTATAATGAAAATCATACATGAGTAATTTTGATAAATCTAGTACAGCCTGTCCAATATATATAGGTTTATTAAATTTTACTTTTGTTTTATATTTATGAACTAATACTAGATGTTCACTAATTATTGTAGCTTTTTTAAATGTTGGTTTATTAATAGCCCTCTGTAGTTTTATTTCATCTGTATATGCCTCAATATTTTGTCGTTTCCTAACTGATTCCATAGATTTTCCAAATACAGCATTTACCATTAGTTTCCAGAAATTAATTTCAAATTTATTCTTTGCATTTTGTCTTTTTATTGTATTGAATTCTATATATGATTTCATAAAATCTGATTGAGTGAATTTAATACCTCTATGAACTTTTATTATTTTCATTCCTAACTGTTTATAAAGTTTTAATGTTTTATAATGAATTTTATAATTTTTCTTTTCATAGAAATCACAAATTAATTTTTGTACTTTTGAATTAGGTGGACATTTATTTTCTGGAGCTAAAGGTAAATCATTAAATTTATCATGAAGTTCTTTAGGAAATTGTAAATCAACTTCAAAAATATATCCAGTATCATTATCACTTTCTAATAATTTATCAAATTCAGAAATTTCTTCTGATGTTAACCATTTGAAATCTTTTTGTGGTAATTTCTGAGATAATGCCCAACCATATAAGTTATTAGCATCTAGATAATATGATTGTTTACCATCTGATGTATTTGAATATCTATTTGAACATTGACTTATTCCACCTCTAATACCTTGTTCATAGAACATATACATATCATAATCTTTAAATAAATCTAGTTCAGTTTTTGAAAGTTTTAACATACAATCCCAACCAAGTCCAGGAGTTGTTAAGTACCAAGCTGGATCCAATCCATATGATTTTTCAAAACACATATCTCTAAAGTTCTCAAATACATCTGCTAATAATAAAGTATCCATTGTTAAATATAAATCATGCCATTCTCCCATATTTTTAATATTAAAATATTTCCAAACTTTCTTAGCATGATTATAATCTCTTTGATATATTCCAGACCTAGTTAATGATGAATAGAATGAATTGATATTAGGTAATTTTGTTTCATTAAATTTATCAAATGAGTCCATATATTCATATGGATAGATACCTTTTCTATTTTTCTTTCTGAATAGTACTGATAATTTTAAATCATTAAAATATTTTTTTATTTCTCTCAATTGAGCTAAATCAAGATTAGATGATAATTCATTAATACTACCATTTAAGAAACTATAAGAATCAATAAATCGTAATTCAATTACATCACCACTACGTAGAGTTAACATTTTACTGAAACTGATATATTTTTCTTTACTATTTGCAATTATTTTTACTTTACTATGATCTTCACCCAAGTTTCTTATAAATAGATGACTATCATAATTTTTTAAATTATGAAAAAATATAGGAATAAATACTGGTCTTTTTAATTTTAAATTACAATTATTACAAGCTGCTCCTCTATATTTACCAGTATAGTGATCATGGTCTTTAACTTTGAAATTATAATCATTAAATTCATCGTTACATATGTAACATATTTTACAATTATTATAATTTTCTAAATCTATATCTGTCATTGGTTTATTTTCTTTCATTAATTCATTTATTTGTTCAGCATATTCACTTAGTCTATTTATGAAATGTTTATCAGCATTTTCTCCTCTATATATTGTTAATGGATTATTTATATTATTATAAACACTCTTAATATATAGACCATAACCACATGGAATATGAATCTGTTTTTTATTTATATAAGATTTTTTTGGATTTGAATCACAAGTATGAATTACTTTTAAAATTGACTCAAAATCAGAATATATTACATATGGATGTTTGATCATTCTTTGATAATTTTTAAATTTTAGTATTGGTTCAATTACATTAATTTTAGAACCAGTACATGTCTCACTGGTATGTTTAATTAATTTAGGCTTGTATTTAGATTTTATATTACAATTACCACAAATATATCTAATATCAGTAAATTTACAAGACTTTTTATTATGTTCCACTATTTTATCTTTATTTGTAATTTTACATTTAATACAAAACTCTCCGATATGAGCATTTTTACATGGATTATTAATATGGTTAACTATTTCATCTCTAACTTTACTTTTTATTTTACACTTACTACATGCATACTTAGTACATGGCATATCAGGTACACATGCTTCATTATTATTACATAATTCTTGATGTTTTTTTAAATTTTCTATATTCTCTGTGGCATAGGCCATACATCTTCTACAAAATAATTTCTTATGAGTATCTGAATTTATTTGATTATTTAATAATCTACTTAAATCTTTTATCCAGCAATAGTGAGAGTTATTATCTTTTCTGAAATATAGAAGATCTACATATCTTTCATAAACTTCTTTCTTTTTTGTTAATAATGGATAAATTGTTGCACCTACATATGAGAACACATAAACATTAATTTTATTTTGAGATTCAAATTTATTAATATCTTGTATTCTCACTGGAAATTCAATATTATTAAATTTAAGCTCATTAAGATAATCTTTATACTTATTAGATCTCTCAGCATTTTTGTTTTGAGGATGTAGAGCAGATAATATTGCATATTCAAAGCATCTATTATCTCATTCTTAACATTAATACAAGCTCCTTTATTTTTTATCCAACTAGGTAAATCTATGTATGAACTACCATATAATGGTGTATATTTATTTATATTAATATTTAAACTATTTACTTTATCTAGGATCCAATCTGAACTTTTTTCTATAAATTCTTCTATTCTTTTTGTAAATATTGCTATTTGTGAATCCCAATAATCTTCTAAATCATCTTCTTCATATAATATTTTATTACATAATATCATATGATGATCTATTCGTTCATCTGGATTAGTAGACCTAATAAACTCACATTCCATAGCTAAATGAATTTTAATATTTTTATGTATTATTAAATATTTTTTAATTAACTTAACTCTATTTTCTTTTAAATAATTCATATAGGTATACTCATCATTTATGTTTGGATCATTATTATTATGTCTAAATGTTACTATTCTTGATTTATATTGTTCTTCTATCTCAAAGAATGCATCAGTTTCATTATGTTTTGCACTATGTTTTTTCATTAATTTTTCTTTTACAATAGCTCCACATACATGTATCACATGGAATTGATTTTTCTTCTTTTATTTTATTATTTAATTTTTCTTGATTTAATCCTATTATTTTAATCATTTCCAATCTCCATTCATTTGATGTAATTTTTTTAATATCTTCTTTTGTATATAACTTTTTAATAATTTTCAGTAATTCTTTTGTATCATTATTAGAAAAATCTTTATCTGGATTAAATGCTAATGGTTTTTTATAAAATGATTTAAGTAATTTAGGATACCTATTATTAATGTTATTTATTAATTCATTTTTATTCAATCTGTAATATTTATAAATTCTTCTACTACTTGCTAATGTTCTTAAATCTTTTACTGATATTCTTAATGTTGGTTCACTATTCATTATATATGGATTATCTCTTTTTTTATTAATCATTTCTAACATAATTTTCTTTAATCTTTCCTCTTTAATTTTATTAAATTCATCAGATGGATATATTTTTCTAATATTCTTTTCTAAATTCATTAATGTTGTTTTAATACCTAGATTATTATATTCTTCTGTAACATCATCTATTGTTAAATCATTATTTTCTAATTCTAATACTAATTTGATTAATTCATGGTTAATTACTTTTTTAACTAATGTATGTTTCTTTAGTCTATTACAATTTAGAATATTATTATCTGAGCAATATTTAAGTAAGTCATTTCTTTTATAATTACGATGATATTCATCTTCAAGTTTTTTCATAGTTATTTCATTATCGAGCTGTTCTGAATTTTCATTCATTTATAAGGAAAAAAATTTATCAAATAATTATGTTCAATCTATTTTTATGAATATTAGTATTTAAGTGATCTTTGAGATAATATTTACGAACTTGTTTTCCACATTGACAAGTAATTTTTTTAGAATTAATAATATAGCTACATTCTTTACATGAAAATCCGATACTATCTCCTGATAATTTATTATTATGAAATTGATCATAACTTTTCTGTATTTTACAATAACTACATTTTTTTATTTTATTCATTCTTTGTTTGTGGATATTAGAATCTGAATGTTCTTTCAGATATTTTTTATTTATTTTTTTTCCACATTCACAATCAACTTTTTCATCATTATTTGTAAGAACATAAACACACTGTTTACACCAAGATTGTAAATTATCTTTTGTTATTTTACTTTTATGATATTCCTCAAAAGGTTTAAAAATGTTACAATTAGTACAGGTTTTCATATTTATTAGAATAAAATTTATTTAATATTATTCCATAGATACTTAGTAATTTATGTTGTATCTAACTTTGATATTATTTTAATTTTTTATGTTGTTTTATATAAGTCAAATAATATATAGCTTTGAAATTATTTTTTTTTATTTTTGAATTTATATCTATCTTTGAAATTACTTTTGAATTTATGTAGTATCCAAGTTTTTATTTTTGAATTTATATCTATCTTTGAAATTACTTTTGAATTTATATAGTATCCAAGTTTTTATTTTTTTTGAATTTATGTAGTATCCAAGATTTTAATTACTTATGAAATTTTTTAAATATTCAGAATGAAAGGAATTTATAAAATTTCTAAGTTTATAATTATTTATGAAATTTTTTTAATAATCAGTATGATTACTTGATGTAGAATTAAGACCGAACTAAGCTTTAATCCATAAAAGAGCATTAATTTTTTTTTTGAAAAAATAATTAGCATAAAATGGGTGTGAGCTGGAAACGGTATTATGCTATCTACTTCTAAATATAGCTAATAAAAAACATTAATCGACATATCTTTGCATTTTGTCAAATAATGCACAATAACGTTATTACGGGCTAGTGTCCATACTTTATGGACGCAAATGATTACTCAAAAATTTTCTAATGTAACATACCAAAATTTTTACATCATGGAATAAAGAATTGTAAACGCTTTAAAAATCCACCAAAAAAAATGGGGTTGACATTTAAAAAAATTATCAATGACGTCATAACTTATTCAAGGTCGACGGAAAAAACAAAATAGTAGCATCTAAATATAGCTAATAAAAAACATTAATCGATATATCTTTGCATTTTGTCAAATAATGCACAATAACGTTATTACGGGCTTGTGTCCATACTTTATGGACTTCATATTTTTTAGACCATATTTTTCAAATAAAAAATTTCGTATGATTTGCTTTGTAATTTGTAGACAGCAATGTTTACATCCCCACTTACTCTGCAATTACTAATTTAATATTTGTAAATATTTCATATATAAAAAAAAAGCCGAAAAACTCCAATAATTTATCAAATGTTATATATATATATATATGTATATAAATTCAGCCTGCGTATGTTTGTGCTCGCAAAACTGAAGTCGATCGATTGACTTGAGATTTTGACACAACGTTGGGCTCGAATAGATAGTGAAATGAAATTTTTTTTAACAGGGCTCGACAAAAATTATTCGGCACCGGTGAAATAAGTAGACGTAAATTACAGCATTACAAAACGCGTACAACTCTTTAGGCTACATATCACAATATTTTAATAATGTAAATCAGTCTATGTCAGTTTTGACTTTTCTAAAACGTTCTAATACATGCAATCAACCAAGTTAAAAATTTTTGGAGTTACAAAAGTATTAATGAAAATGAATAAATTACATTTATCGGGTTTTTCAGATATTAATTCTTGTTCCCTGGACTTACCATACTGAATGGGATAGACTTTTTATTGGTTTAGCGACCTTTTATTGAATTTTGATGTTTTATTCTACGACGTTTCGACTTTTATTATTATTCAGTCTTTTTCAAGTAGCTAGAAACAAGAATTAATACAATGAAACCATGAGAACTGTGTTTGCTTTTGTGAGACTGAATTAACAATTAAATTAACAATTAAAATTAAAATTAGATTAAAGACTGAATTACCAATTAAATTAACAATTAAAGTTTAAATTTTAAATTAGATTAATAATGAGTAAGGAAAAATTAAAGTGATTACGTCTGTATAAATGAATTGAAAGTTTGAATTAAACTACAATACAGTAAGGTAACTAGAAACAAGAATTAATACAATGAAAAAGTGAGAACTGTGTTTGCTTTTGTGAGACTGAATTAACAATTAAATTAACAATTAAAATTAAAATTAGATTAAAGACTGAATTACCAATTAAATTAACAATTAAAGTTTAAATTTTAAATTAGATTAATAATGAGTAAGGAAAAACTAAAGAGATTACATCTGTATAAATGAATTGAAAATTTGAATTAAACTACAATACAGTAAGGTAACTAGAAACAAGAATTAATACAATGAAAAAGTGAGAACTGTGTTTGCTTTTGTGAGACTGAATTAACAATTAAATTAACAATTAAAATTAAAATTAGATTAAAGACTGAATTACCAATTAAATTAACAATTAAAGTTTAAATTTTAAATTAGATTAATAATGAGTAAGGAAAAATTAAAGTGATTACATCTGTATAAATGAATTGAAAATTTGAATTAACCTACAAATACAGTACAGAAACAATGAATGACAATAAAACTCACCGTTTTTTTTTGGGTTTCAAAAACAAGCATTCTGTGTAACATTCTGTGTAACATTGTAAGTGTTTGTGGCTTGGTTTAGAGAGGTTAATTTCTGTTCTATTTTGGAATTAGCAAAATGGTCAGGACCGTGTTTAGGGGTATACAGTAAAAGTATTTACAAATGGGAACTGATAAAAAAAAATTTTTGGTTTGTGTTTGTGTGTGCGGGGGGGTTTTGATTTTATCTATTGTTTAATGAGTGGGTAATAGAGTTTAGAAAGTCCATCAATTTCGTTTCTGTCGTTGATTGTTCTGCTGTTTTTGAAAATATGGATAATTTCTAAGACCTCCCTAGCTTTTGTATTCTTTTTCTGTTATTACTTTGGTGTTATCAAAATCAAAATTATGTTTTAGTGTCAATTGGTGTTTTTTTAAAGCAGTTTAATTTTTTGCGTATTTGTGACCTTTCAATCTTTCTTGTAGTAACTGTTTTGTTTGGCCTATGTATACTTTGTCACAGTCTTTGCAGAGTATGTTGTATATTGTGTGTGATTGTTTTAGTGTAGGTGTTGAGTCTTTTAGTTTGGTGTGTAGGAATTTTAGGTTTTTACCGCTTTGGTGTGCTATTTTAAAATAATAATGAAAGTCGAAACGTCGTAGAATAAAACATCAAAATTCAATAAAAGGTCGCTAAACCAATAAAAAGTCTATTATTTTTAATATTAAGACACGGCCAATAAAATAAATAAGAAAAATAAAATTCTTATAAACACTAAATATATATATTTGAAGTATAGTTACATTATTATTATTATCAAGTGTTGGACACATTTTATTTAAAATATTATTACACATTATATTTTATAAAAATAAATCGGAGAGTAAAAGAAAATAGATTGATATTCAAATAAACACACTCTATATAGGTAATCGTCTATTTTCAAGGAACGAAGGTAATTCCTGAAGACACTCACTAAAATGGGGTGCAAAAGTTTTAAAGTGAACAGGAACCTTTGTCTTAAGTAATTACATGAAATTGAATTTATATTGTATGCATGTACAATTATATATATATATATATATATATATATATATATATATATACATATATATATATATATATATATATATATATATATCTGCCCAAAATAACTTTTCCATTGAATGAAACTTTTGATATGAGTGGGCTTTGTATAGAAACCAACTACTTTGTCAACTAAATTAAAACAAAGCGATAAAATAGCAGATGTAAATTTTGAACATAAATACACTTTATTAAAATTTCTCAAAATTCCTTGAAATATGAAGTAAATAATTTGTTTTACGTTTACACAGATTCGTATAACAAAGCTTTGTTTTCAGCTTTCATTTTTCTTTAGTTCGTAATAATTGCAGCTTGTGTAGTTCTAGTGTTCTAAATTGAGCATAATGTAAGATTTTCTCCAATGTAATTTTGTGAAAATTAAAACTAAAAGGCAGTAAAACAAATTTGACTAATAATTGTAATTGCAGGTTTAAAATATGCTTTTAATTTTAAATCTAGAATTTTAATATAGGTACTACTTTGTTTTAGACAATATGAATTTTGTTATATTAAACAATTTAACTTTTAGTCTCGGACCGAAAGGGCTAAATAATTTTTGCTCCATTTTAATTTTAGGACTGGCACAATTACTTTGAAAAAATAACATTAATAACTGACTTTGTATATGCAGAATTTAATTTAAATATCTTTTGATTTCAAGTAAAGTTTTACCTTTATTTCAAAAGCGTATTTGCTGTTAAGAAGCTAACGGCACATAAATGAAGGATTACTCATTAAAAAGACACCATATAAAGACACCAAGACCAGTATATTACATTAGATAACACATTTCAACTTGTACCATAGTCATAAAATTATGTATACTACTTATAATTAAGAGCAAAAAGTGTTTGATTATGTAGCTTTAAAGAGTTATTGGAGACTGCAACTAAGTAAAAACTTAAAAAGGTATCAAACTCCTCGCCACATTAATATCATATCCTAAATACGTATTTCGACAACTAAGTTAAAGCTAACCCACATACTAACATATATTGCATATTAAATTGATAGAGCGAATAAATTGAATGCTGCCCGTCAGTGACCATTGGCTTAGCGTGCCGAGGATACTGTAATCTGTTCCTGGAGCCGGCTGCCTGAGAAGGACAGCTTAAATCACTACATGGGCGTGGACGTAATAAATATAATATATTTTATATTCCTTGAAAAAGGCATCATTTGCCGAAACATGTAAGATTATTTTAAATATATACATTTTGAAGTAAAACCAGACCTTAAATCGCCAACAAATTGAATTTACCATAACATACAAAGGTCACGAAATAATTATCTTTATTTACATATATATATATATATATATATATATATATATATATATAACAATTGATAAATTATTGGAGGTTTTCAGCTTTTATATGAAATATTTACAAATATCAAGTTAGTATGTATGTAATTGCAAAGTAAGAGGGGATGTAAGCATTGCTGTCTACAAATTACAAAGCAAATCATACGAAATTTTTTAATTGCAAAATATTGTCTATGTTGGGACTCGAACCCAAGTCTACAGTTTGCCGGACTGTCGGTTTTACTACTCACCCACAATAGACCTAGGTTCAAGCTATTTAGAAATGCATTATAAAGTAACAGTGTTAATGAATCAGATGTCAGTTATTGAATGTACATGTCAAGTTGAAAGCAGAAGTCAGTTTTGAAAGTTGATGTCAATTTTGATAGCAAATGTCAGTTAGCGACAGCAAATGTCAGTAATTGAAAGCAGATGTCAGTTTTGAAAGCAGGTGTCAGTTATGAAAGCAAATGTCAGATTCGAAAGCAGATGCCTATTTTGAAATTAGATATCAGTTATTGAAAGCAGATGTCAGTATTTTGAGAGCGGATGTCAGATTTGAATGTTTGAAAATGCTAATTATTACTCCATAGCTATTTTAGTGTTTAGATAATTTCTTAGCCGTTTATTAAATATAACAATTGATAAATTATTGGATTATTATATATATATATATATGAAAAAATGTGTGAAAGTCGTATCCATCCGGGATGTGCAGACCTCGACGTTTTATAGTTATTACTAATTGTCAATACACCTTACCCAGAAATAGATACGACTTTCATTTCTATACTGCATGTATATATACTAATGATGTTAAACGTAATGCTAATGAGAACACATAATTATTGAATTCTCATATGCAAGCCATTGCCGCTCTAATTCGTTGCATCAATTTCTACACATGACAAAATCACCTTTGTCTAAGAATGTAGCTGCAACGCGTCAGGGCGTCAACCGTCCAGGTTGTCCGGGAAAATGAAAAAATATGTGAAAGTCGAATCCATCCGGGATGTGCAGACGTCGACGTTTCATACTTATTACTAATTGTCAATACACCTTTCCCAGAAATAGATACGACTTTCATTTCTATACTGCGTGTATATATACAAATGATGTTAAACGTAATGCTAATGAGAACACATAATTATTGAATTCTCACATGCAGTATAGAAATGAAAGTCGTATCTATTTCTGGGTAAGGTGTATTTACAATTAGTAATAACTATGAAACGTCGACGTCTGCACATCCCGGATGGATACGACTTTCACACATTTTTTCATTTTCCCGGACAACCTGGACGGTTGACGCCGTGACGCGTTGCAGCTACATTCTTAGACAAAGGTGATTTTGTCATGTGTAGAAATTGATGCAACGAATTAGAGCGGCAATGGCATGCATGTGAGAATTCAATAATTATGTGTTCTCGTTAGCATTGCGTTTAACATCATTAGTATATATACACGCAGTATAGAAATGAAAGTCGTATCTATTTCTGGGTAAGGTGTATTGACAATTAGTAATAACTATTACTATTAGCATTACGTTTAACATATATATATATATATATATATATATATATATATATATATATATAAATATATATATATATATATAATTACATTTAACAGTTAAACTTATTTTCGTTTATTTTCTTTTTTATTATTGCATTAGCGTATTTTATTATAAATATTTCTGTTTCATACGGATTGTTCGCAATAGGTTGTACAATAAAATAAATTAATATTATTATATAATATAATTCGATGTATAAACCTTATCAAAGTACCTCATAATATTAAATTAAGGCTACCTGCTTTACTGAGAATGGGAATCCTGTTGAATAGATACGAAACCCGTCTGTACACAATGACCTAGGGAAACAGGCAGCTTGAACATAGAGAACGCTAGTCCTTTACATTTAAACCTGATGAACATTCACGAGGCATTGCCAATTTTCTTATACTATAGATCAATCTAATAACAGAACTGAATATGTGACATACTGTGTGTTTCACCTTTCATCGGGACACCTAAATAACTTTTCTATTTTGCCATCAATATGAAATTTTTAACAGTTGTGTACGTCTTTTCGTATGAATAGAGTTTTTATAAAGTTAATATCTAGCCAACTATAATTAAAATAAAATGTAGCGTTTCAAGTAATGTCATACTAGAGATTAAGATAGAGTAAAAAAGTATTAGGAAAAGTTTTTACAAATCACTCAAGAACCCCTAATAGAAATTTTGCTGAATTTTACTTCAATTGCAAGTATTGAACTTTGCCGAGCAATGGCCGATAGATATTTAAGTATTGCTCAAAAAGTATAAATTATTGGAATTATTGGTGATAATTAAAGACGGCAGACTATGTGCCCCAGCAGTGGCGTTGCGTGGAGAGTTTAGCAGAATAACAGTGCGCTTACTTAAAAATAAATATATCGAATCCTTATACAAAACGTTAAGAAAAAACATAAATAAACATGTTTACATTGTTGCAAAAAAATGCGGATGTGCGCGATGAAAAAACTGCACCATAATATATGTTTCTGTATTAGTCTCGGAAAGGTTCGTACGTAGCGACGTATATATATATATGTTTATATACAGAGAAGGATTGTTCGACGTTGAGAGATGTTATATTTGCATAGTTAAAGCGCTCTTTGTATCTGTACAACGGATCTTCAGTGTTGGTAAAAAGTTGCCCTAATTTTGTAAAATCTACATATCTAATACACTGTTAAATTTTTCACGGACACAATCACTTTTTTCATCTTCAAGGATATGCAGCACTAGTTTTACGTGGTCAATAATTGCTAATGAGTCCGATAAGGACAGCGCAGTGTTCTGTAAATTTTTTATTGCGTCCAGTATTGGAACGTAACTGTCGTAAATAATTTTTAAATTTGCTGCAACTTGAGGATTGTTAAATTGAACCTGGCTGAGCCGTATTGCAGCTGCTTCTTTGGCATCTAGTTGTAAAATCACTGATTTAATTTTTTCAAAATGTTTATAATAACAAAATGCTGCTTCTAACCAAGTACCCCATCGTATAAGAATTGGTTGCGGCGGCTCGGGTATATCAGGACACAGCGAATAAAATAGCCGAATCCGTTTCGGAGATTTAAAAAAAACCGCTTTCGTTTGTCCTATCAGTTGATCCACATCAGGATAAGTTGTACGTATAGTGTTTGTTACAAGGTGTAAAGCGTGTAGCAAACATGTGACATGCAGCAGGTTTGGTTTAATCGTTTTGAGTAAGTTTGCCGTGGAACACATAACCTTGGCAGCATCGGTAACTAACATTAACACTTGCTTCGGTAAAATCTCAAATTTGTGTAGTGTTTCTATTAATAAATCATATATCGCTCTGGTAGTACACCCTTGCATTCGTTTACAGGTTAGTAAATAAGGAGGAGAAGGTCCTTGCGGAGTCAGCGTCCGTACTAGAATGGCTAGGATGGACTGTTTTTTAATATCTGTAGTTTCGTCTATTGCTAACCACAGGAATTTTTTTTACCGTATTTTTCGTACAATTTACAATTCTCTCACGCACTGACGGTACGTAATTCCGTAGCGTACTTCTTGCTGGTAATTTCCACGTAGGCTTCTATTTCTTCCAAAACTGACGAAACAATGGGTGTTCCACTTTCTGCATTGGTATATTGGTCGCAATTACCATCATTGTTAAATCACACACAAATTTATTATATGATCTGTGTCCACTATTATTCGATTTATGTTTGTCACTATTTATATGTCTTTGGCACTGACTTTCTTTCCAAGTTAATAAAGTTGTTTCACAAACTAAACATTTCACTACGGTACCGTCATATATTAAATCGGGAAACCTATGTAAAAATTTCTCTACTACGTTAGCATCCAACCGAGTCGATGCATTGTTTCTACGCACTCCCGACATTTTCAACACGATTGTGTTAACAATGTATCGCTTACAACGTCTCAACGGCAACTGAATTGTTCGTCAAACGCCTCTACTCGATCCCTCCACATCACGCTACTGTTCGTGCACATAGTCTGCCGTCTTTAGTGATAATGTACGTTCTACCCGAGACGCTGCTGGCGAGTTTAATGCGAGACATCCTGAACGTCCAACAGTCATCGAATTGTTGCATACTTGAATAACATTTTCAACACTACTGGAAATGTTGCTAAACCACGTCAACGAGAATTGAACAATCAAGAACACCATTTCGATGCAGTAATACGGAAAGATGATATGTAATGATAGAAAAAGATTATCATTACACATACATTCCCTAAGCGTAATGATAAAGAAAGAATAGTCACTGCATTAGTGGTATAGTAGGCAACCAGTTATACAACAGTGAAATATTCTCCATTGAGATTGGAAATTTTTTAAAGTCAAATATTCATGAATTTTTGTCTATTTAAAATTTTTTCAGACTACATACCATTTGATTTCCCACTGCTGTTTTTTAAGTTAAATTTCGTCAATTTATAAATCACATATTGGTAAAGATACCACGAGGTGTAATTTGTTTAACGTATACATTATTTTATCGTGATACTGAAATGCTCCCAATAGGAGAGTTACGTTCGGTAATTCGTAAACATGTCCCTCACCATTCCTAAACCATAATTCTTCTGTACCACATTATCATTGCTATGGAAAGGAAAAATTTTGAATAAATTATTTATTTTTCAATAAAATGTATTTAATTTAAGATTCATGTACGAACAAAAATTCATAAATATTTTCTCTAATCTCCATTGCAATCTAAAGGAAAATACTACACTGGTGTATAACTGGTTGCCTACTATGCCACTAATGTATTGACTATTCTTTTTTATCATTACAGAAAGGGAATAACAAGTGTTCATTTGAAAAGTCAATCTAGTAGCATGTGATTTACTGAGAACATTTTGAAGTATGTCGTAAATTAAAATTTACTACTTAACCTACGAAGTCGTATATTTTGACAGTTTCATACATACAAATAAATAACAAATAATAGGTATTTATTTTAAACTATAACAAATGTTGAAAATGTTGTCCTTCAAGATCAATGCACTTTAAAATCCTCCGTTCAAAATTTCTGATGATATTCTGCAACATTACTGGATTGTTATTAATTTCCATGCATTTCTGTTCGATTCTCTGTAGCATATCATTCAAATTCTATATAGATGTTCGAAATATGTTATTTCTTAGATAAGGCCACAAAAAGAAGTCGCAAGGTGTTAAATTGCATGAACGTGCAGGCCAGGCAATTTCAGTATTTCGACTAATTATACGCTCATCAAAAAATTCTCTTAAATAATCCAAAGATTCTGTAGTGCAGTGGCAAGGTACTCCGTCTTGTTGGAAATATGCATTTTGAAGTTCATCATCATGCAACCGATTGACAAATGGTTGTAAAATTTCCGTACGGTACTTTTGAACAGTTAACGTTCCCTGAAAAAATATTGGTCCAATGATTCGCCTTTGGCTTATCGCTGCCCAAACACCAATTTTCTCTGGATGTAGCGATTCTTCATTAATTACATGTGGATTTTCACTACTCCAAATTCTTGTATTTTGTGAATTTAGGTATCCCGTTTTATAAAACCATGCTTCATCAGTAAATATGACTCTATGCGAAAGTTCTCCATTATTGTTCATATTTACAAACCAATTACAAAACTATAGTCTACGTGGGTAATCAATTTCTAACAATTCTTGTACAGCTGTGACACGGTATGGATAAAGTTGCATATCTTTTTGTAATAACTTGTGAGTTGTACCAACAGACAGGTTTATTTGTTGACTCAAATGTCGAACAGATTATTGACAACTTAAGGTGTACGTTTCTTAACTGCTCCGCTGCCTGATTTTCTTAAGAGACTACCAGTTTCAGAAAAAAGTTTTAAAGTTCTATCCAAAGTATTCTTAAATTGTATATAATCTATTACAAAATGTGGAAACTCAACTTGAAATTCTACTATGCAATCTTGAACTGAATAAACCCATAAACCATCAATTTTATTACCACTTCGAAAATAAGCCTGGACTAGAAAAATTTTATGTTCTAAAGTGAAAGCCATTTTAAAACTGAGAAGCAATTTATTTAAACCAGAATCGACGCACGATTATTTTATGCACTAACTGATATTTGTGATTGACATTATCAAATGTCATTTGGATTTACGTTTACGGAACAATAAACACATACTAATATATATTTGCGTCTTATTCTATCAAAATTTCTAAGTAACCTAGATTGACTTTTCAAATGAACACACGTTATAACAACTATTAATTTTTTTGTGTAATGATAAAAAAAGAACCCAGCATACTTAATGCTAATGGTATACAATTATAACTAGCCATCGAAAAAATTCATAATTGGAGTAGACTGTGAAATTGGGTTGATATTTTAACCACTTCCACATAATGACATTTGTTATTTGACATTGAAACTATAAATTTGTGTCAAATTTCTCAAAACTCTTATTAAGAAATTGTTTGTGTTTAGATGTAAATGGACAACATTTTCAACAACTTCTGTAGCTATATGTAAATTTGGATTATGATTTCGATATTAAATAAATTATTTGTTTTATTTTTTGTTGTAGTATCATTTCAATGCCATAACCTTTTTTTTTACAATGAGACCAAATGAAACTATCAAGCATCAAGTAATGTGTCATTATGCGAAAGTGGTTAAAGTACCAACCCAATTTCACAGTCTACTCCAATTATTAATTTTTTCGATGGCTCGTTAGTTATTACTGTCAAAATCTCATTGTCATTATTTGACAGATAATTTGTGTTGACATATTAATTTATCCAGCTAGAAAAGAAGTTGTAAGTGGAAATACTTGGTTCTTTATTATTTATAACAATTTCTATAGAATACAATCTACAATAAATACTAGTCTAAGTCTAGCTATTGACCTGAAATATTAATGTTAAAAACAGGATTATTTAAAATAAAATGCGGAAATAAAACGCCTTGTTTAGGTAAATTTTGGAAGTCAAGTTGTTCTGATGTTGAGATGGGTGAGCTTTGCTTAGAAATTTCAGAAATATGAATTTTAGTTGAGGGTATTTACAGAATGCTGTTGTCGTTTATTTTATATTCAGTGTTTAAAATTATTCTTGCGATATCAATTTTATTAGCTATGGATTCTTCCACGTAACCTTAAGCTACACTGGTGGACTTCCATCCACCGTGCCTTTTTAAAGCTAGTATGTCTGGTCTAGAATAAGCTAATAGTGTAGCCGACGTTCTACGTAGCCAATAGCCAATATACACTTTATTGCTTGCCAGAGTTAGAAAAGTCCATATTTTGTATGGTATTGCACCAATTCTGTGTTGACCTACGTTTTAAGCGGCACATTTTCTTTTCTTATATTTAATAAACAATCTTCGAGAATTCATATTCTTAGGTCTTAAGTTGAAATTTTTTTTTATAAATTGATATATCAGCATTAGTAATAATAAATGACCGTGTTTTATAATTTTTAATATCAGAAATATGTATTATTAAAATATCATCCTTTTCAATGATATTTTCTCAATTGTCCTATTTGTCAGTTCGTCAGAAGGACATGCTCCAGCAATTCCATTTATCAAACCTTTGCCATTAAGTATATTTCATATGTGGTTTCTTTCAAAAACAAGTTAAGGTAAAGATGCATTTTAGGTACCTTAGTTAGGCAAAATATATACATTAATTTTATGACCAATCATATCAAAGAATTGTTTTCGTAACTATGGAAACATCATTCAAAATTTAACAGAGGTACAATGTTATCTAGTACGTTTGAATTCAAAATCAGTTATAAACAGTTATACAGTATAACAACTTGAACTACGAAAGCCTATTGATAGGAGAGGGTGGTGGGAGGTAAAATTAAATGTATTCATTTAGCTTATTTAGCTACTTATAATATGTTTTTTAATATAAGCGGGTAGAGTTTGTTAAATTAAGTTTATATTATGGGATAACTGAAATTGTATTGCATACTAATTGCAACTAAAGAACCGTCAAATAAAAAATAAGTCCAACAAAATAAAATTTATTATCATAATACAACTTTAATAAACAATACTTTTAATTAATTACGTGTTCGAATCGTGCACCTTGAATTTCTAAACAATACGCTACCCGATCATAAAAACCACGTCTAACATTTGCCAGCATATCGGGCGTAATCGATGCTAAGAAATTTCTTATTTTTTGACGTAGTTCATCTAAATTATTTGACCGTTGATATTCGAAACCGTAAATTTTTGACTTTAGATACCCCCACAAGAAAAAATCATTAGGGGACAAATCTGGTGATCTGGTCGGCCATTCAATTGTACCGCCTAGAGAAATAATTCTATTTCCAAAGGTATTTCTTAAAAAATGACTCACAATTGCACTGTTATGTGCAGGATATCCGTCTTGCTGATACCAAATACTTCCTATTTCAATATTGGGTATGTTCTGGATAAAAGGAATAATGTCATATTGCAGCAATTGTAAATATGTTTGTGAATTTAACACGCCGGTTATAAAAAATGGACCAATTATGTTGTCCCCTAACATTCCAATCCAAACATTCAATTTCTGTGGGTATTGTGTATGAGCTGTATACGATTTATGTTTATTGTCTTTTGGCCAATACCTTATTAACATAGGATTATGTCGACCGTGTAAAATAAATTATGATTCGTCAGTAAAGAGAATATTAGAAATAAAATTTTCATCCACACCACATTTCTCAATTATATCCAAACAGAACTGAACTCGGTTATAATGATCTCCAGGAAATATTTCATTTACTTTTTGTACATGATACGAACGGTATTTATTCTTCTTTAATACTTTTCTAACAGTTTCACGGGAGACATCGACACTTTCACTAATTTGGCCTAACGTTTGGTATTAATTTTCTTCAACAGTAGCGCATATCATGGTATCCCGATCCGCATTATCATGTGCGGGCTTTTTATGTAAAGAGGGAGAGACACATCCGTATTTTTCAAAATTTTCCTTAATTCGATGAATTGTATTTAAACATGGAACAGGACGATTAATGAAGGTAGTTCTCCAAATATTTGCAATTGATGAAAGTATGTGGCCTCCATAAATCCACTTTATAATTTGCACTTTTTCATTAATTGTGTATTCCATTAGGATAAAGTTTGATGGTTCGCTAAAGTATTTCACATAACCACTGACATTTCTGTCATATAAAAAGTTGACAATACTAAAATGGATACATTTAATTTTACCTCCCACTACCTTCCCCTATCAATAGGCTTTCGTAGTTCAAGTTGTTTTATTGTATATCGTAGTTGTATACCGCTGTTTAATACAAATTACAAAATACATATTTTTTAAATAGATAGTTGCATTTAATTACCAGGACTTTTAATATTTTGTTGAATATAGTCTTCTTTATAACCTCTTGTCTTGAAATTATTTTCTTCAAATAATCTAACATATGGCAACGCTGTTGAGTGGTAATCGCGTTTCATTGGTTACAAATTCATGTATAATATGTTACCTAACTAAGGTACCTAAAATGCATCTTTACCCAAGTTAATTTCATCTTTACTGATAGTTCTACGATTTTTTAGTAATTTTGCAGAAAAGCAGACACGTTTGAATATTTGCCAATATTGCCAACATTGTTCTTAACTGATAATATTGCTTTCGACATTGAATGAATTGGTCATAGCGTCGAAGATTTGTATTTCTGTGATAACTCTGACATATATGTGAGAATTTCGTCCTCAGTGTATCTCTTCACTATTTTCATTGTACACCAATTCATAAAAAGCTTGTATTGTGCGTTACATTTTTCCCCTGGATTTACCTTGGAACAAATTTAGCGTTGCCTGTTTGGCTTTTTCGCTAATTTCCTCAGGTGTACAGTTCAAGCTTTCACTGGAGTCAAAAATATTAGAAACTCCGGCACATTCCTTTCCGGGACAAATCTGGTGATCTGGTCGGCCATTCAATTGTACCGCCTAGAGAAATAATTCTATTTCCAAAGGTATTTCTTAAAAAATGACTCACAATTGCACTGTTATGTGCAGGATATCCGTCTTGCTGATACCAAATACTTCCTATTTCAATATTGGGTATGTTCTGGATAAAAGGAATAATGTCATATTGCAGCAATTGTAAATATGTTTGTGAATTTAACACGCCGGTTATAAAAAATGGACCAATTATGTTGTCCCCTAACATTCCAATCCAAACATTCAATTTCTGTGGGTATTGTGTATGAGCTGTATACGATTTATGTTTATTTTCTTTTGGCCAATACCTTATTAACATAGGATTATGTCGACCGTGTAAAATAAATTATGATTCGTCAGTAAAGAGAATATTAGAAATAAAATTTTCATCCACACCACATTTCTCAATTATATCCAAACAGAACTGAACTCGGTTATAATGATCTCCAGGAAATATTTCATTTACTTTTTGTACATGATACGAACGGTATTTATTCTTCTTTAATACTTTTCTAACAGTTTCACGGGAGACATCGACACTTTCACTAATTTGGCCTAACGTTTGGTATTAATTTTCTTCAACAGTAGCGCATATCATGGTATCCCGATCCGCATTATCATGTGCGGGCTTTTTATGTAAAGAGGGAGAGACACATCCGTATTTTTCAAAATTTTCCTTAATTCGATGAATTGTATTTAAACATGGAACAGGACGATTAATGAAGGTAGTTCTCCAAATATTTGCAATTGATGAAAGTATGTGGCCTCCATAAATCCACTTTATAATTTGCACTTTTTCATTAATTGTGTATTCCATTAGGATAAAGTTTGATGGTTCGCTAAAGTATTTCACATAACCACTGACATTTCTGTCATATAAAAAGTTGACAATACTAAAATGGATACATTTAATTTTACCTCCCACTACCTTCCCCTATCAATAGGCTTTCGTAGTTCAAGTTGTTTTATTGTATATCGTAGTTGTATACCGCTGTTTAATACAAATTACAAAATACATATTTTTTAAATAGATAGTTGCATTTAATTACCAGGACTTTTAATATTTTGTTGAATATAGTCTTCTTTATAACCTCTTGTCTTGAAATTATTTTCTTCAAATAATCTAACATATGGCAACGCTGTTGAGTGGTAATCGCGTTTCATTGGTTACAAATTCATGTATAATATGTTACCTAACTAAGGTACCTAAAATGCATCTTTACCCAAGTTAATTTCATCTTTACTGATAGTTCTACGATTTTTTAGTAATTTTGCAGAAAAGCAGACACGTTTGAATATTTGCCAATATTGCCAACATTGTTCTTAACTGATAATATTGCTTTCGACATTGAATGAATTGGTCATAGCGTCGAAGATTTGTATTTCTGTGATAACTCTGACATATATGTGAGAATTTCGTCCTCAGTGTATCTCTTCACTATTTTCATTGTACACCAATTCATAAAAAGCTTGTATTGTGCGTTACATTTTTCCCCTGGATTTATCTTGGAACAAATTTAGCGTTGCCTGTTTGGCTTTTTCGCTAATTTCCTCAGGTGTACAGTTCAAGCTTTCACTGGAGTCAAAAATATTAGAAACTCCGGCACATTCCTTTATAAAATGCTCTATATCTACGATCCTCCTATAACCTATAATCTATAATTTTATGTGAATGTAGTTTAATGTTAATAACGCCCTAGATATCACAAAACTAATTAATTGACATTTCGGTTTGATAATCGATGCTGATGCTTCTCCTAGCAATCAATATTTTAAATAATTGTCTTAGCTAGCTGCGAAAAAAAAATTTCCAGGTTAGCCATTCAAATGCATGTTCGTGTCTACCTAGAGACTCTGGAATTTAATTTTCTGGTAGTGTAGAAAAAAAAGTTATTTATACACAAATACCTAATTTTCATTTTTTTACATCGTTTCTCATACCAAATAAATAATAAATATCCAATATATAAACTCTAATTATCTTTTAAGGCGTCCAACGAAACTTTAAAAAATTTTAATTGTAGATATATTTTATTAAAAATCAGAAGAGAAACAAAAGCGGTATGGTAAGAAACATGAGGTCGTATTACTTCCGAAATTTTAAATTTACGTTATTTTTACATTTTAAAACGGTTATTATTGCAAATATTTTTAATAAAATAAAATATTTCTTCATATTGCAAATACTAATGTCACAAAAATTTATCTGATTGAACCAAACTTCCGTATATTAAAAAGTTTTAACGAAACATTTATCTCACAAAATATTTCGGACTCTTTATTTATTCGGTACACTATATGTATAGCCATATCGTCAAAGAAGTTGAATATTATTGTTGGTGAAAGTTTTATTAGTTGTGAAAACAAATACCTAGAACAAAATGTTTGGTATATTTTGCGCTTTCTGTGGTACAGTTTGCCCCTCTTTTGTAACAAATTGAAGCGAATATTCTATCAAGATTACGTGGGTTGACACAATGTGTCAGTTATAATACTATCAGCAGAAGTCTCTTATCGACATCAAGAACTTAATCTAGGTCTTGCTGGGGGATGTAACCTCTGCTTTATGTAGGTAACATTGGTAGGTAGCGATGCTTTGCAAGATATACAGTGGTGGTGTACAGTATAATCTAATCAATTTGTAATTATCTGTTTCGGTGAAGACTCCTCTGACGCTGTTATTACAAAAATCTTACTCCAATTTAAATCATTGTTTATTATTGGATAGCTTTCAAATATTCTACATGAAGAAGCAAGAAAATTATGACATAATTAATTTTTGGCGACAGGATATTTTTTGGCGCCTGCGGAATCAAAATCCATTTCACTTTAGTAGCGCATATTAAACAATTATAATTTAGAAACAGTAATTGTGGAATCAAATGGAAAAACCGGTTGTAATGTGATATATTTCGCGAAATGCATATACAGTGTGATTTTAAATGATTGATGGTAGTTCAAAATTCCCGCCGCGTGTTTTAGTGTATTTCATATTTTGAAGGTGCCTGTCAGTGCTAAACAAGCAAATGTTATCACAATATATATATATATATATATATATATATATATATATATATATATATATATTAAGCTAGTACAGCCTTCACAAAACAATTTACATTATTATTAACAATTTAAGGAATAATTACAAGATTTAATTTAAACTAATATTAAATAATTCAAAGAAAATGACAGATCGCGCCATCTATATGCGAGCAGTACAAGTGGGGTTATGTAATTATGTAGCCACTTACAATTAAAATGCCAATTCATTATCTAACAAATTGATTTAATTGTTAAGGATTTTTAATACCTTCAGAATACTTTAATTTTACTTTTAACCAGATGTACAAACCAACATTTCAAATTGGCCACACCTCTTTTCTTATCAGCGGCAATATTTTCATGTAGACATCGCGTTCCAAAAAATGGAACGTTGTTCTTGGAGAAAAAAATAATATAACAGAAAAATGAGAAGCGTTGGCTTTTGCTACGATAGCATCATGTCAAGATGCTAAAGGCGATTTTAAAGTTATAAAGTGTATTTTAATGCTGAAGTATAAAGAATAATATAATTAAAATATTCATACAACGTTAGAGGAAAAAGTTACCTATTAGCAGAGTGCATTTTCAAGATATTTGTATATCCGTAACGAGCGGGTATCGGACCAGCGTCCAACAGTATAAAATTCTTTAATCCTTAATTTTATAGCGTTATATGAAAGCTATCCAATTAATTATTGCTGTCAAACCAATATCCTGTCAATTCCGGGTAGAATAAATCCTGTAATCCAGCCTGAGACCTGCCCGAAGGAACCTTTTCCTCGAGCCAAAGTACCTACAGATACAAGTAAATTAGCGCTCGAAAACAAGGTAGAATTTATCCTATAATTAAAGAAATATTTGTGTATTATTATAAATCGTAGATAGAGCAGCTTCACTGTGCAAAATATCACCTATTCGAGCATTAAAGTATAGATTTCCATAGCAAACATTTTTCATAAACGTATTGGTCGATAATTAAGACAAACTCACCTTATTTTACCAAATAGTTCGATATATTATTGTCATAGAGAACAGATTTCATTTTGAGGTTAAAACCAGTTCGATTTACATTTGATTACAGATATAAATCCTAACATACCACCTAAAAAGGCATTAAAATAGACAAAGTAGCATCAAGCATATATTGTATAACCACTTACCTTGATCGCAATTCATTATATTATAAACTGAAGCTTACTACACAATTTAAAATAAATTGTTGCAAGACAGCATACACTGAGTTCATATGCACTTAAGATTGTAAATGAGGGGGATATTTTCAAATTGTCACACAAAGCATTATTTATGTTACAAAGGTTAAAGAATATTAAATGAGTTTTATTGTTATAAGGTGTTTTTCTTTAATTTACGTACCTCATACCGAGTGTTTGAGAAAACAAGAATAGGGAACTTATCCCATGTACAAGTTAAAAAGAGCAATTTGAGCGTTACTAAAAGATATATTTCAAACAGAACCCTTAGACTAAAGAGCCCAGTGCATGTCAAATAAAGATTACCCTAAGCTAGCCCAAATAAAAATAAAGTCCAAAAATCAAGTTGAAAGAGAGCATTATCGTTTTTTTTTTAATATTCAATTTTTCTAATTGGAACAACCTTCCACTAAAAGTTGGAAAATTGTTGAACCTCACATTAGAAGAGGTACGTCTAATCACATTTTTGGCGCACGAACGTGGGGGCCATTTACAGTATTTCTTCAATATGTAGATATTTCTTAGCCGTTCATTTCATATATCATTTGATAAATTTTTGGAGTTTTCGGCTTTTATATTAAATATTTTCAAAATAGTATGTTATTTTGCGAGGTAAATGTGAATGTAAACATTGCTGTCTACAAATTACAACGCAAATCATACGATATTTATTTCAAAAATTTTGTACTCAAGTCTACGGCCTGCCGGATCGTCGCTCTAACCAACTGAGCTACGATAGACCTTGGTTCAAGATTATTAGAAACCCCTTATAAGACGACGATGTTAAAATTCAGATATCAGTTTTGAAAGCAGATGTCAGTTTTGAAGGTGAAATTGCTAATTTTTACTCCTTAGCTATTAATATATGTTGATTATTTCTTAGCTGTTCATTTAATATATCATTTAATAAATTCTTGGAGTTTTCGGCTTTTATATTAAATATTTTAAATATTTTCAAATTAGTATGTTATTTTGCGAGAATGTAAACATTGCTTTCTACAAATTACAACGTGGACAAAATTCAAGTAAATTTTGTATGGTTTGCCTTGTAATTTGTACACAGCAATGTTTACATTCACATTTACCTCGCAAAATATCATACTAATTTACAAATTTACAAATGATATATATATATATATATATATATGCTATATGTTTCGTTTTATATTTTTTATTTTTCATGTTTTAACTTTTACATATACATGTTTTTTAAAGGTTTTAAAGGCTTGTATCTATAGTTACTTTAAGTTTTAAATCTAATCAATTTTATTGTCCTTTTACGTCAATTTTATTATTTTTTCTCTACATTTTGTAAGTATTTTTTGCTACTGCTTTATACACTTATTTATTTAATGTTATTTCTCATTAATCTTGTAGTATCTCCGGAAGAAGCAACAAAGTTGTTGCGAAATATAGGGATACTTAATAAATGAGTTTTTTAATTGACAGACCTCTTGCCCGCTTTTATATATATATATATATATATATATATATATATATATATATATATTATATATATATATATATATTATATATATATATATATATATATATAAGGCATAATTTATTATTAAACTGGATGTATCTTTGAATAATTTTATCCATGACAACTACAGTTGCATAAGCATGACATTAATATGTTGTCATTTATATTTCATATTCTTTGAGATAGGCATCACTCGCCGAAACATATAAGAATGTTTTAAATATATGCATTTTTGAGTAAAACCAGACCTTAAATCGCCAACTAATTAAATCTGCCATATATATATATATATATATATATATATATATATATATATATATATATATAAGGCATCATTTGCCGAAACATGTAGGATTGTTTTAAATATATACATTTTGAAAACCAGACCTTAAATCGCCAACAAATTGAATTAACCATAACATACAAAAGTCACGAAATAATTATCTTTATATATATATATATATATATATATATATATAATTTCACTGTTAATAAAAACAGAATTTGGGTCAATGTATCAAATAAAACGATTTATTGCTACGTAACGTTCGAAAGTATATTTATTTCTTCATCAGATCTGATAAAACATTTACAGATTAGCCATAGACAGTAAATTATGAAAATGTACATACATTAGCTATTAACAATTCCAACAATTCTGCATTATCTGAAATTGCTTTCATAGAAACAAGATATCAATTAAATGTATATCTTAGTTATATTTACACAAACCAACTATTGTAAATAGTAAAAAGTGCATTCCTATTAAACATTTTTAAGAGGATTAAAAAAAACACAAATTTGCATTGTAATGGTTCAATGTTAGAGCACTCTGTGGACACGATAATGCTTAATACCTAAAATGCATACCTGGGAAACGGGCTGGTGAATCAGCGACACAAAAGCCAGATGTGGTAAAAAAATATCTATATATTTATACTATATGATTCAAAAATGTTTTATAAGTGGTGGCTGTGGATTACATACATTTCAAAAATGTATGTCTTAACTTAATATCATTTACTTATCTGTCAAACGTGATTAATTTTAGTACAATATTCTGACATTTAAAAAATTAATCACAGTTAAGTAAATGATATTAAGTTAAGACACACATTTTCTAAATATACGTAATCCACAGCCACAGTAATTATGTAACATTTTGAAAAGAATTAAATACGAGGACTCGACAGAAACAGACCAGAAAATATAAAATCAAATTTATAAAATAAAAATTTTTAATATTTTCTGGCCTGTTTTTGTGTCTATTCCTCCTATTTAATTCTTTTCAAAATGTTACATACTCACGTATATAAATGTATACATATATTTTTGCCACATCTGGTTTTTATATCCCTTATAACTTCACAAGTCCGTCTTTGCAGATATGCATTTTCGCATTATCATATCCACAGAGTGCCCTAACATTGAATTATCGTGAACGGATTGTGCATTGATTTGAAGATAGAAATTGTATTTGTAAGGGCAAAACCAATGGCCGGCAGACAGTTTTAAGGGAAGATGTTGATGTTAGACAACGTATTGAAACAAGTCCCAACAAATCAATTCGAAAATTAGCTGATCAAACAGGTATTGTACGTTTAATTAACATTACTATTTTCATTACAATTTTTATTCACTTTCTAATATTTATCTTATATCTCTACCAGAAAAGCTTTAGTTCAAAATTTACATACACATCCGCACAAAATAATTGTTACACAGCAATTATTGGATATCGATTATTAAAGAAAAGTTCAATACTACCAGTGGTTCAGCGGAAGTTTAAATAGTGATGGTATTCTAAATATTACATTTATGTCAGATAAGGGTTAGTTTCATTTATCGGGGTACATATATAGCCTAAATTACAGAACGTGGGCAACTTTAAATCTATATAATTTTGTAGTTTACATCCATTGAAAATTGGTGTATGGTTGCTACCCATACACCAATTTTCAATGGATGTTGTGACGTCGAATTATCGGTCCAATATTTTTAAGGATACCATTACTGGAGAACGATAACGGTATATGTGTTGCGGATTTTTATAAATCAATTACATGACGATGAATCCTGTTAACATGACGAACAGAAAGAATGATTTAGCCCTAACAAAATGGCAATTCCCGCAGTAAAACCTGATGCTCGTCCACATAAGCTGAAGTGCATCTGGTGAGACATAGAAAGCATCGTTTACTATGAACTGCTTCCAAGGAATATATCCATCACGACTGAGATTTACTGTGAACAACTCCATCCGCTTAATGCAGCAATTAAGAAACAAGGTTGGGAACACATCATCAACTAATTTTGCAATGCGCTCATACTTCTGATACTAGAAAAGTAGCTTTTCAAGAAGTCGGTTGGGAGGTTGTTTTACATCCGCATCATTCTCTTGATTTCCTCTTTATCAAATAACTTTCAGAGAATATCCTTTAATAACGATATCGTGTCCCACAATTGGTTTGATGACTTCTTTATTTCCAAATTATCGGATTTCCTCAAGCGTGGAATCGAAACATTACCAATCGGTGAACTATCGCAAATAATGGAGGAGAATATATTTTTGAAGTTTATGTATCTTTTTTGTTAAAAATCAATCAATTTTGAGTTGAATAAAAACGCTACAGATCCTTGCATGAACCTCATAATTTTGAATTATGAAGAATTTCTTTGTTTTCATATTTCTTCAGAAATTTTAAATTGATTGATTGTTAAACAGATAGTTTGTAAATAATTAATTATATAATTGTGCAGGAATTATATTGCACATTATATATATTATATTTCACATTTACATTGTGTTGTTGCTGTAGAAATGTAATCGTATTTACTTATCTTCAAATTACCCAAGCACACTTCTGCTTAATTTACATACTCCCACAAAGTTTTTGGTAACGTTTATGATATATTAATTCTCGCATACATTAACAATTGGTGAATCGTACGTGCTTAAATTAATTGAATTTCCTCTTCGTAAGTTATTTTAAAAATAAAGCTTACAAGATTAAGTCCAATAATTTTAAAGACCTAAAATCTGCATTAAAACACGAAAATGGGATTATTATGGTACTATATTCTATAACTGAAAATGTCTTAACAGAACTTAAGAACAGAGTTAATTAATTTGTAGGAATTAGTTTAATATTTTTCTACATCTAAAAATTAATTTTTTTATTGTAATAATATTTAAATCAAAAAAACAACGGTAAAAATTGTAAAAACATATGATCTTTTACGCATTTATAATATATTCGAACACATTATTTTGTTTTCTTTCGTTGTTGCCTTTAAAGAGGAAAGAAATAGAATTTATAGACTCAATTTAACATTATGATTCAACTGACTCTGGAATTAAATGGAAAAGTTATAGATGTGACTCTTAAAGAATTTACCGCTGCGTATAACATGGTTGGTAGCAAAAACTTGGTTTGCAGACTTCGGCCGTTGCTGTCCATAATTTTATCTTGGTTTCTGGTTCAAACCGCGTTTCTTTTTACCGACGTTTCGTTTGCTTTTACCAGGAACATCTTCAGGGATGCTACTGCTGTTGACATTTCTTGTAAGAGTGAACGAAATGTCAAAAAAAGAAGAAGAAACAATACCAAGAACACGTTTCATAATGTAAATTGGGGAAGCGAAAATTTACAACCTGATCGCGAATTAAATCAATAGGCCCTTGAAAATCGTAGAACTAAATAGTTGGAAAGGTCAAAGTTCCTAAAGTAACGTTTTAGCCTTCATGTAAGTTGGTGGCCACATAGATATCACGAAACCTGTGCTGAAAGAGTCGGTTATTATAAATGCCTTCGGACAATATGGCACTTGAGATTATGTTTACTCTAATCTGATATATCTATACAGACCAGGGACAGGCGCAGAGTCACGGGAGAGTCAGAAGTTTATATTTATGTGAAAATATCTTTCAAGACATGCAGACATGTGTTTCATCTTGCTATAGAATCATCAGTACATGAAGCCGGAAATATAATTTCACAGGAAACGACACCCTTGCTACATTACCAAAGCCATCAAGGCACAGCCTAGAAAAACATTAAGTGTCGCTCTTTGACTAATGTCTACATCGCAATCGCCAAAATAACTGTCGCTGTCTTCGTGACAAGTGCAAGACTTGGTAAGATGTTTCTGTATTAACGTTACTTCGCTATACATCGGACACATCAGATAGCGTATATAAAAAAATAATTTGAAACATACTTGAGTGGTTATAACCTCGCCATGCTTTATACACGGTGATAAAAAAATTGGAGCTTTATTATTAACTGAAAATAGTACACACAAAATAATGACAAATGAATTGTGATAAAAAGGTGATGTTCGGGTCCAAATGTAAATTATTATCTTTAACAGTCGAACTTAATTATTACAAATGAAACAGACATGCAATATACGCGTATGTAACTGTACACATGGACATACACCTCGTATTTTGCAGCATATACTTATGCCTAAGACACGTTTTTCTGCCATCAGGCGTCATCAGTTAGGCTAGTGAAGTAGGTAAAGTTAAACAAATCGTCTTATAAGGTATAGCAAATTTTGTCATATCAGGTGGCACCATATAATCTAGTGACATCTGACGGACAAAAGAGACTATGCTGAAAGTGGCAACCTTCCCTTGACCGGCTAGACCAGTGTATAGGTGTAAGTCCATTAATACGATGCCAGATGGCAGCAAATATACAAAAAAAAAGTTTAAGTATTCTGTCCTTCACACCAGATATTTAGTATTTTATATTATTAAAAATACTTTTGTATTAAATATAATATTTATCAAAAACATCCCATGCAGTTGAAAAAATTTTTTTTTCAGACCTGTGTATTGTTTAGTGAGTTTCACCTTGGCAATAATACCAAAAGCAATTAGAAGTTTCGCTGATACTAATTTATTAATTGGACAATAATTTCCAGGAGTTTGAAGAGCTGCTAATTCAGATACTTGAAACAATGAGTTCACATTATGAAAATAGCCAATCAATAAATGTGTCTACATGATATATTCAATCATTTTACTTACAAATAAACTAGGAATTTAAGATGTATATCTCGAAAACAAAATCTAAACAGATTTCGTCGTGAAACAATACCACACAAATTTATGTTTCCACTCTTGGGAATTATAATATTTAGCTTTAATTTGGGAGGCAACGTTTAAATGTAATATAATCTGGGTGCGTATTAAAATATACTGATCCCTCCCTGGGTATATATTAGATTTGCTTAATCTGTTTTAGAGCTTTCCGCATATGTTATTAATGAATGTGGCGGAACGCATTCGTTTTACGTGAATTTTTGCGAAGCGTTTGTATGTGCAAAGGTTCGTACTTAATTTTATACGGTTATCTAGATTCGAAAACAGCGTTTCCACTCTTTTCACCGATGATGTTATTGTATGCAAATATTTTTTTTATTCCCTTGTGGATGTTTTAGGTGGGCATTTGCTAAGCTTGTTTAGGACATTTTATTTTTTTAAGTTGTATATTCAAATATATCCTCATGTTTTTACGGGACGTACTTCAAAATATTAAAATTTCTACAATTACTAATCATTATTTTATTTCGTACTGTCCAGTATATAGTATTTTTACGATAAGAAATCAGTCACGTTATTTATATGCATCACACAACGTTAACAAATCTTTCTTTCATTGTTTCGACCTTTGCTTGATGTAAATCCATATCACAAATAAATAAAACACACATAAGATGTTTTAGATTTAGATGATTTAGATTTAGATGATTTAGATGATTTAGATTTACACTTTATTAATAAGATAAAGACAGCTGTTTCGCTAACACAGTAGCTTTTTCAATTTCAACTTAAGACTAAAGATACATACAATATACAGCGTTAAATCAGGTAGTTGAACCAAGTTAAAATTCTAGGAACTATTACATTTATATTTATTGCTTTTTGAAAACTATATATATATGTCCTACTTGTGTGAGGTTGAAGTTTAATAATCTATATATATATATAATACAAAAAATGTTTGTTTGTCATTTATAGAATCTGAAACTATCCAACCGATGTGATCCAAACCGGTTTCATTAGAAAGGTAATACTCCAGATTAGGTTTACGGCTATGTATCTTTTTGATATTTCAAGTGGGCGTGGCCCTTCCCACATAAATTGAATAACATCATATATCTCGACTATTGTGATAGCAAGAGTTTTGAAACATTGCAATAGTACATATTGCTATGAATTGTGATGTTTTAACTTTGCTTATTCACAATTCACAACCAATATGTCCAGCTTCGATATTCAGTCGGTTTAATTTCCAGGATGAGACTGCTTTTTCCTCAGGGTTCCAATCGGAAAAGTGGAAAACAGAAATGTATTAGCTTACTAGTTTTATATTGGACGCCACTCAAAACTTGTTTGAGAAAAATATTAATAATGTCTTAGAGTTACTTCAGAGCACAAAAGAATAAAGGTTTAAATTCAAAAACACAATGAATTTTAAATGAAATTTTAATACAATAATAAAAAAAAAGAAAAAAATGTCTTTATAAAGCATAAAGATCAATATTGCATCATTAAACAATATTTTTAAGGTAAAATTATTATATGAAAATGACTGGACCATATAATTAAACTTCCTTATTGAATGCCGATCAAAGTTACAACTAATAAATTACAAAGAAGTCTTTTAATTTCTCCCACAATATTTAACGTAAAAAAAATATATCTGACTGACAGACAGACAGAAAAAAATATGCCCTTGACTCCAAAGTGCAAAATTTTAAAGTTATAGAAAATTTTTTACTTAGATATTTTAAAAAACGTTCTTTGTCATCTAATTCAACTATTAAGATAAAATATCAATATAACAAAATTAATACAGTGAAAATACACAGTTCAAATCATTCAACTAATGATAATAATGATAATTAGTAATAATTTAATTACTTACATCTATGAAAAAAATATTTCTTTCTCGAGACACCTGAGTTGGAAAACCGTATAAAAATCACAACGAGATAAACAAACTCGTATAAATAACGGTATTGAATTAAAGCACAACAACCAATTAATAAAACCACGAAGCTAATAATCTAAAATAAAATATAAAGATTTATATCTTGTAACACACGTCTTCACAACCCAGATAACATTTAGTGTCTGAAGCGGATACAGCAAATCCGGCATACTACGACAACGCTAGTCAAAAATAAATCAAAATAAAATCTGCATTCATAGATAATACAAATTATACACTGGCATCGAAAATAAATGTACAATATAAAATAATGTTTTCAAAATGTTTGCGGGGAAAAGTCTATAGCAATATGTTACTAATGTGAGTAATCAGGACAAAAATGGATCGGTTCGGACAAGTGGGCCTGGCTGCTTTCATACAAAATAAATATTTAATATCAAATATCTAGAGTTATATAATAGTTAGAGCCTTCAAACTTTGTAGGAGTCCATAAATTATTAATATTAGTAGTCGAAATGAAAATGGGCGTGATTGGACAAGTGGGCGTGGCAGATCTCATACAAAGTTTGAAGGCTCTTAAGGCTTCTTAAGGCTTCTTAACTCTTTGGAACCTTCTGGAATGCCACCACACATCTTAGCTTTAAAAGTTGGTTCACCATTGATGCTCATTCGCAACTTAGATCCACCGAAATTGTGCAACGGAACAAGACTTGCTGTTAAAAACTATCTCCAAATTTAATCGAAGCCACAATCATCAGCAGCAAATGTAAAGGAGAAGATGTGCTGATATCACGAATTCCAATGATTTCAACCGATTTACCCTTCGATTTCAAGCGATTACAGTTTCCAGTGCGTCTTGCTTTCACCATTACCATCAACAAGGCTCAAGGCCAATCGCTAAGTGTTGCAGGTTTGAACTTGAAAATGCCTGTTTTTCGCACGGCATATGTAGCTTGATCTAGAGTTGGAACGCCAAAAAATCTTTATGTTTACACACCTACCGAAAAAACTAAAAATATTGTTTATCCGCTAGCATTAAGATAAAATTTAATAAATAAAAAAAATTTTCTTTTTTTCAAACACACGTATTTCATTTTTTTAGCGTAGTAATACACGCCGGGTATCCGCTAGTATAACATAAGCAACTAAGAAACAATATTTCAATGGGTGAACAGATTTAAAAGTGGGGATGAATTCAAGTCTAATTTATCGTTTAGTAACATTTCTTTTTTTTGTTTTGAGTTTATTAATTTCTAAAGACTCTAAACAATTTAGTTTTCTACCTTTATTTTCTACATGTATAATATCGAATAGCCAAATATATTAAAAATAATAAAGGAAAAACTACCAAAGACAATAAACCAGGAGTCTATAAGTTATCATGCGGATCATGTACCAAAACATATATTGGACAGACAGGTAGAACGTTTAAAAAACGAATCCAAGACCACTATCATTCTTATATCAATAAGAAAACTGACTCAACCTACTCTAATCATTTAATAGAGAATGAACATGAATTCAATTTACAATTCGATATTATACATGTAGAAAATAAAGGTAGAAAACTAAACTGTTTATAGTCTTTAGAAATTAATAAACTCGAAAACTCAGAAATGTTACTAAACGATAAATTAGACTTGAATTCATCCCCACTGTTAAATCTGTTCACCCATTGAAATATTGTTTCTTAGTTGCTTATGTTATATTATTAAACTTCAACCTCACACAAGTAGGACATAGTATAGTTTTCAAAAACCAATAAATATAAATGTAATAGTTCCTAGAGTTTTAACTTGGGTCAACTACCTGATTTAACGCTGTATATTGTATGTATCTTTAGTCTTAAGTTGAATTTGAAGAAGCTACTTTGTTAGCGAAACAGTTGTCATTATCTTATTAATAAAGTGTAAATTTAAAACATCTTATGTGTTTTATTTATTTTTGTTAACTCATCTATTGTCTATATCTTGCAAATAATTTTCATTTGGTTTATAGGTTATAGTACATTTAAAAACATTTAAAAATGGTTTATTACAGTCAATATTAATAATCATGATATACTATAACAGTACATATATTAAATTTAACAATAGAATATAAAGGTTTTATATTTTTTAGTATTTATCATATTACACCCATGAGTTTCTCTTAGGCACAGATAATAATTGGTGCTGCATTCGAAGTAAACTAGTAATGTGCCTTTAAAGCATATAAATATGATATAATATAAAGTTGCTATGTGCCCCCACGAGCACTAGACTTGCGCCGACTAATATTACCTTATCCTAAATCTACCCAACTTACCTTCAACCTTATGTTTGCCCCGGAGATCTTATGGCTAAAGGGCTAACTCAGTTATATAGGCGAGTTGAGGGGAGGTTCTTACATAAAAAAAAGGCGCCACCATGTTTTCCTTTAGCCAACTAAGAACACAGACTCTGCCGTAGTAAGTGGATAAATTTAGTAATACTCAATAAGTTGTCAATAAAAAAAAAGTTCATAACAATAACAACTAGATTTATTGATTAAGAAATCTCATTAAAAGGTTAGAACAACAAACAAAAACAATATAATATGCTATTGCAATTTCAGATTATGATAACTCACTAATGACAGGTACAAGTAACGTACTATATGAATGAATCCCAGATACACCCTGTGTATATTCAATTGACAATTACTAAAATAAAACAAAAATTGACTTATAATAAGCACCTCTTACTAAAATTGTACACTTAGTGCTCAAGTTTGAAAACCAAAAAAAGGATGCTATACCAGAGGGATATATGTATGGAACAAAAAAAAATACTATTCCACAGTTGCAATACCATTGATCGAAATTAATTATCGTACCTAAAACTATATGGTATTGCATCGGTAATTCATTAAAGCTTTAATAAACCTTATACAATTTCGATAAACACAGGTACACACAAATAGAAATTAATAGTTCAATAAATAATTAACTGTCAATGTACTCATATAATTGGATACTCCAATCAGATAGTAGTATATGCAAAAATGTGTTTAGGATATATAAAAAAAAATAACTCGAATTTTATTCTATAGTTGTGAATGATTACCAAATAAATGGAAAAGATATTTATTTAAACAAAATTTAGATATTAAAATTACATCGGAATCCGTTACTGATTCCAAAAAAAAAAGAAAAAAAAGTACTTAATTTAATTTATTCAAATTTCTTTACTTTAAACATCCTGATATGCGAGATTGATACTATTAAAAAAAAATACTACTAAAATTTGAACTAGAAAACTGATTACACGATTAATGTATGAAAATGGACTTAGTTAAATTTTACAATGAGGCAAGAGAAAAAAAATTAAATGGTGAGTAGAACACCATGTTTTAGAACGCCAGGCGTTCCTTAAAAATCACAATTAATATTGTTTTCCGGGACTCTGTCACAAAAAAAAGCGTTACTCTCTACACACTACCTTGAGTGAAAGATGACCCTTAGATCCGATTACGCTGATTTCCTGTGTCCGGGTGATTAGCTGACTGCTGATGTATCAATCTCTCGACTAATTAGTAAATTACACCTACGGAACTCACAGCATAACCAGTCTAACGCAATTCCGCCTGTATTGCCGTTATTAGCAGATACTAGCAGCCTTAAATAAATGAGAAAAAGAATAAGTGGAAGAGTCAAGAGTAATATCACAAAATGGAGAACAATGCCGTGATATAATTATAGCCGTCCCCTTATCTCAGAACTCACCTGAAGCAAACACGTGGGCGTAAAACTTTTCAAATCCGGGGAACAATATGCTCGACTGAAATTGTACTACTACTAGTGAACTTATATGAAGCGAGCCAATTTTTCGAATCCTGCCTTCAGCAGAACAGACAACACTGTATCAACTCAAATTGACTTCCCAGTTTTACACTCGTTGACTTACTTCAAAGCGGGACTAATAAGAAGAGAACGCCAAGAATGATTGTCCTTTAATTTAAGCATAATAGACGGATACGTCATTGTTAACAAAAAAGGTACTACCCCCCCTACGGGATATTGAAATAAAAGATTGATAATTACTAGGATATCATGACATGATTAAAAAGCAAATGAGGAAGCCACAACCAAAAATTCATGAATTAATTCGGATTAATTAAGGGTTTAGCAACGATTAAAATTATACCAAACGTTACAGCGATCTAGATCAAATAGTTTAGGAGAGTCTTGCCTAGATGGCTCGCCAAACAAACCAAAAATGTAAAGACTTAAATTAATTGAAAAAGGGTTATCCGACAAGTTAAACGATTCTAATATGTTTACAAAATTCTAATAAAAAATATAACGATGTCCTGTTTACCTAAAATTGCCAAAAAGGAACGATAATGAAATATAAATTTAAATGTACGAACGATGACTCGCATAATAATTCGAGATGTCTAACTTGCGCATGAGTAGATTCAATGCTCCGGATTAAAAATAAACACATTAAATAAACGACTCCGGGGAAACGGTTGTAGTGACATCCAAGATATTTTAACATTACAGATATTAGAATCTGAAAAAGCCTACGATGACTTAGAATTAGCAATTAATTTAAATAAATTATTAAAAATGCCCAAACAGTGTAAGGATCATTTTTGAAGTATAACAAAGTCAAATAGATATTAAAATTAAACACTATATTTGCTCTTAATTTCACAAATATTTTCACTGGAATAAACGAATTCATAGATAAATCTATGATAAAAAAGTAAAAGTGCAATCCTAATTTATAAATCCAAAACCACTATTCGTATGTTATGTTATGAATTTTCAATATCAACCAGAATATTTAGTTCTTTACACCTAAATACATTAATGAAATATACCTTTTTCTAAATTTTATTTTTATTCTTGTTTACACGCAAAGAAATGATTTCATGAGAAAATGTCAAAAAGTTCTGAGTTGCTCTAATTTGTCAACAAAACACGCTTCAGCAGTTACTTGACTTAGTGCTTCTTGTCACAACCTTTAACAGCCTTCATTAGTCCCACCATATTTACATCTATTACTAGAATAATATCTTTTTGCGATTTCCCAAATTCATTCTATAGAGAGTTAAAACTACAACGATATGGACGAAGTCGAAGAAGTGTGTGGCCATATTGCTCTGCTACATAAATAGGTCACGGCTTATACCTCTAAATAAAAATTATTATCTATTTGAACTTAATTTAGTAATTATTTTATTAACTAACACAATAATTGAACCATACATGAGTAGGAAAACCCCACCAGTTTTGTATAATACAAAGGTATTTTTAATAATATAAAATATTATTAAATCTGGTGTTCTTCACACCAGATTTTTAATAATATTTTATATTATTAAAAATACCTTTGTATTTACTAACAGTCTAACTAACTGTAACTGTGTTTTTAAATACAGTTACTGTTGAAGATGAAGTAAGAGATTTATTTATTATCGTCGCATGATAGCTCGCATTATCCATAATAATAACTGAAGGGCTTTCTAAATTCTTAAGCCGTTGATTTTCGAAACCATTCTAGAAAATTTTCTTGATTCATTCATGTCACGGTGGTAATCCATACTTTTACTATTTGTTGCAAAGATTAATTCTGCTCCAGAAACAAAACTACTACTGCTACCAGCATGTACATCTATGTATCTACAGAACAAAAATCAATTATATATTGCCCATGCCAATACTTTTTAAATAATTAATACCTTTTGCTACTTTAATATTCTCTCTTATATTTGAGAGCTTCGATATTTAAAAACCCAAGTTTCATCTAAAAAACAAACTGGAGTATATTTTCATTTTTAAAACGCATATATTGTTGCAAAAACGTTATTCTTTACAAAGCAATATGACGCAATTCCATTAATTCTCGATTAGGGTCTTTTTCTTAGAATGAAAACCAATATTTTGCAATATTTTCCACAAAGAAGCAGTGAATAATTCTCATTCTCGAAGAACACTATGCAATGTACCCAAAGTAATATGACGTTATGCGATTGTTAAAGAATAAGTAATATTTTTATAAGTTTTATAGAATAATACTTACTATTTCTGTGCATCCATAAATTTCTAACTGCGCATTGACTAAAAAACGTGAATATAACAGTCTGTTTATTCTTAAAACAATAAAAATGAAATGGGCAATAGTAATATGAAGCGATGACTGACAGATGACAAGCGGATATCATATGATGATCATGCGTGACAACAATGCTAGGTTTAGCGCTTCAATAAATGATAACATATATTTGGTAAATGGTGATCGATACACGGAACACAAGGCGTCGTTGTTAAAATTGTATAATACAGGTGTAATAAGATTGGTATGAAATAAATTAATAATAAAAGAGCAGAGGTGGCCTTAAAGCGCTTTATTTAATAATAACAAACGATATTAAACACTACACCATAAATATAAAAACAAATAACAATTATAATACGCCACGTGCAGAGTTAACTTCCAGTTAAAGTTAATCTACACAAACACGTTAAATTCTAGTGAAAGCTCACCTCTGTTTGAGTTATTTAATGATTAATAAATAACGAAAGATAAAAGAAAATAATTAAAGTAAGTAAAGTGTACTTAGCTTGTAATTGCTGTTGTTGGCGTTCCGTGGATGGGCACGAAAACGTCGAGAGTGTTGGATGAACACGTGAGGTGGAAGAAACTAAGAAGATCGAGAGCGTATCCGCAGAAACCAGCGTTTATATATGACAGTGCGGGGAGTGAATCTCTACGGAAACTGTGAACCAATGGGAGGTTGCAGACAGAGTCAGAATTAATAAGATTCGCGATACGCTCGCGGAGTCGCGGTATCGATGAAAATAAATATATTTGCGAGGTTCGTCATAGAAAGCGGGTTAGAATGATACCTCACCGCAGGTAATTCGAGGCGTGTATAACGAAGTTAGAATGGCCAGGTAAACTACAATTATTACTAATGGCAGGTAGACGTAGGTTTACCTGAAAATGGGTCTAGATGACTTACAGTAACCCTATCTATTATAAACTACAGGTGTCGTTTGAAATCTAGGTTGATAACGACTAATCTATTAAGTTATTGAAAATGGCGGCAAAAAGAAAGAAATAACTCTAGACAAACTATTAATTATCTCGCTTCAGCTATAAGTTAGACGTATGAGATTTTGATTGAAGAATGGGGTCAAATTATCGTAAAGAATCGTACCTCGCTTATAACTGAATATTAATTAGAAGGCGAGTAATCTCATAATGAATAAAAAAGCCACGCTAACTCATTACTAAGGAGAAGCCTAATGAGTCATTAGCTTCTAAAAAAAAGGCGCATTTTCGCGCGTAAACTTAGTGGGTAGGTAGCTTTTCCTAGAATTACGGCTAACCCGATGCTTGTGTCAACCGAACTTTCTCTTTAGGAATGCGACGGGAAGGTTGTATACAGAGTTTTTGAAAAACATTGCGCGTACAAAAGAAAAAGCGATGATTTAATGAAACTAATTTATTTAATATACGTGTAACAAGGTAACACTGAAAATACAAATTTTATAGTGTGACTGTCTTAATATCCAGGTAGAATAAACTAGACGAGCATAGTGGTCTGCCTCAAGCAAACCGTGTCCCCTGCGATAGTGATATGGATATAAGCCCTCACGATTTAAAATTCGCCAAACTGTCGTTCGTGGCACTCCTAGTTGTCTAGCGATTCGACGTACATTGAGAGTTGGATCCCTTGTAACAATAGCTACTGCTTCTTCCTTTAAGGCTGCTGGCAAATTTACTCCTCGGTCGAAAAGATAATCACGCAGTCCGCATTCTTCAAATTGTCTGTGTTCTTCCAGAAACTTTCTGTAATGAGGAATGCGCCTATCATGAAACCCATGTCGGTATTTAATAACTGCTTGACGTGCACTGCCGTTAAAGTAGCCATACACAAAATGCATGTCCGTATACTCTTGAGAAGAAAATCGGGAAGGCATTTTGAATAAAGAAAACGTGTCGACTCACTAATAAGCTGTTGTATGAACTGAAATGTAATGTAATCCTTTATTAAAAAATACAACGTTAACAGTCATCTGAACATTTGTTTATTGTATGATATTCATGGTTTAGCACTTACGAAATAAGTATGAACCTTCTTTATCATAAATCAATTTCCAGTCCTCTTTTTTGTAGATCTCCAAGAAATTACTGTATGCACTACGACACGTTTTTATTTATTTTAGGATAACATTTTATTATGCGACGTTATCAATCACAGGCCTGTTATTGAATCGTATAACTTTTTTTTTAATAAAATCAGTTTGCATTGACTTTAGGATTACATTTTTTTTCATGATCTGATAATCACATTTATAGATCTGTAACTTTGAAACAAATAAAAATGGATATACAAGTTTTGCGTTTTTGTTACTTGAAATGAAGTCTACTTTACACTCCTAAAATTTGAACATAACGATACGGGACACCTTGTATAACTTTTTTTATAAACAATTTTTTTTCACAATTGTTACTAATATTATAAATTAATTGCATTATTGCGAAATAATGTGAATGTAAATATTGCTTTCTACATTTTACGACGCTAATTATTCGAATTTTTTTAATTGAAAAAATTTGCCCTTAAACAGGAATCCACGTCCATGGTTTGCCGGACCATCGCCTTTTCACTAAGCTACTAAGGATTGTGGTTCCGAATACATCGGAAAGTCTTAAGTTACATTAAGGAAACAGAATTACTAATGTTGGCTCCCAAACAACACCGTTGCGCACATTCTAAAAATCCTAGAAAAAAGAAATCAAAAAGTTTGAGTTCGAACCAATTTGATCGAGACGCCTTTAATTTCATTTTGAAATTCAAATTTTAAAATCTCAGAAGCGAACGTGATAACCATTTTTCGGAGTTTAAAGTTCCATTATCACTTCAACTTATCGATTTCAAATGTCTAGATTTTCAGTAACACGTCTGCCCTTATAAAAATTGTAGCAGTATGAGTTTTTAATTTACTTTTTATCCCTTTTCATGTCATAACAATCTTAGGTGTAAATAAATGATAAGAATTATGTTCTAAGAGCAAAATCGGTTTCCCTTTATTAATTTTTTATTCAATTAAAAGTTTCAAACTCTGTAAACATTTTATTAATAGTAACATTTAATTAGAGGCGTCTCTAATTAAAATTTAATTAGAGGAAACTCGGATGGAAGATGTAGTATGTTTTTGCGATAAGTTCGAAATTGTTCAATTAAAAACAAATACATCTCTGGTTAATTCCGAACATGATGGTTAATGATTTTAAGGGCAAACATGTTTGACAATGTTATTTAAATATCTTTATAAGCATTTATTAGTTTTCATGAACTGGAGTGAAACTAGAAACGCTATTTCCATCTCATTTTCTTTTATATGGATATAGGATAGAAATAAACTTTGACACTACTACGCGCATATTATGATAATAACAATAACTTATTATCTTCAAAATCGATACATTAACTTGTTATTTATACTAATTAGAAAAATAGCGGCAACACATTTTATTTAGTGGTTTTCCTTGCAGCTCTAAAGTATTTCTCATAGTGCCGTTGTAGTTCTTACGCTTGCTGATTTCATAAAGAACGATACAGTATACGCAACAAAGGCATATTACACCTATATAGGGTGATGAAAAAATGTAACTTTATTTTTAACTGAAAATAATAAGTACACATGAAATAATTACAAATGAAGAAAAATTGTGATAAAAGTTATAAAGTAACACAGGTATTAACACTTATGTGAATTGAGTGTGTCGCTAAAAAAACAACATTTGTTGCTAAAATAGCCAGGAGATCCGAAAATATTGTCTGGCTGCCAAACATTACTCTAGCTCATTTGGGATTACCCAGGTTGCACGTGTAACGTATTGCTACGGACGTGAGCTAGCTTACACCCACAATTCAACTCTTAATTAATAAAGAATTAATAAAATTAAACAATTCAAATTGATAAAGGGCTATAACAAAGTTGTCACATTGACAATTAATTAAAAAATCACTCTTTACACCAAAAATTTAGATGAAAAAAAGAGAGAACTAATAAATTAATAAACTAATATAAAACCAACTTGAAAGCCACAAAAAAAAAATCTGAAAACATAAATAAATAATGACTACAATAAGGAATTGTGGTATCTAAAAAAAATGTCACTTTAACAGCTAACAAAATAATTTGAAACATACATGAGTGGGTAAAAACCACACCAATTTGTATAATACAAAATTATTTTTAATAATATAAAATATTATTAAAAATGGGGTGTGAAGAACACAATACAAGTTATATATTTGTGAATGTATCTCCTCTCCAGAGACGCAGATACGTATTTCACCATTCTACAGGATCGTCGGTATGCCCCTGCTGGAGAAGAGATACATTCAACCGAACATAACTACCTTGCCATCGACCAGAAATTACTAAGACAGAGCGTGAAAGAATATTCAGCGCTGTCTACATAATAACTGCCGAACTAAGCAACGTGTTTCTATAGACGGTAACAACCATACCTATATAAAACTGTATTATCGTGTCTTCACTACTTGTCGGGCGAACCGAATGCGTATATAACAAAATAATTTGAAACATACATGAGTGGGTAAAAACCACACCAATTTGTATAATACAAAAGTATTTTTAATAATATAAAATATTATTAAAAATGGGGTGTGAAGAACACAATACAAGTTATATATTTGTGAATGTATCTCCTCTCCAGAGACGCAGATACGTATTTCACCTTTCTACAGGATCGTCGGTACGCCCCTGCTGGAGAAGAGATACATTCAACCAAACATAACTACCTTGCCATCAACCAGAAATTACTAAGACAGAGCGTGAAAGAATATTCAGCGCTGTCTACATAATAACTGCCGAACTAAGCAACGTGTTTCTATAGACGGTAACAACCATATCTATAAAAAACTGTATTATCATGTCTTCACTACTTGTCGGGCGAACCGAATGCGTATATAACAAAATAATTTGAAACATACATGAGTGGGTAAAAACCACACCAATTTGTATAATACAAAAGTATTTTTAATAATATAAAATATTATTAAAAATGGGGTGTGAAGAACACAATACAAGTTATATATTTGTGAATGTATCTCCTCTCCAGAGACGCAGATACAGCAGGGGCGTACCGACGATCCTGTAGAAAGGTGAAATACGTATCTGCGTCTCTGGAGAGGAGACACATTCACATATATATAACTTGTATTGTGTTCTTCACACCCCATTTTTAACAACTAACTCTAAAAAGCAGTTATATCACCAGAATTCGGCGAAAAGATTAAATCCACACTTTATCTGGGACACACGAGCAGCTGATCAGAGTTCCATTAATAACACATACCACAAAAATACAAAAAAATTGAAATTTATAATGCAAAACGCCGAGCACATTCGAAAACGACACACGTGCGCCAAGCTCGATTCGTATAAATACTTGATGGAAGGTTGGAAAGTTTCTGCCGGCGACACAATATAACTTTTAAAGCTAGCTATCCTTGATTTTAAGGAATTCTTCTCCTCGAGATGTCTATAATGCAGATGAAACAGTTCTTTATTACCGCGCCATGCCAAATAAATAATTAGCATTAAGAAATGAGCGTACAGGAAGGAAGGCAGGAAAGCAACGTTTAACTTATGTACTGTTTGTTTTCGCAGCATCTATTCGCTCTTTTCTGTTTCTTAAAAAATATAGATTACCTAGATTCCTCAAACGAAATCACAATATCATTTGAGAGCCATTAGTAACGGTAATAATTGAAGTTTTCAATTTTAAAATTTTGGAAATCCGAATATTGTGTTATAAATTTAATACAAAATTCACTTCAATAATATACATATTTGTGATTTGGTAAGGCTGTCAGCTAAGATTACTTAGGTAATTTCCATTAAATGTTCAAATTTTTATAAAGGGTACTGTACATATGGAGAACCTAATTAGATTTAATCAAAATAGAACTTATATAAAATATTAAGCGATAGTATTATAATTAGACCTTGCATAGACAACAAATTCCATATTTTTCAATAATAACCTATGAATTTAAACCGCCCAATACGTAAATATAGCGACATATCCCTGTTGAAATACGTCAGCGTTCTAATCTATTTCGTCGCCTCTTCATAATCCAATATCGTTCGTGTCCACGATCACGTTTGGAAACAATCACGTACAAGAAAAATAAACAAGAAAAACGAAACGAAAACAGATTCAGTAGCATACTCCGAAACTTTGTTTTAGCAGAAAAGAATGAGCTCGGTCCTAATGAATTCGGTTTTTTTTTTGGCTATTCTTGGTATAAATCATTCTCTTCTCTAGCTGCCTTGTAATTTAGTTAAGCTCCTCTTTAAGTGAAACAAATGGTCCATTCCATTTGCGACGGGGGTATTCACATGTTGCATTTTTAGCTTGCTTCGTATCTATGTAAACGTTGATAGGTGTAGTATATTTAAATAGATGTGCTTGCTTAAAATTAAATTACTAACCTAATCTAAATCTTCCATGTTAATATAATTTATCATTTATATTACTTAGTGTCTGTGCCAGATAGATGAAAATGTATTGTCGAATATAAAAAAAATCAAATTAAATAATATGTATTCTGTATACAATGGTAAGAATATTTACTTAAGAAAATGGAGTTTAAAAAATATAATGTTATTCATGTAAGAGAATCTCCATTTAGGTCTTCTTTAGTTATTTAATTCTCTGTAGATTTAGTTCTTTTCAATAGTGCTTGTAGCCATTTTTAGCAGAAAGTAGATAGAAAGCAAAACATAGACAACATATGTCTGCAGCCAAAAAATTGAACAGGATTTTTATATTGTCTCTTTTTTTTACTCACTGAAACCGGAAAAAATACTTGAAAAATTCCGTCTTTTCAGATTTTCTTGCAAAACTCGTATTTATAGTTTCATTTGAAGTGAAACCTCCCTTAGTAAAAAATGAGAAATCTTCCTAACTGGGTTGAGCATGTTTATATACTGTTATTCATTTTTAGGGTTCAGAAAAAAACATATAAAATTTAATTTTTGATGAAATTTTATTTTTATTATAAAGTTTTGACCTTCTTATTATGTACTAGGTAATCCCGACCACGCTTCGCTGTGACTCAATCTGAAATGAAATGAATGAGAAAAGAGATAAATGTATTATAGTAAATATAAATTCACTGGGAAAGCAAATCATCCAAGTGCGTTGCTGTGGCTATGTGGCGTTGCTGTGGCTATGTGAAGTTAAAGGAAAAAAAAATGTTTTTGACAAAAAAATAATCTTCAAACGTACTAAAATATCATCATTTTGTTACTGAATACATACCTTAGAAATAATTCATTTTTTTACTAGTAAAAAAATGGGTTCATTTCTTTACTAGTAAGAAAATGTAACCGACCAATCATAACTCCTTAAAGTGACTGAGCGATTATTTGATAACTGTCAAATATTTATAAAATGAGCGAAGAAGAATTTCGATGTACGCCACCAGAATTAACAAAAATTGCCAATCAAGCTGCTGCAACCTTAATCCCGACTAAATCTCGTAAAGTGTATGAAAATGCGTATGCAAAATTTCTGAAGTGGACTAGAGAACAAAATGTCAACAACTTCACACCGAAAACGTTTTGTTGGCATATTTTGCAAGTTTATCCTAAAATTTGAAAAGCTCCATATTATGGGCACAATATTCAATCATTAAAGCTCAACTAAACTTAACACATAATGTAAATATTGGAAAATATAACAAATTGACAGCATTTTTAAAGCGTCAAGGCGAAGGTTATAAACCAAAAAAATCTAAGGTATTGTGTAAAGGTGAAATTGATAATTTCTTAGTTAATGCACCGAACAGAGAATATTTAGTTGCTGAGGTACGTATAAGTGTCAGTGCGCAATATAACGTTCCTTTACTATAATCGGAGACTTTTACATGAATATGTACAGAGAGTATGCTGCTCTTCGTCTAAAGGCCACAAACTTGACCAGATTTTTTATTAAATATCAAAATGGGAAATGTCAGAATGTCAACTACTTCTATCAACACCAACATCGAAATAGGCAATAGTGATTTCAATATACAAAATTATTCTGTTCATAATTGTACTTTTAACATTACTTAAATAAATAAAAGTTTACACAAAACACTTTGACAGTTGTTTGACAGATATGTAAAACCTATATTTAAGCGACTATAATGCATGATATATTTAAATGTGTAGCTCACAAGAACGGTAAAAGTTATTTGAAGAAAAAATAATATACATCACACGGAGTAGAAAGCTTTTTGTGTCTCGCCCAGTTTGCACTGTCTCGGCTATCACCTCGACAGCAAACTTCTAGGCTCGACACAAAAATGACAGCTTTCTACTCCTAGTAATGTAATATACTATTTTAATTGTAAAGCTGATGAATTGAATACATTTTTTGTTTAGTCCATTTAGTTATTTAACATAACTTATAAACAATGTAACCCGCTATTTTAATAATGTTCCTGTCACTTGGCTTTTGACACATTGTCGAAATTACTTCAAAAACGTCACCTTTCAAATATCTCAGTGTTATTTAAATTCTTTTAATAAAATTTGTATCGTATATGTTCTCTTTTCTTCGATCTTACCTTGAATAAATACAATAGTGAGTGTATTCTCTTAAATATTTAATCTTCCTTTCTTGTGATCCTTAATTTTTGTATTTTATATCACTTTATGTTTAACTCCTTTCTATAACAGCTTCTCTGTGCCTGTTTCCTATTACTTTTCATTCTCATTGAACTTGTTACTAAATTCCTTCTGCCAATACTATTCTTATTCCAGTTATAATTTTTCGATTGTCAATTTATTACAAACAAAATGAATATGGCCATCGCTATACTACTACATTATATTATAACATTATTTTCTTTAGATTGACATTTTTAAATTCGTTATATCTTTTGAATGGAATCTCCGATTTTAATAATTTAAAAAGTATTTTACTGGTATTGAAATGGTCTTTAATAAAATATCATTTAATAGGATAAGGAATAATACAGAGGTATGGATAATATGGTTTGATTATTGTCGGCACTTTTATTAACTTTTAAAATGTAAAAAAGTAGTTATAGTGGCATAACTACAGTAGTTGGACATATGATTTCGCGGACTTTTTTGTAGATATTAATACGTTCTATAATAGTGTAGAACATTTTTTGTTCTATCAACAATAGTTTCCGCAGCGTACGCGATGGCAGATTTTTTGTGACTAATTTTTTCACACCTTGGGTTACATTAATGCATTTTTATTGGGGAGCCCTTTTTTTTTGAAAATGTAATATAGCCTATGTCACTCAGTGAAAATGCAGCTTTCTAATGGTGAAAGAATTTTTGAAATCGGTCCAGTAGTTTTTGTGTGAAAACATTACAAACATACATACAAAAACACAAATGTTTCCTCTTTATAATATTAGTTTAGATAAAGTCAATATTTTTCAAATGACCGCTCCGGGATTTGTGGCAACACTAGATCCTTTTAAACCACTTTTCGGTATCTCGGCCATCAGTTGACGAATGTTGCCTTTTGCGTAGCCGTACAAAAAAAGTCTAACGGCGTCAAATCGCATAATCTCAGTGGTCAATTGATGTCACTAAAACGTGAAATTAGGCAGAAAGTTTCTCGCGCAATAGCGGCAAAATCGGTCGTGTTGTGTGCTTGTTGCACCGTCTTGCTGGAATCACATATCGTCTAAGTACATATCTTCAATCGCAGTCCAAACAAGGCCTTTACCATTCGACTATACCGCTCCGAACCGCAGGCGCCCTTCTGTAGTCATCTTCGATAAAATGCGGCCCTATGACGCCTCCAGACCATAATGTGCACCAAACAGTCACTTTTTCTGGATATAAGGGCCTCTCTTCAATTATTTGGAGATTTTCAGAGCCCCAGATGCGACAATTTTGCTTATTTACGTATCCACCGAGTGAGAAATGTGCCTCATCGCTGAGGAGGATTTTATTCGAAAAATCATCATTTACGGTCTGCTGTTCAAGGACCCATTTGACGTATCTCCTGCGTTGTTGATGGCCAACAGGCTTTAATTGTTGCGTAAGCTGGACTTTATACGGATGTTGATGTAAATCTAGAAGCAAGATTCGCCATAACGAGCCGTAAAGCAGGCCCAATTGCTAAGAACGCCGTTGAATCGACAAATTCGGCTTTTAGCCCGCACTTTCACTCACGGCGGCGATATTTTCAGCAAAGCGTACATTACGATGATGCACATGCCTCTGAATATCTAACATGATCCCTGTTTCTTCAAATTTTTTCAATATTTTGCCAATTGCTTGCACAATATGACGATTATAACCACAGAAATCGTTTCAAATTGCGCGAAACGTAGCTACCTTTTAATCCACACTTTTGTAGTAGGTTTTAACATTTTTAGCGCATTTTACTGTTATTATTTGATGCATTTTCGTAAAAGGCAAACATTCAACTAAAAATTTGATGCTTTGGTTGACATAAATATTTGACAGCTGTCAAATGACTCGACGGTTTTGAAGTCACGAAATGGATAACCCAATAGATGTTTTCCAGGTTATTAGGAATTAATATAAACAAGCGTACAAGCGTGTTGTAAGATTCAATCATGTTTCCACATGATAAATAAGTTCAGGATCTTGGTTGCTGTATAAACAACAATCAGTTTAATTTTTTTATTAAAACGTGGTTGTACTCATGTTTTACGTTATATATTATGGTTCCAAGAGGTTGTGTTATATCTTCTGACAACTTTTATTTTATTTGTGGTGAATAAGTTGTTAAAAGTCATGAAAGAAACATAATTGATTTCGTGAAGAAAGTTTATTGTGCTTACTTAATGTTTAAGCTCGGATATCAAGACAAAGTCTGGTCTCCTCATAAGGTGGGCAGAAGGTGCAAGGAAGATCTTAGTTTGTAGCTTAATGGTAAAAAACACTCATTTCGTTTTGGCATTCCTATGATGTGGCGTGAACAGTAAAACCATACTATTACTGCTATTTCTGTTCGGTAGATGTGAAAGGTTTCAATACAAAAAACAAAAAGAAAATATCTTATTCAAGCCTTAGTTCAGCTATTCGTCCAGTGCATTATATCTCTGAAATACCAGTTCCACGCACCTTCCAGTCTGGATGATATTCTGAGTGATCCTGCGAGTGAAAAACATTAACTTCATAGGACGAATCTATCAGGTAACCAAGTAAGTTCGTGCGGTTTTTGATGGTAAAATATTGATACAATTCATACGATCTCGAATGTTATCTTAAGTCTATGATATGTCTCTAATCATATGTACTCTTTCGATATGTTAATTTTAGTTATTAAATTTCCCGTACTTGGGGCTTCCCGTTAGAAATAAAGATTATTATTATTATTATTAAAATATTAATATTTATTAAGAAATGATAATAGACTATTATTAATTGAAGTAATTGCCATCATACTCAATAACCCTTTGCCAACGTGGCATCAATTATTGTATGCCGGTATTGTAGAACTCTATGGATTTTAAATCAAAATATTGACGGACTGCATTTATTACATCAGCTCGAGTTTTGAACTGTCTATGGCTCATACAGATGTCCATACGGCTCTATAACATTATTGCTATACATGCCAAGCCACACGTTTAATTTTTGCGGATATTGTGTGCTAGTCTGAACCATTCGGTGCTCGTTTTCTTTCTCTGGACCAGTATCAAGAAATATTAGGATTTTATTTCCCATGAATGCTAAAGGAGGACTCGTCTGTAAAACATATGTTCTCAATAAAATGATTTATCTCATTGGCATTATCAGTTATAGTTTTACACAACTCCATGCTTCGAAAGTTCCCTCCCGATCTCCCTCAAAAATTTCTTGGTGATTCTTGTATTTATACGACCGATATTTGCTTTTCTTCAAAACCGAGTGGATATTTTTACATATCTTCAATTCTCCTGAAATATCAAGGAGAGATTTATTTTTATTTTCTTCTACGCTAGAGCAAATTACTACTTCTACATCATCATTAGGTTGTTGTTCGTTGCTTCTGCAATGATAGCAGTTTGCATCACAGCTGTAAGTTTTAAATTTATTAATAATAGGGGATATCGTAGACACATATGAAACAGGTCGGTTAAGGTAAGACATAGGAAACAAAACTCTGATCTCATTATATGAATTCCCCTGAAAATACTAAGATACAATATCAGTTTTTTCATTTACTAAAAGCATATCCATTTTAAATTGAGCGTGTTTGTATTTCTTCACATGTACACTTCAACGTTGCTGATATGTGACGTTGACAGTAGACGTTTAGCGATGATGGTTACTGTCACAGCTAAACGTCTACTGCAGTACTGATGGGGATATAACCCTCTTTGCCCCGTCCCACTTTAAACATCATACTTGTCGAATCTATCAGTGTAAATACAAATTTGAGATTATATATACAGGCTTAGTTAAAAGTATGGAGACGGCGATTTATTGTCGTTAATATTTATTTTAGGGAATTATGTTCAATATAAAAGTTTGTTAGGATATTTTGATCTACATTTGAGTACATTTGAATTTTTTTTTCTTGAATTGTTTTTTAGTTACGGCTGTCCGCGCAGTTTTTTTTTAAATGGGAACTAGTAAATTTTACTCTGCCATTCGATAGAGAATTTTTTTCTCTTTACAATAATATTTTTGTTTTTTCAAAATTCATTTTAATAACTTTTTTATAAGAAAAGGCCGGTTCATGTGTTTAACAGATGTTCGGTACATCGCAGATAGACAGAAGCGTAGCGATAAACAAACTTGAGCGACATAATTTTATCAGTGGTTATTGTGTACGTCAAATCTTTGACAGAAATAATTCATTTGTGCAATTTGTTGCTGTTAATATTAACAATGGCGAGTTTAAGTGAACATGAACGAATTGAAATACTTATGAAGTTGGGTTATGGAGATAGACGCAGAAGTTTACAAGACGTTTGTAATTTATTTAATGATACGCATCCAAATAGAAATCCAATTTCTAAATCCGTTGTTGGTAAAACTTTAAGACTCTTTGAACAAACGAGTAGCGTTAAAGATTTGCCAAAGAGTGGTAGACATAGAACAGCTAAAAGCGATGATAACAAACTGGACATTTTATTGGCTGTATCTGAATATCCCCATTTATCAAATCAACCAATCATTTTTAAAAAGTGAAAAGTATAAACCTTATAATGTAAACTTTGTACACGAGTTAACGGAAGATGATTTTGATAGGAGATTACAATTTTCTGAAGAAATGTTAAATATTTGCAATAATAATGAAAATTTTGTCAACAATATTCTTTTCCCTGACGAAGCTACTTTTTGCCTTACCGGTGAAGTAAACAGACATAACTGCAGATACTGGTCATCGGAAAATCCCTCTTTGTTTTTGGAGCACCATACGCAGTACCCCCAAAAGGTTAATGTTTGGGTTGGCATTCTAGGCGGTCATATTATTGGTCCCTTTTCATCAATGGCAATTTAACTTCGGCTCTGTATTTTCAGTTATTGCAAAATGAAATAATACCTGCTTGTGCTACGCTCTATCCTCATGAAAACAATGAACACCTGCCCAATGACAGTATCTGGGTCCAGCAAGATGGCGCCCCACCACATTATGGTGTAAATGTTCGTCAATATCTGGACAACGTTTTCCCCACAGATGGATTGGAAGACGAGGAACCATTGAATGGTCAGCCCGTTCGCCAGATTTAAGTCCTTTAGATTTTTTTCTTTGGGGATACATAAAAAAACAAAGTTTACAAAGATAAGCCCGATAACGTCGAAGATTTACAAATCCGAATTACCAGAACGATACAAGAAATTCCCCGACATTTTTTACAGAACTCTGTTAGGGGTTTTGTAAATCGATTGGGTCATTGTCAAATTACTAATGGACGACAATTTGAACACTTACTTTAATTTACTTTGTTATTAATTTGTTTAATTTTTCTTGTAAAAAAGTTATTAAAATGAATTTTAAAAATACAAAAATATTATTGTAAAGAGAAAAAAAATCTCTATCGAATGGTAGAGCAAAATTTAGCAGTTCCCATTAAAAAAAAATTGCGCGGACAGGCGTATCTAAAAAAAAAATTCAAGAAAAAAATTCAAATATTCAAACGTATGTAGATCAAAATATCTTAACAAACTTTTATATTGAACATAATTCTCTAAAATGAATATTAACGACAATAAATCGCCATTTCCGTACTTTTAACTAACCCTATATATATATATATATATATATATATATATATATATATATATATAAGGTAAACTTAATTAGTCGGCAATTAAAGGTCTGGTTATTACTTCAAAGTGTATATATTTAAAATAATCCTACATGTTTCGGCAATGATGCCTTTGTCAAGGATATAAAAATATATAATATTTTTATATTTTTTATATCCTTTACAAAGGCATCATTGCCGAAACATGTAGGATTATTTTAAATATATACACTTTGAAGTAATAACCGGACCTTTAATCGCCGACTAATTAAGTTTACCTTATCATACCAAGGTCACAAAAATACTATATTTATATATACAGGCTGTCCCGTAAAAAACGCCAACATTCATAATTCCGTTATTTATTGTCCGGTTTTATTTAAACAAAAAGTTAATTTAATAGCATCAAAAACACTATAAGATAGCAGTGTTTTATTTGTTTTCAATTGTTTTCATTAATGTCAAACGACAGTCAAGTTTTTTATTTTAAATGGCAACATATATATTTTTGGCTATATTCGGATTGGCTTTTTTTTTCTGAATTCAACGATGTATAACATATTTATTTTTGATAAACGTTTATTTCAAAAAAAAAAACTTTATAAATTTCATCTTTGTCTTCCATTATTTATAAATATTCGAATGTGTCATGAAACATTGGAAATGTAAGTATTATAAATATTATTATAAGAAACAAAACACTTTACAATAAATGTTGAAATTGCCCGCCACCTTGTTCAACACATATCGCACATCTCCTAATTACTCCAAAGGTCGCATTTAAAAGACAAGCGGCAGGTACTTCTTGACAAGTGTTAATAATTCTTTATCTTAAAATGTCAACATTTTCTGGAGTTGTTAAATAAACTCGATCTTGTAGATAAACCAACAACCAAAAATCGAGGGGCGTAAGATCCGGTGAACGCGCAGGCCACTCGATAGGACCGGATGTTCCTATCCACCTATTTCCAAATTGGGTGTTCAACAAATCAGTATTTACTCTGGCGTTGTGCGCGGGAGCCCCATCTTGTTGAAAAAATATTCTATTTAAATTTGCCAAAGGTAATTCATCTAAAAAGTTTTGGAGATTTTCGTGTAATAAAGTGTAGTATTTTTCTTGATTTAAGCAACCATCTATGAAAAATGGCCCAATTAATTGATCACCTAAAATGCCACACCAAACATTTACGTTGAAACGTCTTTGAAAATTATTTTCAATTACAAATCTCGGATTGTCTGCACTCCACTGTCGATGTATGTTTCTATTAAAAATACCGTTGTTGCTAAAAGTGCATTCATCAGACCAAATTATCCATCTGTAAAAATTCGGGTCTTGTTCTAATGCATCTAAATAAAAACGACAAAACTGGATTCTTCGGCAAGGATCATTTTGTTCTAATGCATGAACTTTTCGAGCTATGTACGGTTTAAGTTTGTGTTTTCTTAAAATACCATGAACTGTAGTTTTTGATACCCCAATATTATGTGCAATTTCGCGAATCGAAGTTCGTGAATTTTGCTGTACTGCAAGAAGAACATCTAATTCCCTATCTTCGGAGAATTTCCGTTTTTGTGTTTTTGGTTTGGTAAATGATCCATAATTTCTTAAATTCTTTTCAATTCTCTGAAATATTTTCGAACCTGGAACTTCTCTGTCCGGAAAACGAGAACTGTACCGACGAACTGCTCGAAGGCGATTTTTATTACATTCAAAGAACACTTGTAACATGTCCGTTAATTCATTGTTATTCATTTTTAACGAAAATACGCTTTTTGTTGCGGCAAAACGTTCAAACAGGATAATACAGAAAACTTAATAAAGTCAAACTGACACTTAAGGCACATTGACATAATGCTAGTGGACTGGGCCAAGTCTACGACAATGAAAGATGAAATTTATAAAGTTTTTTTTAAATTTTTTATTATTAGGAGATGTGCGATATGTGTTAAACAAGGTGGCGGCAATTTCAACATTTATTGTAAAGTGTTTTGTTTCTTATAATAATATTTATAATACTTACATTTCAAATGTTTCATGACACATTCGAATATTTATAAATAATGGAAGACAAAGATGAAATTTATAAAGTTTTTTTTTGCAATAAACGTTTATCAAAAATAAACATGTTATACATCGTTGAATTCAGAAAAACAAAATACAATCCGAATATAGCCAAAAATATATATATATAACTGTGCCCCATGTGCGACTTTTAATTAGTAGTTTTTACCTACTGATGATGACAACTTAGTTGTCGAAATACGTATTTAGGATACGACTAATAATTGTGGTAAGGGGTTATATACCTTTTTTTAAAAATATATATGTTGCCATTTAAAATAAAAAACTTGACTGTCGTTTGACATTAATGAAAACAATTGAAAACAAATAAAACACTGCTATCTTATAGTGTTTTTGATGCTATTAAATTTACTTTTTGTTTAAATAAAACCGGACAATAAATAACGGAATTATGAATGTTGGCGTTTTTTACGGGACAGTCTGTATATATATATATATATATATATATATATATATAATGTATAGAATCCACGGTTGGCTCTTGGTGAAACATAATGAATAATTTACTAAAGAAAACACTCGGTATGTTGTGAATAATTTTGTGAAACAAACATACCGAGTGTTTTTTTAGTAAAATATATATATATATATATATATATATATATATTTATGTATATATGCTTGTTCTTATGTCTGCCTTAAGTACATACTGAAATTTCATACAAACAAACACAAACGTCATGCAAAATAAGAAATACAAAAAAATCTTCATGAAAGCTTGCACAAATTTTTCTTTGAGAATTTAACTTAACAGCAAATTATAGCGTTTCAAAAATTTGTATTTTAATACTACCCGTATAAATCTGCCGTTATAACCAATTAGATTGTGTTTACTGCCCATTACTTTACAGTGTATTAAGCAGAATTAGGTCAATTTGCTTTTACCGCCGTAACTTGCCGTAATTCATTGATTCATTGCATAGTGTAACCTAATCTTCTCAGAGCGTTACATGTGAATGTACGATCACATAAAACCAAGTTTAATCACGTGTTTGTTTAAAAATTATATATTTTTCAATGAGATAAATTAAGAAATGAAATTAAACTTGCATGTGAAATCTTAGATGAGCCGGCAACCTAAAAAAAAATAGCTAATAACAAGAATCACGTGGAAATAAATAATATTTTCTTTCTTCAAAGCACCATATGTACAAAGTCTTTCTTTGGAGACTGTGGTTAAGTAAAAACTTTAAACAAAATGTAGAAAAGCCTTTGCCATAATCAATACTCGTGTCCTAAATACCATTTCGGCAGCTAAGTTGTTATCCTCACTAGGTAGAACCAATAACTATAGTGTCGAACATGGGGCAATGTAAAGCTAACGCAGAGAACCGCAAAACAACACTGTGACTATTAATTTTACCCACTGAGAACAACAGTAAAACCTGTTTGCCGTGGCCGTTAACGGCCACTTGTCTAAAGCTGCCACCTGAGGTAACGGACTGTTTCAAAGTTCCCCGAACCGACTATAAGGAAATCCCCATATACGAAAACCCGTTATTTACGGTCACGCTTGTAAAACGACCTCTGCCAAATAAACCCGAATTTTTACGGCTTGTTTTCACAGAAATTTACCTGCCGATGTCGACCGGACTATTTCTGATGTATCTTTATTGATGGAAATACCTAATATTATTTCGTATTTGTTAAAAATTGTCTATAATAATATAGTCCTAGTGTCTACACATAATTAAATTAAACATGTAGAAACGAATGCGATCTCAGTCCCGAACACGCTCCGAAAGCAAATTACCGGCGCAATACGTGCATATTTATGTCTGATCAAACAGAGATCGCCTGCATTTCTACAAATTTACACATAATGTGCTCTTTCAATTACTTGGTTAGTTTAAAATTCTCCCCGCATCGAAAGGTTCTTTCGGTTACTTCATTAGTTTAAAGTTACCTCCGCATTCGAAAGGTTCTTAATTAACCCTAGAATATGGGACTGTGTTTGCCAAACGTAATTACG